>JAYKAV010000078.1:2247741-2428644 GCA_035582835.1 Phoebastria nigripes | reverse complement strand
GTGGTTTCCGTCTCACTTACGAGTTCCTCCTCTTCCTCCTCCCCTCCTCGTGATGGCCCTGCTTTTCCGTCATCCGTTTCTAAACGAGCTGACTTCTGCTTCCAAGATTTCTTCTTATGTATAGGGGCAATGATACCATCACAGGTGGGTCCTCTGGTTTAGTTGCAGTGCCCGTCGCAGGGGTTGGAGTAGCCACAGTGCCTGTTGCCTGGGTTGGAGCAGCCGCAGTGCCTGTTGCCTGGGYTGGAGCAGCCGCAGTGGCCGTCGCAGGGGTTGGAGCAGCCGCAGTGGCCGTCGCCTTGTTGTCAGATCCGGAGACCTTCTTTTCCCCTTGAGGGTTCTGAATAGTATTGAACAGGGCTCAGTAGGCATGGGCCAGGCCCCAGCACATTGCAGTGATCTGCGTCTCTCTGGAATTGCCAGGGTGACAGCATACTTTTTCCAAATATTCTACCAATTTTTCAGGGTTCTGCACTTGTTCAGGGGTGAATTTCCAAAACACTGGGGGTGCCCACCGTCCTAGGCATTTGCCCATGATATCCCACACACCCTGCCACTCATAACTATCCAGCCTCAGGGCAGATCTCTGGGTGATCTTCTTAAATAGTTGTTTAACCTTAAACAAGGCCTGAAACGYRTTCAGGAGACATAGCAATAGGAACATGCTGGTTTGAACATCCCAAGGATATTCAAAATCCTCAAGAGCTACTGTAATCAGCCTGGAGGAGAAGGGGAAGGTGAAGGAAGGTGTCTCCCCCATAGGTTGGCTCTCCGAGGAGARGAGGTAAAAAGTGTAGTTACTAATAGTTCCKGAGAYATAGCTCCAGAAGTACAGCGATGATGACAATGCTGAGTACAATCTCATGACCAATAATTTTATCATAATATAAGCCAGTGTGACACAGTATAGTAAAGCAATAACCTTAATCCATCTCCCAGAGGTGATAAACAGCACAAAAACACCGATAATCAGTATATACAGCCAGTAAGGTGTTACATAACSCAACTCCAAAAACAGATCCAACAACTCTGAGAGCAAATGAACCAACAAACCAACCATTGTGACCAGCAACTACTAAACTGATATAATGAATGCTTATAACAAATCTGTTTTAACAGGTCAGGTCAGATGTGTCGTTATCTCAACCCTTCGTGCCCCACGTTGGGCGCCAAAAAGGACTGTTGTGGTTTAACCCAGCAGGCAGTCAAACACCACACAGCCGCTCGCTCACTCCCCTCTCCCCTCAGTGGGATGGGGGAGAGAATCGGAAAAAAAAAGTAAAATTCGTGGATTGAGATAAAGACAGTTTAATAAAACAGAAAAGGAAGGGAAAATAATTATAATAATAATAATGATGATAGAATATACAAAATGAGTGATGCACAATGCAATTGCTCACCACCCGCTGAGCGATACCCAAGCAGCGATCGCTACTTCCTGGACCACGCCTCCTATTAATATATTGAACATGACGTCACATGGTATGGAATACCCCGTTGGCCATTTGGGCTAGCTGTCCCAGCTATGCTCCCTCCCAGCTTCTTGTGCACCTGGCAGAGCATGGGAAACTGAAAAGTCCTTGACTAGCGGACTACTTAGCAACAACTAAAAACATCAGTGTCTTATCAACATTCTTTTCATACTAAATCCAAAACACAGCACTAGGAAGAAAATTAACTCTATCCCAGCCGAAACCAGGACAGCATGTTAGTATCACTATAGATACTATACTATAGATACTTGCTATAATATAGCAAGATATGCTATACCTAGAATTTAAGAATGTAAGCAGTAATTCTGTCTTAGAAGAATGTAGTACCTTATGAATATTCAGTTCAATATGAGCTGTCAATGCTGTAGCTAAAAGAGGCAAAGGTTCCTTTGCTGTATAAGAAGAAGAGTATCTACAGAAGCAAAGAAGTACAAACAATATTGGCAAGATCACTAATAAGATTGTGTTGTTTTCTGGAGACTACCCTCAAGAGGTAGATGTGGAGGTAACAGAGTTCAAATGCAAGCCACGAAAATTATGCAGGTGCTAGAAAACAAGCCTTATTCTTCCAAGAAAGAAGCAAGGAGTTCTACTTACACAACTTCTTAAAGATAAGGTCAAGAAGCGCACAGATACCCTTCCATGGAAAAAAATGTGATAATTGGGCTTTTCTGTCCTGCTGACAAAGCATAACAAGATCAAATGGCTGGAAGCTGTGAGAGTAATTAGATGCAGGAATGGCTTGCCAGGTGAAGTGGAGGACTCACCATTACTTAGATTTTTAAGGAAGGAAGATTAGATCTTCTTTTTTTTTTTTTTTAAAAAAAAAAGCTGTAATCCAACTTCAATGAGAAATTCTAATACCTGTGTGTTTATAGGGACAGGAATGTGGGGATGGCAGTGAAAGTGGATTGCTGGACATTTCCAGTTATCTTTTCTGTCCTTGGAGTTTGTAAATCTGAGTTCCTCCTTTCTTTTGCGGGTTGTAGCAAGAACTGAAATGCTTGCAGTGCTCTCTCTGAAATGCTTTTGCATTGTTTTGTGACACAGCCAGCTCTGCATTAAGACAATGGTTATAAAGAGTAATCAAGCTTCAGAGCTTCAGCCAGTCAAGAAGGTATTTCCCCAGACATCCAATTAAGTATATAGATCCAAGGATTTTGTTTGTTTGCAGCTTCATCTAAAGCCTTAGACATGGGACACCAGATAATGTGAGCCAGTGTTCTGAGTTGTACAGAGAAACCTCTTAAGATGTGGCTGACTTCTCTTGCTCACGTACTTGTGTTAGACTGACTGCTGTCTGGGAGGGAATACACCTGCAACACAGATGGGGAAAGCCCTCAATAGTGGAGGCTAGAGTTCATTTGCTGAGATCACTTTGGCATATCTCACCTCATCAGTTTCCTGCCTGTGTTGAAGTTTTGCCTGTTGGACTCTTATTTGTGCTCCTCTACCTTCTGCCTCAGCAAGTAATTTAATACCCCAATGGGGCCAAGTATTTTGGTTTAACTAGAAATTTTGGGAATCCATGTGGGCCAGCTGAATGAAATTTAATGTTTTCTGATTAACAGATGGCCAGTTGGAAGCATCTAATAATTCTTTCTGACTTTGAACTATAAAATTTTGAAATATACAATTTAATGACTTTAAATTAGGGCACTCTGCTTAACAGGATTAGAGCTGTGGTTCCATCTTCTCCTTAGGTTGTCTTTAAAGACACTCTTACAACTCTAGTGATTATTATCGTCCCACTAAATATCTCTCTGAAAAATCCTGCATTCTTCTCCTGGAAACTGTCAGCACTGTTTTTACTTGGTGAGAAGTGTCAGTAAAGACAGATGTCAAAGCTTCTGCTAGTCAGAATGAACTGCAGATTGTGCTGAAGCAAACTGAGAGGAAGGGGTGTTGGTACACACGCACTGTGGCAACGTAATACCCTGTGCCAAGGAAAAATTCCTTTGGTCGTCAGTATGTCATCAGTATATGAAGTACAAAGGGGTCCAGGGTAGCTTCATCACATTCTCTAGTTTTATTGGGAAGGAGTTCAAAATGTATGGGTTCAAAGCATGAAGACTGAATGAAGATTGTACTGCTTAATCAGAGCTTCATGGCAGCACTAGTTCCTAACATACATGATATATGCTACTATGTTTCATTTACTTTATTACTTTGTAGAGAAGTTTACAGTTTAACCAGTATTAGTGGTGAACCTGGAACTACCATGCATTGAGTTCCTTTAACAAATGCAACAAATGACATAGTCACATTCAGCTTAGCTCAGAAAACCAAAGGTGTTTTAGAGCAGGCAAAGTGTAATTCTGGTGACTGCTGAACCAGTCTGCTGAAGTATAGCGTCCAGCAACATTCAAACACAGATGACGTTTGAAGTTCCCTTGCCCTTTGTTTCCTTTTAGCTTTGCATTATGAACAAGACTTCACGACAGCTAATGGTAATCCTCTGTGACAGATTTTTAAAAAGGATGCCTTTTTTTAACACAAAGATGGAGGAAAAGAGTGAGCATTGTGTGCAGTACGGTTTCCGTGTTTATTAGAAAGGTAAAGGCAGTGAAAGAAACACTAAGAAATTCAGGCATTTTTCGCTAAGCTATTACCCTCAGGTATGAAATGGGCTGGCTGTTACAAACTGGTCTGCTGTTTCTCTATAACGTACTGATCTGAGTTAATACTAAAAAGCAGCTTGAGGACAAACAGTTCATTCTGCCCAACCTTCTGAAACTCATCTTCAGATGCTTTTGGTGAATATTTACTGTAATTTATTCTGTTTGCACTACAGTTTGTAGGTTGAATATGATCTTATCTTCCTCACTATATGCATGTGAACAAGGCTATTTGTGCAGAACAGTGTTATCTGTTATTCTTTGAGGTTTGTTATTTGCAATGTTACACTTTTTTTCTCAGCTAAAAAGTGTGCTAACCATTTATTATAAACAGAAACATGTGATTGCATTTACTAGACACATGACAAGAATAAAAAGTAGTGTAAAATTTTTTTCACATGACACAGAAAGTCAGATATGTTTAAAGTCTTCTTTGAATACATTATGAGTAGTTAATAAATTAGCGAAAGTGCAAATCAGTTTTGCAAAGGATTTGCAAGGAGGAAAAGAGCTACATTTGTCATGTTTCCCATAAAGTAATGTGACCAATGGTAGCGCTAAAATACCTGTCAAGAAAAATCTGCTATTGAGTTGTAGCCCCAAAATCTGAGCCCCACAGTCATCCTGATAACCTGAGGCCCAGATTTAGTTGTATTGAGGAAACTCCTAGCAATTAATGTGAAATTAAACTACTACATTGGATGGTCTTTCTTGCTTGTCCAGCCATTAAATTAACTCTTTAAATGCATTTCTGGTTTTGATTTTTGTTTTGGTAAGGGTGTCTGAATTCTTATTGGTGTTAAAAATCAAACACACAAAAAGAATAATGGGCTGCTTAGGATAAGGCATTTTATCACTGACATTTTCTAAGATTAGAACAGGCTTTTTAAACAAAAAAAAAGTCTGGGAACTGAAAAAATGAATACTGTTTGGATTATTTTTGTTGTTCTCTGCCTCTGTATCACTGCAATAAACTTCAGCTATAATGCAGATGTTTCATTCTGTACACGTACTTTATAGAAAAACAGTAAGACTTCTGGTCAGCAAACAAGACAGGCTTTCCTGAAATGCTTTTCCTTTTCCACTGCTTCCTTGTGTTTTATTGATAAAATATTTTGCAACTTCCTGACTGTGTAATGAAGTTGATTTTTTAAAAAAATTTGATGTACAGAGGAAAAGAAAGCATCACATAAAAAGGAATCAACTAAAAATAAAGCAAACTACTGGGCTAGCTGAATGACATTTTGGGTTAAGTCAGAATTCTATTTTTCATTCTTTTTTGGCTAATACCCATGAAAATTTGCTTTTTCTTTTACCTGGACTTTCTCTCTTTTCTCACCTTTATGTTTTTAGCTCCAGACGCCCAATAAGGAATGCACTGTTTTCCAGCTCTTGTACTTTTGTTTAGGCCAAGAGCTTCAGCCGGATCTTTCTGTATTTTGCCCCAGGCATTTGTCCCACTTTCCTTTGAAAGAAGAATAGAAAACCACATTTGTAGTATTCCTAAATTAATTATACTTTTCCAGGCTTAAAATACTGTGACAGATCAACAAAACAGTAGCAGAAAATGAATTCCTTCAAAAAACATGAAAAAAGGAAGTTGTGTAAGATGGTGTAATTAATCTTGCAATCAAAATAATTGTTTACAGTTAAAATTAATGTAACATGCATTCCTCAGCAGATAATAAATTATGGGTTTTCTCATTAGCATTTGAATTGATTTCCTCTAATTTCTGAGGAACACATGAGCATGTGACTAGATTAAGTTTAATTGGACTACAGCTGGCGCTGATTGTGTGTGGATAGGGTGGGGGTTTCTGACTGATTTGGCATCTTCCTGCATTGTGTTTCATTGTCTGTTTCTTCCCGTTCAGCTTTTTCTGTACAGGTTATAAGGTACCGTGAGAAATATTAGAGAATTAAAATGGAAAAGAACCCTCTGATTTGTGAACACAGAAAAATGTAGGTGAAGTATTTATAGAAGGGTGTCAGCTAGCGAGCAGGCTGAAAGCGAGACAAACATCATCCTTTAGAGCCAAACTGCTATGCAGTATAACATGCACATGATACAGACATTAGCAGAAGAGCATTTGTGAATCTTACTACAGCAGTGTAAGGCACTGCTGAGTAGCTGTCTGCTGCTTCCTCACTAACTGAATGTCATTGCTGTCACAGGAGAAAGTTGACCGAGATCTGTATTATGTTCCAGAGCTCAGTTTAGTGTTTTAACTGAAACTGTGAACTGGAGCAGCTGGGGCAGGAGTACACATTCTTTCTTATTAACTCTYGTTGCACAGGCAGTAAGCTGTGTCAGACAATGAGATTTTAAAATTTTGCTGCTAGCGTTACTGGAGTTCCTCCATCAGCCTAGCTAGCCCAGATTTCTTCCTCCAACAGTGGCCACTAATAGCTGCCTACAGAAGGGCATAAGATTAGGTCAAGCATATAGTGATAATCCCCTCTCTGTTCTTCTAGTCTTCATTGAAGTATGGCTCTAGGATTTCATGAAGCAAAGGTGGTATCTTTGTGTTTAATAGTCCTGGATGGATTTTTCTTTCATGAAAATATCTAACAGCTTTTAAAATTCATGTTGAATCTTCAGCATTCCCAGCATCCTGTGTCTAATTTTGTTAGTATAACTGTGCATTGATTTAACTATTTTCATTTCATACTGTCTAATTCTTGTATTAGAAAGGACCTTTCAGCTTCTTCATGCAACTTCTGATTTTTATAGTTAGGATCATGTCTTCTCAGAGGCAGGGCTTTAGGCTAAAGAGTCCTGCGCTATTTAATCATTTCTGTGTAGAAGGCACTCCAAGTCCCAATTGTCTTTGCTGCCCTTTTCTTTCTATTTTCAAGTTCTGCTACGACTTTTTGACTTAGAGACACCAAAGCTGTATTCAGTACTCAAGAGTAGTTCATTCTGGATGACAGAATGATCTGGATGACAATGACATAATGATGTTTTCTGCTTTTTTCTCTMTTCCTTTCTGAAGACTGTAGATTCATAGGGAGTACCATGCGTGACTGGGGGTGACAGAAACAGGACTACTAAATATAGAAAAGTACAGAGAGCTACCTGTTGAAAAGAGCATTGTGCCAAGTAGTGRATAATTTAGAGACTATGCTTCTTGTCTTCTGCTACGATGTTTCACATACTGAAAAAGGAAACAGTTTAAAGAATCTGTAGATGACAAAATAAATTCAGTGGAGGAAGTACTGAACTTGGGGCATATGGTGAGGTTATTAATGGGAAAGAAAAGGCCACAAGGTATAATGAAAAGGCAGATGCTAGCAGTGAGCAATTTAATAAGAAATGCAGATAGAGAGCCAGACTCACTCACAGTGTAATTCAATTTAGGACAGCATTTGAGGAAACATATGAAGAATGAATTTGGTTCATGCTGTATAATCTTGGTTTTGATTCTCTCCATCATCTTTTGTCTTCCAGGTGCTTTCCATCACAGCTAGAGATGGAAAACAATGTTTACTGTTGGTTCATGCTGTACTTGAAACAAGTAACACATGTGAGGGGAAGTAGAGAGAATGTTTTACAAGTCAAATTTAAATAAAAATATTTTAACTAACAGGTTCCTCGGATAGTTTTCCAGAACTGTTTTTCAAATGTGTACTGAGAAGGCAGACAAAGATATTTTAAGAATGAGTGGTGGACTAAGAAACGTTATATTCATGGCATTTCTTAAGACCTTTCTTCCTAGGCAAGGAAATCTGTAGGTAGATCGAACCTGATTAGAATGGGGAGAAAACAGAAAAAGACAATAGAGGAGGGTAACCTTACCCAAAAAATCAAGTAAAGAACAAAGAAAGAGTGAGAGATGTCTAGGTTTTGCTTGCATTTGGATTGAGGAGTTGCCTACTGCATGAGTTGCCCCATTTACTCAGCTCTTTCTTTTACATATACATTGCAGAGCATAATTAGAAATGTAGCCCTTGCAATTTATGAAATATTTGGTGCTGTCTAGTGGATATTTTTGGCAGAAATAAGAACATATACAAAATTATCTGTTCTGCCTACTTTGTCCCTTTTTTTCTGGAAGGTTGATATTAGCTTTTGAAACATGATCTTAAAAATGTCTGAGACATTTGCCTGATACATGTATGAAATGAAAAAAAAAAAAAAAGAAACAATTTTCCCTTCTTGGGATAAATATACTACGCAGAATTAATTCCCCCATGTGCGAGTTTGGCCAGTAACAATACAGTTGCTTTGAGAAACATATAATGGCTTCTTAAACCTCTATGAACACTGAGGAATGTAGTTTTACGTTTCATCTGAAAAATTACAACTCCAGCAGTACATTATATGTTAGCACCATGCTGAGACATCGGCTTACCACTAATTTGAAAAAAAGAATACCCCCTTTTCAGGGGCTGACACTGACCCTTCCAGATGGGTTTTTCATGGAGTATTTTCTGCCAAATACTGTTCAGACATTTGCTAGGTATTAGAGGTTTGTGAGATTTAGGAAGGTTAGAACCCTAGATATTCTGGCTACAGACCAATTTCAGGCTATCTGTTTCTTGGGACCAGAGCTGTTAAAGTAACATCTTGTAAGAGGGAAAAAAATCTCAATATCAAACTTTACTTTTCTTATTTAAACCTACATATAATTCTCTATTTAATTATATGTAGCAGTGTATTTATGTAAATTATTATTTATTATTTGTATGACAGTAGTGCCTAGAAATTCATGTCATAGACCTGGTACTTATTGTGTTCAGATCTTACAGACAGAAAAGCTCCAGCTTGCATGTAGTGTTTTAAAAGTATTTTTTGAACAATGTGGGTGTGGGGTTTCCTGTGCATGCCAAGGAAGACAGGATTACCAGGCTAGTGATCAGCTGGCAGTGGGATGCCCTTTTTAGAAGCAAGGCAAGATTCAAAATAAGGAAGTAAGCAGCATTGATGCTTTTGCAGTGTTTTCCAGAAAAAGCCAACTGCTGGTACCGTGCCTGCAGTAAAAATAATAAGTTCCTTACTGTTTCACTTAAGCATGAAAAATAATTATGCCAAACCTTAAAAATAAAACAGAACACTAGAAGAAGTAGTTGAGAAAAAAGGAAGAAGAGCAGTTAATTGCAGGTCTGATCAGACCTGTTCTGCATTGTGGTTTTCTACTTTTTTTGTACCTCTCTTGTCCCATCTCCAGCTGGGAGCAAAAAAAATCCTTACTGTAAAGTACAAACGTCCGTCTTATATTTAAGCATTAATTTTGAGAGATGCTATGAACTGCCTAGCTTCTCAATGTTATTACAAAAGCATTGCCGGTTTCTAGGGAACCTTCTGCAATCAAGGGCTCTTATAGCCTCCAACTCTCACCAAATTTTTTTCTTCTGTGCTCAATTTACATGCCTACGTCCTTTAGCTAGTCTCAACTAGACTCTTGCTTCAGTGACACGCTCTGATCAAAGTATATTGTACAATTTGACTGCAGCAAAATGCGCTGTGTACCATCTCTAATTGGTTGGGCTGTCAGTACAAGATTTTAGCCTGCCCAGAACTTTCAATCTTCTGTGCTTTATGTGCATTAAATCTTTCACCATCTACAAAATGCCTTCCCTCCCCCCCCTTACTTTGAGCTGTAGGAGAGCTATAGTCCATAACCTTTGTTTTCAGTTTTATCATAAATTGAAATACACACACACTTAAATTTTCCTAATAAATAAAGTGCTATGTTGTTCTAAAGCTGCCTTTTCACCTCATTACAGCTCAGCGGAGTGGAGAGTGATGTCATGGTTGACCCAGCACCAGCATGCCCATAAATGATACAGTATGTTCCCCCTTTTACTTCCTGGCTAAAGCACTGGGAAGGAGCTTAATATGAAATTCATGCCGTGATGACAGATTTAAAAGTTGCTACAGACTGTAACAGACAGCAACTGCATTTTGCAGACATACATGACACATACCACTCTCTTGTATTCTTAAGTGATGACATTTTCAGTTTAAAGAGTTATGCTTCTATTGCGTATTATGGCTGTCTGTCTACAAAATTAGGCGGGAGGAGGGAAGGAAAGGACAGGACAGAGAAAACACTGAACTTGATATAGAGCTCTGCTTGGAGAATATGTCGAATATTAATCAGTGGTTGGAGGGGCACACACACCAGTTTTCAAGCAGACTGCACTTCTGCTCTGTGCCTTTTGGGGGATTTCAGCTGTTTGGAGGCAGACAAAGCAGTTGTACTTCATCTGGTGAAATGGGCCCCTTGCACTTTTAACAAGGAGACTCTGAAAACCCAAACGGTGCTAAATTGTAAATCTGCAAGCAGGAAACTAACATGCCAAACTTGAGACACCCTTCTTTGGCTGGGCTTTCCAAGCAATTAAATAAATAGCCATCATGTGGTGTCTCCGGGGCAATAAAACATGCCACTGAGGAGAATTTACAGGATGGGCCAGGGAGGGTGTTGCCTGATAGAGAGCTCTGATGTTCTCCATTTGCACCTATGTCTGTGCTGGAGAAGCTTCTCATGAAAATAAAGCTCGATTGTAAATATGAGTACTGGTTTATAACCTTGGCATCTTCCTTCACCCTCTGCTGGCTGTCCTTTTCTGCATCTACTCAGTGTTACACCATACACGACAGGTAAATAGTCACTCAAATTGATATAAAGCAAAGTTATGCAAATATGTAAGAATGGATTACCAGCGTTGCACTAGATCAGAAAACAAAATGACATTGGCCTCTTATCAGAAGGCATTTCATACTGTTACTGCAGTTTATGCCAAATAGGCAACCTCCTCCACTGGAAAGCATATCCATTAATTTCCTTCAGGATTCTTAGATGCCTGACCAGGATTTCAGAAAAGCTGAAGAAAAAGAATACCCTTGAGAATTCCTCCATGTTCTATTCTGAGATACATGTGTGCAGAAATGGGATTTTATGATTTTTTAGATGCTGAGCACCCTTAAGTCAGAGTTGAAGGAAATCAGCCCCATGCAGAATTATGTCTCTAGCGTGGTAGGAATGCCCAGTCACAAGAGACATGATCAATAAAGCTTATAGTTTATGTACCTCAATATTGAGTTTCCACATTTTGATTTAAGGAGTTCCCAGTAACATAACCCACAGGGGCTAAATTTTCCTGCTCTGCATGAATGAAATGTTGCCATTTGTTCAATATTCAGGTCATTTATCATTTGGAGTCTTCCCCATATTACTGAAGCCAAATCCCCTCACAGAAAGAGGCAATTCTTAAAAAGGAGTATAAAGATTTGCTCCAGTAAGATATCAGCTGGTGAAGAGCAACGCTATTTGAATTAAATCAGAGCAGAATCAAAACTTGAACACTGTTGAATCCACAAGGTTTTGTCTTTCAGGCAAACTTTTTTGAGTTTCAAAGAAGTTGCGGAATTTTTGACCTTATTAAAATCATGAAGTGCTGCGAATTTCATCAAAAGATTGACTATATGAGATTTTCAGCTTTGGTCCTCAGTTGAGTTTGCTTGCAGAAAGGTTGCTAAAGCATGTCTGCATATAAAGATCCAATTCTTCGACAGAGAACCTGATGTGAGAGTGATACTTCAAGTATATGACCTATCTTTCAATATATCCTACAATCTGGAATTTACATGTCAGAGTAAAACCTGTGTAAACACCTAAATGCTTGACTGTGATTTTGAAGAGATGTCACACTATTTTTCCCAGCCAGTCTTAGCTGAAATGTAAACAGTTTTGACATAGATAGTAGGGTGTGTGATCTTCTGTCTTCTGTTACAGGTGCCAGACCAGTGGGAACATCTTTTTATTCTTCATTCATTCCAGTTTCCCACATCCATATCAATTTATCTTTGTCTCTTGCAGAGCCTCACTTAGCTGAGTAGCTCTCATTTGTCCTCTGACCTTTGACTGCTACTGGTTATGTTGAGTATAGGATAAGGAGGGGAAACTGCTATGAGAAAGGTGTCTTTTTTCTTTATCAATCCCTTGAGGAGTTGAGCCTAGTCACTGCAGAAAATGTGAGGATATTTTGTAAGTTTCTATATTTATTTTCATTCCAAATGATGTTTTTAACAATTACTGTCACTGCAAAGAATATGAAAAAGTATTCTTTAGGAAAAAGTTATTGTCATTGTATTTTCTGGAAGGTCAGATAAGGGTATATTAGTACAGAAGTCATGCAGATTTCTTCACAGCAGAAAAATGCATTGAGAGTGAATGTCAGATTTTTGTAAATTACTGTTTTAAACCAGAAAATATGTAATTGCCATCAGTTTGCTAGTTTTGTTATTTTACAGCATATGGAGGATGGTTACTAATTTTTCAATATTAAGATATTTTAAAATGAAACATAGCTGACATTGTAAAATGGAAGGAATTAGATACTGGTTAAAACTAGTGGCCTGTTCTCCAAACCTGGAGCATGGATTAGTAGCACGTGAAAAGGGAAATCACTGGGGATGAAATATTGACCAAGCTAGCAGGCCCTCATCAAATGAAAGTGTAACAAACTAGAACGTTATTAATCACTACTTCTCATGTGTGCTTTGGGGTTTTTTTTTGCCTAAGCAATATCATTAATTGCAAAATGTAATATTGTAAGTATAGCTCTGTAAAAATTATTGTGAATTTTTTGCCAATTCAGTTATCCTTATTCTGATTATTTCTAAAAAAAATTAATTCATTGTATTTTGCTATTTCCAAAGTCTTTCCTGGAGATCTGAAACTGAAACTGTCATGGGAATATTTTGCCAAATCTTTATTTGTGTGAATCATCCCACCAGATCTTGCTGACAAAATGGGCTGACCTAAATAAACACTACTTTACTTTTTATAATTTGAATGAGCCCCCTATGCAGGTGGTAACAGTAAATTAGTAAAACTTATTACTGGAAGAAAAATCATATTCTTAAATATAATTTATAGCTGTTAAACCTAGAGCACAAGGACCCAGCCTCTGACCAATTATATGCAATTTCATGAACCTGAATGTGATTGTACGAAATGTGATTAGCAAGTTATATGTGTATCTGGAACTTAAGATTAACTCTGTGTGGTTAAGACCTTTATTCTGGGATATGAACATTGCCCTGCCTTGCAGAAATGGGTATCTGCCTTCCAAAGAATTAACAGTCTGCTTGGACTTTAGCAAACATTGGAGTGGTATTAGCTAGCTCTGGTTAACATCTGAGYTGGTTAGGAGTTCTCCTGGACATGCCAGGTGAAAGATGGTGGAAACAGACAATGACCTGTCAGCGGGAAGACTTAAACTTCTTTTTGTTTCAGGACAGAGAAATCCTTGAGAAAGGGTTGAATTTGAATAGGTTATAAATATGGATTTGAGTGATGAAAGAAAATGTATGTTCCAAATTTAGATCCTCTTCTATGAACACAGAGTTGGGAAGAGATGTGTAATATGAAAGCCTACATGTATCTGACAGTTTAACAGCTGGAACGCGTAGGATGAGAGCCGTAGAGCTAGAGCATTCTTGCAGTGACCAGCCCATGGTACTCAAATGGTAACAGGCTGCTGCACCATAAACTGCATGGGCCAGTTTCCACACCACAAGTCTAGTGTGGAAGAAGTGTCTTCTAGTGACTTACATTAGACAGGCAAGCTCCCTGGCCTGCTGCATAATTGGGAAAGGACCTGAAACCTGAGCATCCTCAGGGAGTTTGTAATAGGAAATGCCCCATAAACATGTGGCAAAACTTTGTTGATATGTGTTTGAGTGTATATGTGCTTCTGGATTTACATATAGATAAATATATGCTGAATGCATTGTATTATATTTTAGGCAGATGTGGTGCAAATTACAGTGACAGAGAGCAAGGCAGATTAAGCCCATATCTGATTAGCATAGAACTGAAAATGTATGCATAGATCATCCTATTTTCTTTGTTTAAGAGTTAACCGGAAACAAGCCTGGAATTATTTAAACTGGTACACCTCATTGAAATCAGTAGGGTAAATAAGTCCAGAATTTGTGTGCWTAAAAGATTAGTTGTTGTTTTGAACTTTCTAATAGTAAATGGGTCTCCACAGCAATATTGCTAACTTTAATAACAATTGAGTGTTGTTCAAAAGTCATGACTTAATTCATTAGAAAAAGAGACGATATGCAATAGTGTTAAGTAGAATAAACACAACTGCATACACTGCGTTTGGCTGTGTCTTTGCTTATATGTACGTTACAGAGCAGTATTCCAGTGCATAGCTGCTCAGAAAGAAATGGCATGTGGAGAAGACAGCAGTCATAGTACCATCTGTATCAGCTTAGAGACAGAGATGCTACAGCCTGTGATGAAGCAATATGCAGATCACAGCATGAGGGCTTGCCAGTGGTTCCTTTGCCGGTAGTGGGTACAGAGAGAAGGAACCAAAACAGTCTGTTGCAGTGTCCCGGCCCGGCAACACAGAAAACAGTGTTACAGTACTGGAACATTTTATCACTTAKGACTTTAAGATGCATAATGCTCCCTGGATTCTCACATTCCTCACTAGTAATTGCTTTTACTGTGTTACTTTGCAAATTTGGAGGCTGATTCTACAAATCTTGCTCATACAAGTTGTCCTTAGAAACACAAGTTATCTTCTTGGAGTCAGTGGTTACTCATGTGAGCAAGGCTAGGGTTCTTGAACTGATATCTCATTCAACAACAATTAAGGAAAAAGGACTTTCCTCTCCTTTGCCTGTATTTATGAAGCGATTTTTATTTCATATAGAAGACAGATATGTCTAGCTGCATCAGTGCAACATCTCTCTATAACTGTAAGCCTGTTACACTTCAAAGTGTATTATTTCTCTTTTTTCTCTCCATGGTTCTCACACGACACTGGAATGTTGTCTCTGATCTTTAGCGAGTTGATACAGCTCTGAAAGTATGGCAAATTGACAGGAAAAATGCTGAAATCAGACCTGCCAATCTACTTCACTTTAGTGCATGAGAGATACACCTGATTTGTATGTGGGGACAGAGGGACATCAACTGCCTTGGGATATATGACTGATGCAGAAGYGTCTAGCATTACCAGTTTGCTTCCAGTCTGTTTGACAGGTGAAGCTGTGGGGCAAAGTTGATGATCAGGAGGTGTGCTCTCCTCTGTAACTCTTTGGCTCATATTCAGGAATTCATGCACCAGGAGGCAACTCAAAATTAACTATTTGCTGCGCTGTATGTGTTCTCATACCTTCATGTGTTGTTAGCACTGTTTTTGAAGACTAGGAGATGACGTGAGTCTCACATTGACAGCATGAGAAAACTAGATATAGATTTGGGAAATGAAGAAATACCTAAATAACATGGAAGGGAGGAAAATATCACAGAAGAAATATCACCGCTAAAAGCACCTTTTGCTATATCAGTGTGTGTGTAACAAAAAATGACAGACATGATTTTCATTCTGCTTGAAAGGAATGCTTTTATATTATTCTCCTCAAAACTTTCTTCTTTTTTTTTGTGATGGCTACAAAAACTTTGTAACAACATGCTGACAAATTCAGTCTCATTACTTACTTGTATTCCTCTGTTGGTCTGTCATTGTCAGTCATCTTGTCTTGGAAAGTGAACTCTTTGAGTAAAGACCCCCTGTGTTTTACAGCACCTGTTACAGTGGATTCAAGTTCATGGTCACGTCAATGCAAATATATAATAAATAAAATTAAAATCTGTTAATAGACAATATTCAAGTGGATACTCAAACCAATGAATAGTAGTCATGCCAAAAAGACCACAAAAAGAAAGTGCACAAGAGATTAGGCTGAAGGCCTTATTGTCCTTCAGGCAGATGTTGTACACACGATAGCTGTTGGAATTATTTTCATGCCAAAGGTGAGCACATTGTATATGTAATACTAGTTTGTAATGTGATATTGTAGAAAACCACATTAGCAAAAATTTGGATGGCAGATGCAGAGGCTTTCAATGAGCTGCGGTGCTGGGAATTATCAACAAAAGATTAAAGGCCAAATTCTACTGATGTCCAGTAGTAACTTATTTCACCAATCATGCAATTGGAATGAACAGGCAAAGTAAATCAGGATAAAGGATGGCAGAAGATGACCATCAATGACAACGCAAAATGGGGTTTTTTGATGGTAGATGGTGTTTACCTAGGAGGGATGGGATAATTTTTTTTTTAGGGGAAAAAAAAGGTTGAGCAGCTAAAAACTGGAATTGTATCTCTTAAAATGGCAGAGACCTCTTTATCTAATACATTTCATACAGAGCCACTGACCTTTGAAAACAAATCTCAATTTAAATTTGCCTAAAGTTATCTGGAAATGGGGTATGGCTTATTTCTGTTATTTAGAGCTGATCATCCTAACCGTCAAAGTATTACAGGGCTTTTGCAAGCCAGGTTGTGAATCTCACTTTTGACAAGAAGCAGTGTCACTTCTTGTAGCTGCTCTCCAGTAGGCTGAAAGAATTCACATCCTGACAATGCTCTGACAGAATTTTCTCTGATTTCAGGTGACAACATAAATGTTTCTGTATTTATGTAAAATTCTTTCTGCAAGCAGATTTACTGCTATTCCCTTCCTTTCCCTTCCCAGCATACAGTATTTTTCTTCTCCCTATGCTGATGTGTCAAGTTTTGAGTAGAAATTAGCATTAGCCAAAATTTAGAGATTCAGAACTGAAATCTCTTACAACCAAAATAGTTTGTGTAAGACCCTGATTGAAGTTTTCTGTCTGTTCACTACAATAATTAGTCAAATATTATATTCAAGTTCCCATAAAGAAGGAAGCCTGGATTTGGGCTGGTTATTAACTCTGTGACTTGAGACGATGCTAGTGCTGTTGTACTCTTGTACTCTTTATCATCTGTTGTATTTCAGTTGACTGGTAGATAAAGTGCTATGTGCACATATGTAGGAGCAAGAGTCATCTGTGAACTAGTAAGAATAAACTGGACACAGGCTGTTGGTTATTTTAGGGGAGATGGAACATATTAATCCCTGTCTTCCCTGGCCTAAAACTTAATCCCAGAATAACCTTTCAAGCTACTTTCAAGATGAATTATTTTAATTTTTGGCATTCTCAAGACTGGAGTCAGTGAAGATAATCTTATCCCAAAGCTCATACTGTGCTGATTGTGATTCTGATACAGCATTTATGTATTTACATAGTAAATCTATTTGCAGTAATTTTTAAATGTATCAAAAAATCAGTACAGTTAATTTTCATCCTGTTACTGTTAGATTTGGGTTTTTTGAAGTCTTAAAATTAAATCTGTGATTAACCTTTTATCACCTAAATATATTGACTGATAGCCATGCTTGCTAAAAATGGAATTTATGGTTTTGAATACTGGTCTAATTCAGAAAATGTTTGACAATCTCACACCCGTGTTTTAATCCCATTTCATTGTGTTGCTTGCCATGTTGCCCTTTTAGGACTTCATTTGCTCTCTCTTCATGGATGTTAGAAATGGACAAGACCAGTAAGTATATTCAGACTACTCTCACCTTATTTCATAGGCTTTTGACAATGTGTTTGACTGTTTTCTTGACTCTCTGCGGAGACATCTGTGATTCGCCAAAAATCTTGGTACCTTTGAGTTATTCCTTGTGCCCTGGGGGACAAAGAAAAAGGTTTTGGATTTAGCCGAAAGTCTTGTAAGGAGATACTTTCAACGCTTTCAGTTAAGACATGTTTTAAAAATGTTTAAATGGATGACTTCATGCTTCATTTTATGGCATTCCTGGAATACTGTTACAAATACAATAAATGTTCATTTAATCACGAATACTATGTTAGTTGTCATTCGTGAGACTGCAATAAAGTCCTCACAAGTTCTAAATGGCCTATTTTATATAGAATACAATATCCTTGAGCTATAGTAGTGATGTTCACGTTAAACTCAAGGATTTAAGTTTTAAATTGAAGGGTCTTTCTCTTATTTCGCCATGCACATGACTTCCC
The DNA here is from genome assembly GCA_035582835.1 of Phoebastria nigripes. Lineage (NCBI taxonomy): Eukaryota > Metazoa > Chordata > Aves > Procellariiformes > Diomedeidae > Phoebastria > Phoebastria nigripes. Next base: position 2,410,638 of record JAYKAV010000078.1, on the reverse strand, counting down.
GTAGAAGTTAATCTCTAAATGCACTGAGTCCTCCCATTTTGTAGCATATTTTATAGGGGAAGATAATTGCTCTTGTGCTGCTCTTTGGACTGATTCTGTTAAGTTTATTCTAGAAACCTGTCATCTGTAAAAGCTAACAAGAATATCCACATCTAAATAGTTTTGCTATGGTGGTACTACCTAAACATAACAAGGGAAGCAGATACGATGCATAGTTTATGCATACTCTTTGTAGTGTAGTGAGTGACATTTACCATTTAACATAAGATATTTACATCCGTTCATCAAAATATGACTCCTCGTCACAGTCTTCTAAAGCTAAGCCAGTAATATACATGATTATGGTAATTTAAAAATGAAACATAGTGTAGAAAAAGAACATGATAAATGCATATCRTCTTACTCTTTATGGCTCTAGTAAATGTCATACCTTAGGCTAGACCAAATATGTTTTGAGTTTCCCATGCAAAAATCATTTTCGAAACGAGTCAGTCAACAGGCTTTTCCTTACTCATTACTACTTAGCCTAAAGATCTTAGGAATCTGTTTTTCTTTCATTATCAATTTATTTCTGAGAAATACCATTGTCTTTGCCTAGTACTAAAATCATAATTTCCCTTCAGTTTGTAACTGGGACAAAAGTAAATTATCTACCAATTCTGTGAAACTACTTCTGTGCCTGGATCTTTCATTCTCTGTGTGATGCTTTAATTTGGAAATTAATATGACAGATACTCCTCAAAGAGTTTCAGAAAGGAGGAAAAAAAGGTGTTTTATGTTGGAATCAAGCAATCAGCTAGATACTTTAGTTGTCTTTATCTGGAGAGCAGTAAATCCTTTTAGCAAGTGGAATAAACCAGTGAGAATAACTAGGAAGGCATTTAGTGAATTACACAAAGGGTGTGTGGTTTAGACCTTTTCTGGAACGCAGGCTGCAGTTTAGCTGTCGAGGCACTATCATTCTCCTCAAAGGTGAAATGATTTAGAGGCCTAGAGAAACTTAATTTTTCTTGATCACCATGTGCAACCTGGAATTTTAATGGCAGGCATAATTAATTCTTCTGATGTTAATCATCAGGGCTGGGCTCCACAATTATCAGCCTAGTGCAGCTGGGGCATGGTGCAGACATGAAAAATTAGGAAAATGAATCAGTAATAGGGTGGCAGATTTAATCTGCATCATGAAAACAAAGTTAAAAAGAGGGAGATCGAGAGAATTTCAGCTGAAGCTTTTGTGCCAATGAGCACTGACAGAACTGAAAAATGTTGCCGATGTCCAAAGTGATTGGTAATTACCAAGCCATTGAATTTTTTATTGTCAATTTATCATTGCGCCAGAGGTTAAATTTAACATCTTCTTCTAAAGCCATCACTCTAAGAGGAAGGCAAGCTTTGCATCACGTGGCCCAGGAGTCAGTGAAAGGTTAATCAGGTATTCCTTTAGTTTGTGTGTGCTTCCAAATAAGTCTTTCTTTTTGTGTCCTTTATGCTGCACACATATCGTGAGGTATTTTCTAATTTATATTACCTGTACGTTTCAGAAAAATATTAGATTGCATTCCTCAGCACAACATCATCTGCCTTGCTGTGTATTTATAATGCTGTATTTTCATACTTCCCCAGGCATATTTTACACACATTTCAATATGTATATGGAAATTTTATATATACAAAGAACTGTATGATACAAGGCAGGCATTTCCCAAGTAAGGAAAAAGATAATCTTAGTGTCTGAAAGTACTGCAGGAATTAAAAAAAATTCTGATATAATTTGTTTTGTTTTGGTTTTAATTTATTTCTAAACTGTGTTATTTGGTTTGCACTTGATTTTTGCTTTGTTCTGAAGCCATGTTGTTTGTGAATGGTCCGGTTTAAGATCAGGGTAATGTTTGGAATGCTAGAAACTGCTTTGGGGCTGAAGGACTGTGAGGGAAAGGCTGTTTGCATTTTGCATCTTGTACAATGCTGAGTACAGTTTTGTCACTTAGCAAGTAAGAAATATTCACAATTCATAAAGGAAGAACATGTTGCTCCTTTGAATCTTCCCCCCTCAATAATATTTAGTAAATGGTAGGGTCTTTTTTAATGCAAAAGCCATAAAAGACTGAAAGAAAGACAGCATCAAAACATCCTTGTAATAGAAATATGTGACATAAATATACGTTCATATGTTAGGGACCAAATTGAGCCCTGAAGTTAGTGGAAATCTGTTCAATGAAATAGTAGGATTTGTGCTTCTGTGATTACAGGGTTGGATCTGCCCTGAAAATTCCAAATGCATATTCTTACACTCATTGCTATGTAGCTGTCTTTTAATACAATGTTAAATACAAATTCTGTCTACCTAAATTCCTACCTTAATTCTGCTCAGTAATCTCACTTCTATTTACTATATTTTTTGTGTGAGTGTTTATTTTAGATTCCAGACTGCGCTCTGATTAAAGGAATCGTATGCATTTTCTATAAATTAAAAATGGAAATGGCCTTTAGGGGAGAGTCAGTAGAGGAATCAATGCATGCATTAATTACTGCAATTCATTACCCAAATAAACACAAGACTCAGCCTTTTGCTGGATACAAATTTAGGGACATACGATGTTTACAAGAGACAAAGGCTTGTGATCCTGCTCATGTTAATCTGCAGATCAAAGTATGTGAGCCCATTCCTAGTGGAGGCTCCTTTGGGGATACCATAGCTGGGATCAATCCTCCCATGCAGGCAGTGAATTATTACTGCTGAATACAAAAGCTGCTCACGTGACATCACTGTCCCCTAACAACAGGGACACTTGCTCCAGATAGTGCTTTAGAAGAGCTTGTTTTCTTGATACCCCACTTTTCTATAATTAAACTCAAATCGTAAAGCAATAGCTGTACCATGATCACTGATTCTCTTCATAAACAAAAATATGCTTCAGTTCATAGCAAATACTCAGTCATTTGGAAGAAAAACATGAAAATGTAATCTTTAGCTTCCCAGAGGCTTTCTAGAATATAAACAGAAAGTTAGAAAATATATAGCAAATAAAATTATACAGAAAAAAAATCAGTGGTTTATTGAAAAGGTTTCATACTCTTCTGAATTAGTATACTTTCTTTTCCTTAAGAAGAGACTAGAAGAGTTTTGGAAGAATGCAGTTTTTCTAACAGCATCTGGATGCCTTTCTTCATCATATTTCATAGATGGAGGATAAATTACCATACGAAGGTTTGTGTTCAAACCAGGACACAGAGCATGATTTATATCTCACTGCATTTTGCATAGCTGCCATTGTGGGTGCAAGCTCACCCTCAGTCTCAGCAGCTCACAGCAGAACACGAGCCAGTTCCTTCTCTCCTGTTGGAGCACTCAGCTATTTTAATGGGATTCTGACCAAAACTGCAACTAATTAAGAATCAATTCAGGACCATTAGTAAGTGGGACTAAGCTAGCCAGTGTTGCATATTTGAAAAGAGTTCGCTTTAATGAGAGGAGTTCTTGGACACGGGAAGGAAAACCCCACAAGCAGATTAAAGATAGTGTAGGGACCTTCTCCAGTTAAACTAAACAACTAATGCTACACAGAAAGATGCTGAACTTGTAGTCCTCTCTAATTGATCTACTTACTGTTCTTAAGGAAACTCAAAACAATAAGGAATGCAGGTATTAAGTGCATGTTAGTCATTCAATAGCTATTTATAAACATTAGCAATTGTTACATTTCGCAGTCTCTCTTTCTCTTCATCAGAGAAACATATGTTATCTTTTTTCAGACATATTAACCTTAGAACTGTCAAACCATTTTCTCTTCTTTGGGCTTTGTACTTCTGCGGCATCTGTTTATCTGCACTGCATTGCCTGCAGATGGTATTTTTAAAATTTGTTAGGGGGTTAGGATGCCATATTTTTGACAGCTGTAGTTTTGTTTCACCACAGAACAAAACTTTGCTAAAAATGCAGTGCTTTGAGGGAATGATTTCATTTTCATTATTTCATTAGTTGTATCAATTTCTCCCCCTAATCTCTTGCTATTGTGAGTTCTGTTAATGAACTGGTAGCATGTAAATGTAATCATTTTAGGAGAAATAGAAAAAGCAATATATGGCTGATTGATTTGAATTATTAGAGTGGGAATGCATACAACTACATTGAGATAGTCTGATATTTAAGTACTAAAATCACTATATAGTAAATTGAAAACACAAACCCGAACATATTATGTGCTAAGTCCTAAACCTCACAATGAACTCAGCTCATGAGAAACTGCTTGGACAAGATTTCTCAGTTTGAGACAAACTGAACAGAGTGACGAATCTACTGTGAGTGTGTTTAAGAAAAAAGTATGCAGAGCTGTTTGTATTCCCAGCATGTGAACATGAATGGAGACCTCAGTGYAACACCTTTATAGTTGATACACATTTTAGATGTTTTGTAGAGTAAGTTAAGAATTTACACAGGAATTACCAGGAACCTTCATTATTTCAAAACACCAATTAATTTGGCAGCAGAGGACAGAATGTGCTAGAACGTCTTTCCAGTATGCTTGTTTGAAAGATGAGCATCTTGGCTATTTAATTGTTTGTTTTCTATTTTACAGTCTAAGCTGTATTGCTAAACAAGCAGTGTGCACTCAGTACAACATTCTCTTGCAATAAATATCAATCAGAACAATCATAAAGAGGCAAATAAATTTTGGATTATTTATCTTTGTAGGAAAAGTGGGCCCTAGCCAGGAGCAGAAGGGTCTCCCTGTCACTGCCATTTACATTAGTCCTTTCTTTGCATACATGGACTCTTAATACAGAGACTGTGTACACCTTGGAAGTACTGTTTTTAGAAGCTATATCTTTTTAACCAAGCTTCTGTAGCTTCTGTGAAAAAGGGGTTTGTGTTTGTAATGACAGGTGACAGTGAGAACAACAGAGCAAAAGAATCTGGGGAGAGAGGAAAAAGGCTACTTTAAGGAGGCTGGAAATAAATCAGTACTGTCTGTTAAACATGCACATTTTTGTATTTTTTATTTTGAATTTTATTTGGATATTGCATTTTTAGTAACCTCAGATATATGTTGACATTTAACAGGGAAAATGACTGACAGATCAACAGCTGTGAGCTTTTTTATTTCTAATAAAAGAAGCAAACCAGTAATTTCAGCTCACTCTTTCCTGTGGGTTGTGTGCTAAGATCTGAGAAGCATAAAAATACAAAGTCCTCCCACATCCTGGTCAAAGCTTTTGGCTTTTACAAAATAAATTGAATGGAGTAAAGTGTCACTTGGATGTATAGAGGGATGTTTGGAATGAGGACAGGCCAGGAGAGACATGACCAGTATTTCCATGCCAGTGGAGATCCACAGACTAAGCATCAACCCTCAGGCGAGTAAGCCTCAGAACAGCTCCCAGATGCTATAAAAACTATTTCAGAGTAGTTGTGCAGCCATTCCACACCTCATGGGAAGAGAATTCTACTGACCTGACCTGTGCCAAAAAACACAAGCAATATCCTTTTTTTTTTTTTTTTGGTCTTAAGAGGTGATCTGAATGTTTTTCCATTTCTATTCTACCATCACTTAGAAAAGTAAAGCCTCTTGAGCTGAAATAGGTGGAGCTCTCCCATCACTTCCATCTTTTGGGCCTTATTTTTACTCATCTATAATAAGCTATGAGGATGTCCCTATGCTCACTTATGGTCAGCCTGTTCAGCATAACAATATAACTGCAGAACTATCAGTACCATCAAGTTCAAGACTCCTTCCCACATTATATGTGGTGTCCTTTAGATTTTAGTTAAGAATATGTTCTTTATACAGCTTCAGTTTCTGACATCTTCCTGACTATTCACTTCCCTTTATGAGAGCAATGAACCTCAAATCATGGTGTGTGTGTGTCGTGGTTTAACCCCAGCTGGCAACTAAGCCCCACACAGCCGCTCGCTCACTCCCCCCCGGTGGGATGGGGGAGAGAATCAGAAGGGTAAAAGTGAGAAAACTTGTGGGTTGAGATAAAGACAGTTTCATAGGGAAAGCAACAGCCGCGCACGCAAGCAAAGCAAAACAAGGAATTCATTCACTACTTCCCACGGGCAGGCAGGTGTTCAGCCATCTCCAGGAAAGCAGGGCTCCATCATGTGTAACGGTTACTTGGGAAGACAAACACCATCACTCCGAACGTCCCCCCTTCTTTCTTCTTCCCCCAGCTTTATATGCTGACCATGATGTCATATGGTATGGGATATCCCTTTGGTCAGCTGTCCCAGCTGTGTCCCCTCCCAGCTTCTTGTGYACCCCCAGCCTACTCCTTGGTGGGGTGGGCTGAGAAGCAGAAAACGCCTTGACTCTGTGTAAGCACTGCTCAGCAATAACGAAAACATCCCTGTGTTACCAACACTGTTTCCATCACAAATCCAAAACATAGCCCCATACTAGCTACTATGAAGAAAATTAACTCTATCCCAGCCAAAACCAGTGCATTCTCCACCCTTATTCCATACCATTTACGTCATGCTCAGGTACCACACTATTCAATACATCCTCATTACCCACCACCCCCCTTCCCATCCTTTGATATAATATACAGATATCATTCCCTTAGTCTATGGACCACCCCTGTGAAATGTCTGTAAAATGTCCACAAATGTCCACAAAATGTCCACTGAGTTCATTTAGTCTATGACTGTGGGCTCCATCTCTTACGGTGGTCACTCAGGACAGGAGAGGTGGTGTGTTGCGTGGAGTTATTGGGCACCAAAGCCAGCTCAGGTYGGGTCACTGCTGCMCTTKCACTGCTTCTTGTAAGGCTTGTCCTCCATTGGTTCAGGTGGTTCCTGCTATAGTAANCTTCTTGTAAGGCTTGTCCTCCATTGGTTCAGGTGGTTCCTGCTATAGTAATTCCCATAACATGCAACTCAAATCATGGGTTACAACAATTTAAATGTATTTCCATTACAATCTCCACCCCTGGTCTCTTTGGACCAGACCATTGGGTTTAACATTGCAATAAACTCCTCCCCTTGCCCCTGCTCCAGCTCAGACTTATCTGCAGACTGCAGTCCCTTAGGGTTGTACCTGCTCCAAGTGGAGCCTTATCTRTGAGCCACAGTCTCTCCAGTATACTTGCTGCGGCATAGACTTAGCCACAGCCACAGTCACTTTGAGGTGCACCTATTCCAGCGTGGCTTCTCCATGGGCCACAATGCCTTCAGAGATATACTTGCTCCAGTGTGGCCTTACCCACAGCCACAGTCCCTTCAGAAGTAAAACTGCTTCAGTAAAAAAACTCCTTAGCCATGGCTGCAGTCCCTCCAGGGGTGTACCTCCTCTGTCGTGGGCTTATGCATGGCCACACGCTTTGAAGTGCTCCAGCATGACCTCATGCACAGCCACTGATGCTTCAAGGTGTACCTGCTGCAGCATGGACTTATCCACAGCCACAGGAGCTTCGAGGTGTACCTTCTCCAGTGTGGACTTATCCTTGGGCCACAGTCCCTTCAGAGGTATACCTGCTGCGGTACAGACATAACCATGGCCACAGATGCTTTGAGATGTACCTGCTCTGGCGTGGGCTTATCCACAGCCACAGATGCTTCGGGGTGTTCTGCTCCAGCATGGACTCATCCCCAGGTCACAGTCCCTTCAACTCGAGTTCACATTGGAGGTCCAGCCTGTCCAGTACAGCAGCACAGAACAGCAGCGATGCCCTGGCCACCTGCCAGCCCAGGCGCATGGCCATTGCCGTTATCAAAATGTTCCCAGGCACAGCACAGTAAGATGATCAGCAGTACAGCAGTACAGCAAGCAGCGAAAGCAAAAAGCAGCCACTAACGAGCACTAGACTCTAATATACAGTAAGGCAAGCAAGCCCCAYGGCAAGCACAGAAGCCTGCCAATTAATAGCTAAATAGCAATAACAGCTATAAATTCGATCTAGCACATTCCAATCAAATCTGTCATTATCTCAAACCCTTTGAGCCCCACGTTGAGCGCCAAAAAGGACTGTCGTGGTTTAACCCCAGCCAGCAACTAAGCACCACACAGCCGCTCGCTCACTCCCCCTGGTAGGATGGGGGAGAGAATCAGAAGGGTAAAAGTGAGAAAACTTGTGRGTTGAGATAAAGACAGTTTCATAGGGAAAGCAAAAGCCACGCACGCAAGCAAAGCAAAACAAGGAATTCATTCACTACTTCCCATGGGCAGGCAGGTGTTCAGCCATCTCCAGGAAAGCAGGGCTCCATCACATGTAACGGTTACTTGGGAAGACAAACGCCATCACTCYGAACATCCTCCCCTTCCTTCTTCTTCCCCCAGCTTTATATGCTGACCATGATGTCATATGGTATGGGATATCCCTTTGGTCAGTTGGGGTCAGCTGTCCCAGCTATGTCCCCTCCCAGCTTCTTGTGCACCCCCAGCCTACTTCTTGGTGGGGTGGGGTGAGAAGCAGAAAAGGCCTTGACTCTGTGTAAGCACTGCTCAGCCCACACCAGCACAGTGTGGGTTTTTTGTTGTGTTTTTTGCAGGGGGGAGTGTTCTTTTTTTTTAAATGTAGGTAATTATTTTATGGTAATATATGACAGGGGCTTGGTAAAAAGGCTGATATGCTACTGGAGATCCTAAATCAGGTAAGTAATGATGTCTTGTTGGCTAAAATTTCTGATACTATGGAAACTGAATAAGATTGAACCGTCATTATTTTTATTTTTACTTCTTGGCATGTATTTACTGCTTGCTTTCCCATGCAGTTTGCCAGCAACTTTTTTGCAAGACTGCCAGCAATATGGAGGCTGCAAGAGTCTACAATTGTCTTTGCCTTCCTTTCAGAAATTCATGAAACACATTCCACATCCTTGTAGGGAAGATCTTTCTGTCTCTAAACAGGGATTGGAGGAGGTGAAATGGAGTGGGAAGAACAGTTCTTTTCCTTCCTCTTCTTGGATATATAGCACTCCTTTATTGGTTCTCCTCCAGGATGCATTCCCCGAGGAGAACTCCCCCTTCTCTATTGCAGCGAGGGTCAGCTGCTCCCTCATGGAGGAGAAAGCCAAGGGTGGTCAGAACAGAGGCCAGGCAATGACTTCACTGACAGGGCAAAGTTGTACAGCACCTGAGCCAGGAAAGTGTAGCAGGGTGGTGACAGTAACAGGTCCTGTTGATAGACCAGTGATGACCAAGGCAAAAGCAAACTAACAACTCAAGTTGAAAGTCAGTCTGGGAAAGTCAAACAACAATTCAGGTGTAGGTCTGGGAAAAAGTACACCTACAGTGTACCTCAGGCGAGGAGTGGGTGCCCAGGCCTGAGCTTAAATGAGACTCCTGAGCCCATGGGCAGGGGTGTGTGGAGGCCCATTTGTAGGTGGGGCAGTTAAGGTCTATTAGTGCACTCTAGGCTGAGACAGAACTTTATAGTTTACAGTTCAATCTGCATTTCTCCTGCTTTGTCCAGCCATTGAAATCCTTTTTTCTCTGCCACTAAAAATGAACTTAGACAGTGTCTCTGCACTTCCCTACTTGTCCTTTACTCCTCAGCTCTGCCTTTCTTCACTGGTCTAAGACTTTTAATGCAAAGTGACAGCAAGAACAGTAAAACCTTGTTATAATGTCACTTGAGGTTTGGATAGAAAACAACATTTATTTTAAAAAATCCATGACCTCGTAGCAATTTTGCTGTTGGCGCTGTGCTGCATACCATGGCTACTTGGAACTTCATAGCCCCAGCAAAGACATTTCTACTTCCYAACCATGACTGGTTCCTCAAGAAAGACTAGAGTATTTCTCTTATTTGCTGAAGGAATGAGGTTTATGACACACAGCTGGACCCATCTGATACTCTCCAGTAGAAGGCAAGGGTCCACGTGCACTCAATCAAAATCATTTTAATAAATCATAGCCAAAGGGAGGGGGGGAAGAGGTACAGACAGGAAATAGGTATGTTAACATTCATTTGAAATGACTGTTGCTGATAAAGGCATCCTGCTGGCTCTCCTACTTTGTTGGATAGTAAAGCAAGGTCACAGAGCACCAGGGAAAAGAGAAAAGCAGTGATATGAGAATCATGGACATGATAGGCAAGGAACAATATTATTAGGAATTGAACTGAACAATGGCAAGGACTGCATATTGGCCCATGTTTTGGTAGTGCTGACACTGGGTGTGACAAGGTTTTGCAGTCTTTTATATAAACACCTCTAATAAAGTGATTTTTCCATATGATATGTAACTGAGTAGGTTAAATTATGACGTAAGTATACAACTTGACTTTAAAATAACTACATTTTTGCCTCTATAGTGCTATAGAAGAGAAAATCTTTGAATTGAAATAAAAAAAAAAAAGAACTAAAATTGTGTCATCTCCCCACCTGCCCCCAACTCAGCACTAGCTTCCTGAGGAAACAGAGTCAAGGACAGCCCAACTTAATTCTATGACTTCTGTTCCAGTGGCACTGTAAACATGGCATTTGTATGAAGCTGTTTAGTCATATATTGGCTTTTTCAAGTTATTGTCTTCTTATAAAAGAAAATTGCATCTTTGAGATTTTTTTATTAATGCTAAATACTAGTGCTGTAGCATCTGATCAACTTTCTTTTTCTCCACTTAGGGAACGTCTGCCTTATTTACAGCTATTGAGCCAGTTAGCTCCCACCTCTACCAAAAAAATAGTCAAGAAGTACATGTATGCCTATGAGACACAATGGACTAGGAGATGTGATTGCATGTCCAGCTGATCACTACTAGTAGGAAGAGCACATGAGGTAAATTGGCACTCGAGCTAGGCAAAGACATTATAATTAGTCACTCATTCTGACCTTAGAAATTGTGAATATCTGTAAATCTTATATATTTTGTTTTCATAATATGTTCCTGGCACCAAACTGCACAGAAGTAATTCATTCACCTCAGAAGCTTGTTTAGCCAAACTAATTTGCTAGATTGGAATATGGCAAATATAAAATCTTTACATAAAAATGTACATCCTCATTGCAAGTTTCTCTAGTTTCCTTGGGAAAAAAGCTTCCAAGTTTAGATGTACTTGAATAAACTTTAGAGTTGAGGATTAGTTGTGTAACCACAAAGCCTGAGGGCTTCTCTCATTATTTGAGGGTTTTGGAAGTGTGGAGAGTATGTACTAGACCAAACCACAACGTTTTCCATTGGCGATCACCTGTCAATAATCCTTGCAAGCTATTAACTTAAGGTGGAATGGAACAGGACATATATAAAGGTAAAATATTAATGGCAGGTGCAGCCCTGAACTTACAAGAGGCAGAGGGATGTGATGCACCTTAAGACAAACCATGCCATGTGATGGCATGTCCAACTGATCACTACTAGTAGGAAGAGCACATGAGGTAAATTGGCACTTGCGTTAGGCAAAGACATTATAACTAGTCACTCATTCTGACCTTAGAAATTGTGAATATCTGTAAATCTTATATATTTTGTTTTCATAATATGTTCCTGGCTTGTTTAGCCAAACTAATTTGCTAGATTGGAATATGGCAAATATAAAATCTTCAAATGGTAGTAATTTTGATCCCAACATAAAAACCGTGTGAATGAAGGTCCTTGTCTTTTATTTTGATCAAACTGTGTGGTCGCTGTACCTATTCAGAGGAAATGGAGCTCTGTGGGATGTGTGCAGCAATCTGCTTGTGCAGATCAGAATGCACAACTAGGGGCTAAAAAATGAATGCAATGGCCATCTAAACTACGTATGCCTTTCAGTGAGAATGAGGTCTGTTTGTATGATTGATGGCTTATGTTTGTTATCCTCCTTCAGGTAAAACATTTGCTGCAGGCAGGATTTCTGCAAAAACTTTAGGACTGAGCCTTAAAAAGGAATTTGCTTTTTGAATAATTTCTTTCTTTCTCTCTTTCTTTCTTTGAGCGAACATAAAAGGGTCCACAGAGCAGTGGTGTATAAAGACAAAGCCAGACTAAGTATTACGTCTTACCAGTGATACACAAGTGTTAGTCAAATGCAGAGATGACAGTGGAATAAGGAAACAATTAAACTTCAATAAAAGAAAATAAGGAATAACATTCCAGTCAGATCTAATCACATTATGTATAGCATAACTTTCAAATTGGAAGTCCATAAAACCCAACCACACCTCAGCCAGTTTGTCTGGCATCCATCTTGTATAATAAGCCAGAGGTTCCTCGTGGCACAACTCCAAGGCAGTTTGAAACCATGTCTGCAGTGGGGATGGCACTGAGCCATGTTTCCAAAGAGGCAGAATAATTTTTCTGGTGGGAAAGGTCAGGCAGTACAGAGCCATGAGGGATGAGATTCCCTTTTTCGGCTTTTTCTCCATTCTTATTCCTTCGAATATATTTCTTTTAATAGTAAAATTAATTCACAAACAGAAAACCTACCATTAAGCAATGTTAAAGATCCATTTAAACTGACAGGCAGCAGGAAATCCAGAACCCAGGCAACCTGGCTTGTATCATTATAAAACTTAGCAAAGAATTTGATAGGTTGCTGCTTACCTTTCCCCTGTCCTGTAAGTCTCTTTCCCAACAAACTTTTTAGACTCTTACCTAATACAGATAAAAAGAAGAGAATGTTAATGGATACTCATTTCCATGTTCTATATTTGATATGTGCAAGGCATGCATGAATATAGTAGTTAATTTACATTTATCTTCCATTTTAAATAATAATCTTATTCATAATGCATAAATGGATTCCATATGCTACCAGACAAATCATTCCTAATTTTCATTATGGAAGCACATATGGGAACTGTGCTCAACCAGGGTAAAATCCTGGCTCCATTGAAGTCAATGGCAAATTTCCCACTAATTTTGCAAGGGCCAAGAGTTCACCCTTGATGTTCAGCCACCCTGATATAATAATACAATAATACAAAGAGCCAATGTTGAGAAATAGCATCCTATCCTCTTGTTCTCTCTTCTCATACCTCAGATAAGTTTGAGAAAGAACTGAGTTATCGCCAATTTAATGTAATCCATTCCTCTGAGTTTTCTAGCTTGCATCAAGTTCTTTTCTTGGGGTGAGAGGGATACAGATTTACAGTTATAGTAGCCACACAGTTGTCTGTAAATGTTAGCAGTGCCAGTTATTTCAGAGACTTTGCAGAGAGAAGTGGAGGAGATTACTGGGAAATGACATAAGAACTAGCGTGCACTGGAGAGGAAGGGCCATATGGAGCTTTCCAGTGGTAAGAAGCATGTCTTAGGGAAACTGGGTCCGTGGCATCTTTTGTCACACTCTGTGGGTCATGACTGGATCTGGTCCAACGGAAAATGATGTTTGACCCATTGCTCGTTCTACGTGGCCCTTCTTAGAACTCTTCAGAGTGGATTACAGGCAGCTGAATTGTTCTTGCAATCCGATTTCTTTCCCAGGGGCCCTAACACACTTCTCTATAATGCGACAGGAAATGCCCTCCTCATGTGGCTGAAATCCACCGTGGGATGGATGCATGTCCAGTCATTTGTCATCAGTGCAAATGCTTGGGTGACATGATGAGCAAAGAAGGTATCTCTTGTGGCCCATGTGGAACAGAGATAGAATCCTTGTACTTTGGTTGCACTCAGTGAGCACCAGAATAAAGCTCGAATTCCTCTTAATTTCCATGTTGGATTTACAGTACTCCAACATTCCTTCTTGCACATAGACAAGGGATGCACATTGAGAGGAACTTTAGTGAAACTGGCTGGATCACTATATTTTATCTTGAGTTGGATAGAGCTTAATATCAGTCATTCCAGAAGTGGATGGCTGATTTCCAAGACTGACCTTGATTCAAATTCAAGCATCCCTAAAATTCACACAAGTTGAGCCTCTGGAAACTTTTTGCATATTGAGTGTTTTAAATATATATGACCAAAACCTCAATTTTCTTACCACAGCTAGGAAATAACTGACATTCTGGCTCACAGAACAAATGAAAATATTTTATTTAACATGTACACACTTTAAAAAGTGTTAACAAATTAAAAATAAACATCAGTTTGAAATGAAAAATAAAAAAATTCCAGTTAGAAACTGTAAAGACGTTTTGAGTTTTCTTTCTTTTTTCTCCCTTTTTTGACCATAAGTCTGGTTCAACTAAGATCCTTGAAGCATTCTGGTTAAATTGTAGTTTTGACAAATCAATTTATGATTTGAATTTATGAAAACATGTCACTCAGCCTAATTACTTGTTAAGATCCATCGTTTTGGAGTCCTTTCACTAGAAAAAATTGCTCATTAAGCTAATCAGCCAAGTTCTTGGCTGGTGCAAATCTGAGCATCTCTACTAGTGTTCCTGGCAAGATCTCTGAAGTCATCACCATCACATCACTGTCTGCTGAAGCAAACGTTTTCCATGTGTAAGGACTACGAGATTAAGCATCATGTAATATGTGAGAAGCTGGTTAATAAAGAGCTGGAACAATAAATTATATTAATAACTTGAATTTTAGCTAATTTGTCTCTGCAAGGTATTATTCCATTTTATTTTGCCTGCATTTTTATTTTTAGCACTAGGACATGACAACTTGTGAATTATGATCTATTCATTCACACCCAGTTTCAACACAACTGGGTGTGAATTAATACTCCATAATTCATATAGTGGAGTGTCTTATTACAATTATAAAATTTTATTAGAAAATGTTTTTTAATATTTATATTGTTAATTAAATGATGATGAGTCTCATAAATTCTGAACAATGAATTATGTTGTATTAGGCACTATTCAGATTTCATCTGTTAGCCAATCAAGGTACACAGACTTCTCTATTATTTAATATACTATATAATAATGTTGGGCTATGAGATTTTTCCTTAGTATGTGGAATTTCTTATTCAGATGGACTTTATCAGAAAATTTTCATTACTAAATTGTAAACATAAAGGTCAGTGAATGTAGGAAAGAGCATTTAACTCTTCATTTAAAAGGTAAGAAAACCTCAGGTCACATAAACCTTGGGCAATTAAGCAGTGTTGTTTTTGAGGGCAACAGCAGTCTCTCCTGTCTGCTAACTTTCCTAAAGCACTTTAGTCTTCGATATTTTGGATCTAGCTCTGCATTTCATCTCCTCATTGTGAAAGCATCATTCCAGGTCTGTTTGTGAAAGCACTTAAACATGTGCTTAAAGTCAAACATATGCTTCAGTGTGTCCTAAATTAAAGTGAGATCTGCAGTACTCTCAGGCATATAGAAATTGAAAATGAGATGCATAGTGGGAATTGTAATTCAAGATAGATGTAGACTACATGACATTACTAGGATAAAGATATCCCAATTCTGATCGTTACTCATGAAATCAAAACCATGCCATCTGCATAAATGATATGGAAAGATGCAGCAGCCAGAGTGAGTTAGATAAAAAGGTGACTTGTTCAGTAAAAAAAAGGGACCATCTTTGCATGATATAAACAATAGGAAATAATTTAGACCCATTCTGTATCTATGTAAACATTTTTTTAAAAATTCTTGTAAATTTTTCTAATTGGTTTCTATGAGAATTTCAATTTGAACTTAATTGTAGAAGGTTGTGGATGAATTTAATGCCCGTAGAAGTTAAATTACTTTGAGTCAGGTAAAGTGAAGACCTGCAGAGATGTACTAATAATTCACCTCCTCCCCAGCCTTTGACATTCTTTTGATTACAGATGGCATAAGGGGCAGTCCCAGGTAGAGAATCTCTGTGCAGGGAATGCAGGGCTGAGTCCTTTAAAGCAATGATTATGTGTGGCGGCATTCTTCCCCATCAGGTGTTGCTGTTGTGAGAGTGCAGCCAGGGTTGCCTACTGCTGCTTTATTAATAATGGAACGCTCACAGAAATTCCATGCAAAATTGATTTTTGAACAGTACATAAGAATCTAATATGAAGTCTTAAAATGTCATTGAAAAATCTGTTTGTAATTTACTTTGCCTGTAAGAACTTACTGCCCCACTATAAACAATTTTACTGTATTTCTCCCCATTAAACAACAATTTTTTGCATATTTGTTCAGCCTTCTTGCTGTGACATGCCACTGTGAGCTGATAGATAGGTATTTAAAACCATACGTGGGCTGTTTCTTTTGTTGCCTTATTCAAATGGCAAGTGGAGATATCATTTTCATCACAGTGCAGGTGAAT
The DNA here is from genome assembly GCA_035582835.1 of Phoebastria nigripes. Classification (NCBI taxonomy): domain Eukaryota; kingdom Metazoa; phylum Chordata; class Aves; order Procellariiformes; family Diomedeidae; genus Phoebastria; species Phoebastria nigripes. Next base: position 2,394,558 of record JAYKAV010000078.1, on the reverse strand, counting down.
GGTGTTAATGGTTCATTATGTAACGCAGAATGTTAACTGATTAATTGCAAATGTACTGTTTGGAGAAGAGTGAACATGTATCTGTGGCTGCAAAAATTGTTCCTGTTCTTTTTTTAAGCTTTGAAAAAAAGACTGTCAAGTACAGAGCAAAGATTCCTGGGGTTGAGGCCCAGGACAGGGGAATGGGAGAGTTTCATTTTCATTGTTTTGGGTCCAAAGCTTTCTTTGTGACTTGAATTATTTTACTAAGCACTTGATTTAACCTCCCATTCACTGACCCAAAAATTTATCAATATAATTGCAAGTGTAACTTTACATGCAACCCTTAATGGTGCCACTGATTAATTATATGCATGTACAAATAAGGTCTAGGAACTTTTAGCAGTTTTAAAAGGCTGAAGATATTTTTCTGCTTCATTTCTTTATCTCAGAAACAGACCTGAAAATACTGTTGGGCAAAAAAGGTATGTTCACTGATGTTTGAACAGATTCCACAATTATTCTGCAAATGTGTGGCATTCTATTTTCGGTACGGGTGATCGAAGCTTTTTAGATGACAGAACCCCAAGTGTATGGCCTCCTTGCTTAATACAGTGTTTCTAGTAATAAAGCACTGAGGAACAGCATTGCTTGAGCTTGTTTGTATAGCTGTTCACTCCTCTGCAGCTGGGCTGTGGCTTTTGACTTCATTGTATCTGACAAACCTGTCAGGATTATGAAATTCTAGAACCACTCCACATTAAAAGATTAAAGACATAGTTCTGCCAATTAAACCTAAGGGTTTTATAGGAGTATGAAAGAAATTTTAACAACCCTGTCCAACATTTGCTACTATTTGTATGACTCGAGAGATGGAGATTCCAAGAAGCTAAGCTATTTCTTATTTTCTAAAGTGTTTCCAACAGAAGGGTTGAAATTTAATAACTTGGGAAAATATAGGAATTGCAGGAAAAGCTAGCTGGCTTTATATGCTACTTAACCATAGGTTCTTGATCAGCTGGAGGAAGTTGTTTATACTGGAGGAAGTTGTTTACACTTTTGGATTAATAGCAGAACTTGAACTATGGATTTCCAGTTGTTCTTCAGTCAGGGGTAGCCTTTAACACTTGACCTGAAAAGAATAGTTCAGAATTATGTCATTCTGAAGCTCCACTTCAAAATCCTCTTGTTCTGGGTATAAGCACAAAACCAGTAAGCCCCTCCCCAAACAATTAAAATATACCTCTAAAACTAGTGGATTCTAACCAGAAGAGCAAGACTTACCTTCCAGAAAATGTTTACTACAGGAAACCTTTCCTAGTAGGTTTTGTAACTTTTACTATAATAATTTTGCAATTTGCATATAAATTCTTGGATAATGGCTGAGCAACCATCTAGCCTCTTTGATTGCTCCCACACCTGACCAGACTTTCCAATCATGGAAGTACATTCAAACTCTGCTAAAAGCAATAAGGAGAAGTCTAGATTTTCCCCATTGGCGGTTGCTGCTGAGGTACGTAGCTGGTGATGAGGAGTAGCAGTTGCTTTTAAACAGGAGGTTGGGCTGTTGGATACCAACTAACTAGTTAGTAATGAGTTTAGGAAAGTTATGAGATAATACATGTCTGGCAGAATAGTTTGCTGAGTAGCATCTCTCTAGGGAGAATGAGGTAGTCAAGTAGACGTGAAGCCTATGAAGGTGACAGGGCTTGGAGAGGGAAATATGTTATGAGAGCTGGTAGTTGGAAGTCAAAACTGCTAGGTAGCTGAGGAGTAGAAATCCATAGCTAGTATATGTTCCATAAAGTAATATATATTGCATGAAGACATGAAGATTGCTAAAATTTGGAGACACTGCCTTGATAAGCAAAGGCCGCATTGGAGCTGAATATGAAAATGCAGCAGTGTACGAGGAGTTCTCTCTGAAATGACCTCTATTAACCTGTGGTCTGTGCTGCAATATAATTCTTTCTCTGACATGTGGGCCAGGACATTGAGCTTGGTTTCTGCTTCTTCATCAGCATTTAGTGCTAGTTAATAATGAAACAGGAGTGGGAATGCTACAACTTGGGGATAAATGTCATGTCACACTGCTAACAAAACTTCGGGGACTTGATAATCAGTGGTTATGGCTCAGTATTTTCTACAAACAGCTATGCCATGCAGATCTATTTCTTGAGTTTCTGTAATACAACAGGATTTGTTTGTGAAACACAAAACTTAGCATTCAGAGTATGTTGTTTCCTCTACATTTTTACTGAGTATATTCCTGCCTATCAGAGAAGGCTYTTAACATTTCACGCTTCTCCCCATTCCTTTGCTAGTATAATCTAGGAAAAAAGTAAGATGCGTTGGACTGGAACTCAGGAGACTTGAGCTCCATTTGAATGTCTCCCACAGTCTTTTCTGACCTGGGCAAGTCACCCTGCTATGCCCATTTCTCACCTGTATGTTGGGGATAGTAATTATTTCCTTCAATTGCCTAACTAGACCATGAACCTTGGGAATCCAAGCTGTACGTAGACAGTAGCCAGTACAATGGTATCCTTATTTTAGTAGACACTTTTAACATCTCCTGTACCTAAAAATATGTAACAAAAATGCAAAGCTCTTGTAGAAATGATGGATCCCTTTCTGTCCTTTGTGAACAGTCTCATAAGAAGTGTATGGAAGATACAACGGGAGAATATGGTGGCACTATGGAGTTCCAGTATGACAGCTTGAAAACACAGCTTGGAGTTGAGACCTATTGTTGATTACCTTTTACCCTGTCCATGAAAACAGTAGCTGTTTTTGCAGAAAAGCGGTAATAAATGACATGAAGTGCTTAGAAGGGATGACTATATGAATCTGTCCTGTTGTATTAATATACTGTTTGCTTCAAGAGTAGGAACAAAAGTCTGAAACTTGGCAGGAAAAATAAGGGCTATGGCTAGCTTTGTGCATGTCTTGGCTTCCTGCACTAGAAGAAATAATTTGATAAAACTGAGCAGATCTGTTTTGCTTCCTACAATATTTGATGAGCAAGAAAACCTCTAATGTTTGGCTAACATTTCAAAAACTTTATTGTGCTTTCACTGTTTAGGGAAATTTTTAAGTTAGCATTAGCATGAAAACCTACAGATGTTAGCTCTTTATCCTTTGTCTAAGATCAGATTTATCTGACTAACCAACATTAAAAATGTGTAAATTCGTGGCAAACACAATGAATCTTGAATATATTAAAGAAACAAACAGATGAACCATCTGGAAACAAGACATAGATCTGAAATAACTGTGCCAGTGGCACAATCCAAGCATAATCCCTGGCATAATTTACACAGAGCAACTGTATCAAGAGCCAGAAACTATTCTTTTAGAAGGCTGAGTTTAATAATAACTGCACATTATCATTCCACTTGCTGGGTAAATATTGACAAAGGAGTGGCACATGCTGTAGAAATCTATCTACGTCCTGCATTCCCTCTAGGGAAACTTCTGTATTCTGAATTTTCCCTACTATTTTTTTTTCCTTTTGTCTTTCCTACCCCTTTCTCATCTAAAATGATTGCAGTAGGTGTAGCTCTGCAACTACAGGAATCAGTTTGTTAACTCTGAAATTATTTTTGATAACTGATACGTACATTACAGCACATAATTGATTATGCACACAAATGCTTAATATTATGTAAAATAGGACAATTTGATAAGCGGAGAAAATTTGCACATCACCATTATGTAGACCTTAATTTTGCCATACACCATTAAAGATTCACACATAATTCATCACCTTTTCTCTTTCTGCTGCCACCTGAAAAGATTTCACATTGTCACATAATCGCAGCGCAAACTACTCATGATGGAAAGTAGCAGGTTTTACTATTATGTGACTAACTAATGCATTTCAGCTGGGTGCATTTTCCCATGGTGCTGGAATGTTTTGGCAGCCTGCAGTTTCATTGGTAGTGATCATGGAGCAACAAAAATTAGATCTTGTATTCTTTACATCTTTACATTGCTGACAAAGGTGAGACACCTCAGCAAACAATGCATCTTGAAGAATGTTTGCAGGGTATTTTGAATGGTGAATATATTGCAAACCTGGATAGAAACTAGGTTGCAGTATATCTTAAAAAGTGACTGATTTAAACCCATAACTAATGTATCTTGTAGGTTAGCATTAATTTGACTTGCTGAGTGGATGGAATTTATGGGTATAATGCATTGCACTAGGCAAATAAGAACATCCTCCTTCAGTAATAAAGGTGAAGGCAGGCTCCATACTGGCAAGCCAAGCACTGTCTTCAAAGCTTTAGCTATGTAATATCCATCTTACTACTGTGGCACAGTGATGCAACACATTGCAAATGACCCCTGTCAGGAAATACCATTCTGGTATTTGACTTCAAGCTTAGATTTTTCTGATTTTTTAAAAATCTCCACCCAGCATTTGTCTCATCTGCTTCAACACCATTCCCATTTTTCCCATCTTTTTCTCCTTCCCACTTTTCTATTGTCTTCTATCTTAGCTTTCTATTCCCCCAGGTATTTCAAATTACCTTATTTCAGAGGGTTTTATCACCTTCCTCCTCACTTTTGTTCTCGTCTGACTTGGTTCTATAACATATAACAGCAAGCAACATTAAAATACTTATGCTAGTACTTGTACGTCATGCAAGCACAATCACAGCAAGTATAGGCTTTGCTCTGGAAAGCTTACAGCTTTAATTAGGCTTGCAATTTTAATTAGATTTCCAGAACAAACCTTGGAAATGGACAGGGGGAAAAGGAAAAGATTTTCCACATTGGTAGCAGAGTTGGCAATAGAACCTATCTATATGTTTTGACTTACTACAGTACTTTGTCATTCTACTGGTGGTGCTTTTGCTTCTACTCTTTCCATAAAAAATTGGCCTCAATTTGCCTTTAGGAAAAGATGACATGTTTATCGTGAAACCTCTTCTACAAAAGCAAGGGCTTGACTTACTGAAATGAAGCTCCATTGCACTCAGAGCTGACCCTATACCAAAGACCTAGTTGGGACTGTACTCAAATTATGAAGTGTTTGTCTGAAATGTAACCTATTTTGTAGCTTGATCCTTCCTCTTCAATAGGAGTTTGAGAACACAGTTAAATAATCAGAATAAAATAAAGTTGTTTCAGTCTGTGCAAATGGGTTGGATGATGATTTAAACAGGTAGATGAGATTTCCCTTCATTTGTGGGGAAGCTGTAGGTGTATATCCAAAGATAAAAGATGTGTTGAGTATTTTTTTTTTTCCCCTTTTTCTTTTTTTCACTTTCAGGATTACTTTTTAGAGGCTGGCAAGTGTTTGCTCTTTCCAAAATCTGTGGAAATTATGATCTGTGTGTGTGCCTTTGCCTGTGAGGTCAGCCAAAGGATTTTGCCATTGCTGAGACAGATTTTTTTAAGCTCTAAATATTCCAGATCCTATCAAATTCAAGAAAACTTATATCTTGCAAGAATGACCCAGAGCTTTGTGAATCAAAACAATGCCTTCCCTCACTGATAATGGAAAACTTTGGGAGTTTTGGCAGCTGAGTTTTGTTTGCTTGGTGTTTTGACCCTGAACACTCTTAAGCCTAAACAATTACATCTACTCAAGTGAGCTAAACGAACATATTCAAACGAATGAAGTTCCACAAATGCTTAAGAGTTTGCTGGCTAACTTTTCGAAAGATATGCTCTAGTTCAGCCACAAATTACTTGGCTAGACACTGGAATTGCTGGGTGAAATTCTATGGTCTGTGTTTTGCAGCACTTCAGACTAGATGATCACAGTGGTCCCTTCTGACCTTGAAATATGTGGATTGGGTGTTAACCTATGTTAGCAAAGCCAGAGTGAGGAACATAGGAATGTGGGGTTTTAGCACATGAAAGCTTGTTCAGTTTTTAATTTTACTTTTAGTAAATCCCCTAATCAAAAGAAACAAGCTGTCTGGAAGCCCTAAAAAACTACTTGACAGTACTTAATCACGTGCCCAGTTCAGTGTTAAGGAAAAAAAAAAACAGTTAATCGGGGATTTTTCTAACTGCCTTTCTGAGATTTTCTCAAAGTCTTCATATTGCCAATCCTTTAGGGGCTCCTAATGTTACAGAACCTGCATGGTCTTAGCTGTAGCATTTACTTCTGAGGGACTTGCTGTAACAAACACAGTATGTTTGAAACCAAACACACGGAATATCCCTAGGATTTTCCATCTTTTATTTATTACTGTTTCTAGTTATAGGTGAAGAAACTGAGCTTTTTTTTCCATTAAAATAATTCTGTAGTAATGTTACTTCAAAGGAGAAGTTTTGTATTGCTTTTGCCATGAGAAGGCTTATTCTGCAGTGCTTACTGGGCAGGCTTCAACAAGATTCTCTCCTTTTTCCTGATGTCCAATGGCAAAATGTGTTTTTTAATTTTTATTTTKGATATACAAGCATTTTAAAGCACAATGCTTAAAAATAAATGTCTGGTACAACAGTTTCTTTTGCTCCCTTTTATTGTGATAAGCATTTAATAGCAAGGGAATTGACATCTGTTGAGCTTCCAGTAGAAATTCAAGATATAGCTATATATCAAGCTTGATATTGACAACTATGCCTGTAAGATCCCATTTCATATTTCTTGATAGCTGTGTATGTAAGCTCCCTTGTTATGTCGCTTATTTGTTTTCTGTTAGCTGAAGTTTAGGAATATGTTTCAAAGGTAATTTCTGATTCTGTTGGCTGTTCTGATTTATTGGTTTTGAGGATGTTGCCTTTCTGATACCTCATCAAGCAAAGGTATAAGAGCCATTCACATCCTTGTTTCTTTCTCAGGCTTTTAACTGCTGTTTCTCTAAATTACTCAGAGGTGAAAAGAATAGCACTGGTGTTGTGCAGGCTTGACGGGGTAGAAGTCCATCTCTGTTACACTGGTTTGAAATGCAGAGTAAAGAGTCATCTTTATTGTAAGCCAGTAGAGGATTGACTGCTCTTCTTGCATGTCTGTTCAAGTGGAAAGTGTATCCTTCCTCAGCTGTAACTACTGTGAGTTGTTAGGGTTTCTCTCTTTCTAATATGAATTCAGAATTCATTCTCAGTGTATAACCATTTCTTTCCAGTTGGTGAACAGGACTGAATACCGTGAATATAAAGCTGCTAGCATGTGGGTAGTTTAATTTATCCAGAAGTGGTATCTCTTGATGCACCTCTGGTGCTAGTTTCTGATCCTGATACTGATGGCTGTTGTATAATATCAGCTCACAATGAAATTCAAAAACATTGAAAAGCAGTCTGTCTAAAGCACTTCTGACAGCTTGTATCTTCCAGTTGGATGATTGGCTCACTTAAAGGCTGGGCTTGATGTGGATTGTATTTCTGCAACATGAAAGACTTACTGCTTTTTCACATTTTACAATTTTTGTCAAGTAGGTTTTGGTGAAAAGAAAGTACTGCTGATTGTACAGTGATATACTGAAAGATAAAAAGTATGAGGTGTTATATTTTTACCTGCAGACTGTGGTGAGAAATGATAGATAGGTGAGCTCATGGTCTCCATGTTGTTTCACTGTAGCTCATCCCAAATACAGGAATACTATGTCTTAGGCTCCAAGAGAGCTCTCTAAATCAAGATGCTGTAGTCAAGAACATAAACCATGTACTTATTGATCAGAACCACACAGATCTGCTTTAAAAGTCTGTCCCTGCATTCACTGAAGTCAATTTCTTCCTTGATCATCTCAAGGTCCAATTCAGGATGCCAAAAAGGACTATGCCTAAATGGAACAGTAACCTAAAAACTCAGCCTAGATATAGTTGTTAGTTCCAGTAGGAAACAGCTGGCATTAACCCTAAAATAGTGTTAGAATTTGTGATTCTTTTTTTCTTGATTCTTCCACCCTATCCCATTTTCTATTTTAAGTATGGAGTCATTGTAATTTTAGCCACTTTAACACCATGTAGTGAATGGTACAAATTGCACACTTCAAATTTGCAGGAGAAAATGGTGTGTAAAGTGAAACCCCACAAAAGCCCACAAAAATGATAATGGAAACTGTGCTGGGTTGATGCTTCTGCTTGGTGCACTTTGTTTCCACCACGTGATGGTCAGCGTACTTGAACACTTCAGCAGTTTTTAGCTGCCATAGCCCTTTCATACAAAAAAAAAAAAAAATCCCAAACTATAGGAGAGCTACCTGTTTTACAAGTCAAACACAAAGTTTTGATTTACACTACTTTTTTAGAAAACAGTGGGGCAGTCATTGCACTACGCTTTCTGCAATATGTTCAGTAACAAACCATTTCTGCATTTTATTAACCACATTTTTTCTAGACTGTCCTCAGAGACTTTCATACAACTCATATGACTGTTTTCCATCAAACAGGAACCTGAATGACTTCTGCAGCTGCAATGGAATGTTCCTATCATCCTTGATCAATACTGGACTTGAAAGGCACTTATGACTTCTTTTTTCTTCTCTTTGATAAGCAAAAAGAGAGGATTCCCTAAAAGCTTTTAGGTTGCTACAACTGGTCTTCCGCTGACAAGGTAGTTACCTGTGTTCCACCTCCTTTCAGTTTGCCGGTTCCAGTATAACATCTGCCTGCTCTGGATTGTCTATCAGCCAACCAGTTTCACCCAGGCCCCAATCTTGGCTAAACATTGAGACAGGAAACAACACGGCCAGAACCTAATGAAAAAAAGATGGGGAAGCTGCCAGGGGTATCCTGGTGACATCACAGCCTGATCTTTTTGACCCTCTTTGGGGAGACAATGACAAGTTAAATGAGAATGGTGACAAACTGAGAATCTTACTATCCTCCTAAATGATCTGTTCATTTTCTCTTCATTCCCTCTAGCTTTTCCATGTAGGTCTTGCTGAGCTTGGAAGTTTCTCCCTCTCTTTTTGGAGGTGAGAAAAGGAATTTTCTCAGTTCCTGGTGAATTTGTATACTTAACATCCCTGATGGTTAGATCCTATTTTCCCACTGATGTACTAGAAGAGGAATGTAATTAACTGCATTATCTCTTGTAGGAGTTACATAAATCTACTTGGGAGAAGAAGACTCAATAAGGGGATAATTTCCTCCTTTGATATGTCTGACTCCTATTGATTTGAATGAAAATGTATGTGCATCTGAGGCACAATTTACATGGAGAAGGGCCTGAACTAAAATCTCTGGGTTGACCTACTAAATTAAGTGGAAGAGCAGGAGACAAACTTTGCTTCCCATAAAGATCTTGTTTTGCAAATAGCTGGGAAGTACAGGAAAGTATTTTTTAAAGTGCATTGTGTTAACAGATAGGCTAATTTTGTGAATACCCTTGAGTTGATACAGTTAAACAAATCAAATACAGTAAATTATTTATTATTGTAAACATCACAAAGAGTTTTCTTTCATTTCCCTATTTCAAGCATAAAGGAAAATTACTGTAGGTGCAAAAGTAGTGACAAATCATAGGCTATTGTATGTGATGTTTTTAAAATTAAGAAGCAAGTAATCTCTTCAGTCTGCAGCACTTCACAAGAAAAGAAGAAGAAACATTCTTAAAGTAACATCATTCCCTTGACATTCTCAGCACTATTACTCATCACAAATTCTTAATTAATCCTGAGATTGGCCATTTTTGCCATTTGACACACAAAAAAAATCATACCTTATCTGTTTTCATAAAGGAAAGCAGGGTGACATGAAAACTTTCCTCATCCTCTCTGAAATAAGAGAATGCCCTGGTGCAGGGATTGTGTGCGAGAGGTGTGAAACAGCTCTTAGTGCCATTTCTAGAACACATGCATTTTACATAGGCTTTTCTGTTTCACCGCTGACGGAACTGGAAGAGGAGCCCATCATGCCGCTACGCAGAACAGTGGTGTGCCTTACTGCTCACTGCCAGGAATGGCCCCGTGCTGTTTGCTACTTCTACACTGCTCTCTGCAAGAATCACCTTATCTGCTGGACCAATGAGACCGTTAATGGAAACCCGGTAGTATGCCATCAGAGCTCCACTTCTTGATCAATAGTTATTTACTTCTGAGAGGTCAGAGCTTGGATAATATAGCTGAATAATTGTATTGATAGATAACATAACAATGAAAAATAAAGTTTAAAATAGAAGATGAATGAATTCAGCAGTTTCTTCGGGGATGAATATTATTATTTGAAAATTTTAATAGCTGGTGGAATGCTGAAAGGGCAGACAACAAAAGCATTGAATAATTGTCCTAGGACTATAATCAGACTTCCATTATTGACCTCTGCTAATATTCTACTGTAACTGTCTGCTAAATTGGTTCCTTGGGGCTTGAAATATACAGTGATGTTATGAGTTCCTATTGTAAATTGCCACACAGAAAAGTAGCAAGTCTCTGAAATAGTGCTAGCCCTAGTTTGATCAATACTCAATTCTAAGCAGTGCAAGAGGCAACTGTTGCCATAGAAACATTGATGTCACCGAGGTTGAACAGTGGCTCTTACAACAAATCATTTCCTTTGAGCAGTTGTAATTGACTATATGTACAGTTGCTGTCACCTGAGACTATTTACATCAAGCCAGTAACAGAGCTGCATTAGTTATTCTGGGAGTAAGAGGGTTAGCTCTTCTTTTCGTGACCTTACAAATACCTAGGAGGATATTGCCATGGCAACCAGAGATATAACAGGATGAACATTAAGGTAGCTACATAATGCAGTGGCATTCTTTTGGAGCATGAAAGGTAGTTTTAATAAACTTTATCTAGCCATTGAATAATATAAACATTACATTAGCTATATCTCTGTCACAACTTTTGACTTCTAGAAATGTTACCTGTGGCATAGATAAAAGGAAGAATCTTTGAAACTGGCTGCAGAACTTAAATGCTGCCCATTTTGTACTGAGATGTTACAGAAACACATTTTTACAGGATTAGGGAATGAGTTTAGGATGGAGAGCCTTTTTCTGCTTTCAGATGTAATGGTGCATGTTGATCTGCAGGTAGTGCTCGTTTCAGAATTTGTCTGAATTGTTAAGGTCCATTTTCTCAGTTAGCTAGGTATTATTTACATGTATTCTTTAAACACAAAGTCAGCCAGGTGCTTAAAAACCTTTGTGCCCTCATGTCACAATCTTTTACCTCAATGGAGGTTTTAAAGTAGGCACTGTATAAGCTCCTTTAGTGCTTCCCCTGTTGCATCTGCCTTTGTTCTCTGAATGATTCCTCTGGAGCCAGTGGAATGTCATCATGCCCTGCAATGTTTGGTAGTTCCATGGAAGGGTGAGATCGGGTTGTAAAGCACCTGCAGTGTCCTGCAGCACCCAGGCAGTTAAAAGGAAAACCTCAGTAATGCCTAACTTAGAAGCTCTCTAAATGCAAATCGATGACCTTGCCATGAAAATATATATTATAGCACTTTTAAAAAGAGTGGTATCTGATGTTATACCATAATTACCCAAACCTGCTACATTCTGTAGTGTAAATATAAATTTAGTGACCTGTCAGTCAGTCACATAGACCAACATTCTCTGGTACATCAATAATAAAAATACTGTGCATCTACAAGCTACCAAATTTCAGACGTAAATAGCTTACCTCCATATGCCTATAATTGCATGTATATACACTGTTTTCATGTTTTATACTGCAAAAATGTAAAATTAATATGATTGCTTATTCTAATGATATGATATATAGGCTTAATGGCCTCATATACTTGTAACTACTGAGGAAATAGATTAAGTTATGTGGGTTTTTAAAATACAGTGCCAATGAAATCTCATAGCATCTCACACCTATCGCTTCTTTTACAAAATGCCATGTGCATGTGTGAGGTCCTGTTTATGATAATGCATGGTTGACTTGTGGAAATTCATAGCTGCAAGAGATCAAGGCCTCCAAGACCTTTCTAAAAAAACGGCAGCAACAATGCAACAGGCAAGAGCTGTTTTTAAAAGTAACATTTATATAAATAGGATATATCAAAAAAAGGTTATTTTCATATTCTAGGACTTATCTATCTGACAAGAAGGGAGAAACTCTCCTTAGTCTACCCGGAAAGCATTTCAGGCTTTCTTGGATCTTTTTCTGCAATTTCTATTGCTGCTTGCCGTTATGGACAAAATCCAGGGGAATTACACCATTGGTACAGCAATTATTTGTATACTAGAATGGTTCAGAAAGATACTAGGCCATAGGTGTTGCCTGTGTCTTCAGGTGGAAGAATTGTGACATTTTCTGCTATTGAGAAATACACTTTGTGGGAATGTATTTTTGAAATGCAATATGAAATCACAGCTGTATAACATAGAGTATATAAAAGTAACTGAAAATAAAGTACATGCTGACATTTTGATTTAGGTGCAATAAAATTAATTTACAGGGAAGAACTGAGAATGCTGCTTCCTTTCCTTCCTTCAGTTTCAAACACAGGCTTCCTTCCCTACCCACCCACCTTTTTTTCTAAGGAAGGCTGTATAACTTTTCTGGGGTAAAGAGCACAATCTCTAATGTTATATCATTTTTGTGATCCTGTCACACAGGTGACTGAAAAAGAACATAGCCCTGTTGATACTTTTAAAAAATCCTCCACTAGAACCAAATGCAAACATTTTTTTAGTATTCAGAGACTATATAGATGAAGGTCTGGTGGTGACTCTGTTCTCATTTTTTTTCTGGGTGGTCATGTCAGCTGTTATTTGGTTCTGGTTTAGTTCACGTTTTGGGTTGAGCAGAGTGTTCTGTGATTTTGGTTTGCTTCCACTGTGGTAGTTGCTGTTAGCATGCAGATGACCTACTGCTCGCTTAGATGAGACAGTCCTTCCTGAAGTGCTTATGATTTGTTTTGAATAGTTTTGAGGAAAACTTGAATAAAAATGAGAGATGAGATTGAGATGGCATTGTGTTTGGACATTCTGATACTGTGGAAATACTTGAATTCTGAAAAACGTCATCAAAGTCTGAACTATAAACACTGTGACAGCAGCATCAGACACAAAGGAGATCAGAGAACTATTTATGTAACAGGCATACTTAACGAGAACGTCACTATTTTGGTAACTGTGCCAGTCTTTTGTGTCGTCAGAGCAGCATAGCAGTGAGGACAAGTTAAAAATATGGGGTGCTGAGAGGCAGACAGAGCAGTCGACATCATACAGAAGCAGCAGCAGCACAACTACAAAAGGGTTGAGATTCTGCTGTCATTACAGATATCCTTCTGTACCCTTCATGATTCACTGGCAGAGAAATGCAGACACAGTACTGATAGCCTCTCTGCCGAAGTGCAGGGTTTGGGACAGGAAGAAGTATTTTATACATTAGATGTGCTAATGCAGGCCAGGACTGTGAGCCGTAAGCGCAGTATAGCCAAGGGACAGCTCTTGAAGCTTGATGAGCTCTACAAATGTGTGTGTGAAATACTTAGCAGAAAGTCTTAGGTTGCCAGTAGTCTTTGGCCAGCATTGTATATAAACTTTCCATGACCCACAGAGACAGCTATGCTCAGTGAGAAGAGGTTGAAACTGAGGGTAGGATTCTCAGGAGATGGAGGCCTAGAGAAGGAGAGCAAAATTCTCAAAGCTGGATCTTACAGTCTGTGTAATGAATTCCCACAGGTCAATTAAAATGAGTGCAAACCGAACTTTGTTCAGCACTGTGTCCTCCATTTTGGAACAGGAACGTGGCAGATCAGTTTTGTTCCTCTCCTGTTTGTGGCCATTTTTGCAGTGGATACACTTCATTGCAACAACTGTTTCTTACGGGCTGCTCTGTTAACTATGCAAATGTAACACACTCGACCGAATATTTTGTCTTTAAGAAGCTTCAGAAATGCAAAGGTCTTATGGAAAGAAATGAAATTGTTTCCCAAATGTGAATGCAATAGAAAGTCAGTAAGGAATTCTTTTTGGCTCTGGATATCTTTTATGGCCTGGAATTCTGAAAGCTGCTGTTCCCTCTCCTTCTCCATCCCTTTCTCTCCCCTTGAGTAACTTCTCTGAATTCAGCATCAATTACTCTTGATCGACATATTGCTATTAAGTCAAGTCAGAATCAGCTCCATTGTCTTCAGTGGAATTTTCCTCTCCAGTTTTGGCACCTTCTCCTTCCCGGTACTGCTGTTACATTTTAATTTTGATTTGTTTGTCATAAATGCAGCCAGTCAGAGCTCTTATGCTCTTAGTTACAACACAAACTACTAAACACTTTGTCTCAGGGAGAAAAAAAAGACCAGTTAGAGAGATCAACTCGTTCTGTTAAGGATCTCATATAAATGTCCATACCCTGGAGAAATAACCAGCATTAAATTTCTTTCCTAATGTTGGTCAAAAGTATGCAGATTTCTTAATTGCCATGAATTTTTTTTTTCGTATTTTTCAGAAAGTTTTTCCTAACCTGGCAAATGCTGGCCCAAAAAATAATTGGTTTTGAGAAATCTGGAAAAAGTTCTACATTACATGTTGAACGTCTGCTAAATCTATTAGTTACCCCCAGAGGGCTAAAGATGACTAGTTATATCCAACCTGTCATTAGCTATGGTGTTGTGTTTTATGCAAGAGACTTCTCTTTAAATGGCTTCAGCAGTATGAATAGGTTTGATCTCTAAATCGTGTAACTGTGGAAGTAGTAATCCTTAGTGTATCTACAAAACTATTGACTGGCATGGTTTATTTTGCCTGTATGGGGTAGGTTTTTTTACCAATAACAAGTAGAGTTTTGTCGGTATAACTTGTGATCATACTTTCAGCATCCACAGTGACATAGTTTCCTGGTAGTCCTATGGTGGTAAAACCCTCCTGTGAGGGATGCATCTACCCTCCCATCTAGGAGGTTTGAGGTTAGGAATTCTTGTGTCATGATTTATTCTGTGATTCTTGTGTCATGATTTATTCTGTGATTTAACACTAGTTCATCTGGGGATCCAGTATCTCTGATGTGAGGGGACACTTTTACCAACTTGCTGTTGATCAATTGCCTGCCATGGCAGATTGGGTGTGGTATTGCCTGAACTCATGTGAGTGTTTCAGAGATCTGTCCCACCCTTTAATTCTGGTATTTCCAATAGATGCTTTCTCTATGCCAGGGACTTTATGTGGCTGAGTTCCCTTTGAACTTCTAGCTTCTTCCTCCACCATATGAGTCTCTGGGGCTTGGCTGAGATGTCTCCTCCATGTTCTGGCAACTGGCTTTTACTTCCTCTCTCCACTCTCTTTAGCCAGGTGTAAGGCTGCTCAATGCCCTTTCCTGGGGCTTCAGTTGAGATATAATGGGACTGAAAAAATGAAAGGCTTTCCCATATGACAGTACCCCAAACTTAAGAGAAAACAAAGGGATGAGAGAGTGCAAAAGATTTTTTCACAAGAGAACTAGTGCTGGAAATTATAGGCAGGGCTGTGCAACAGCTCTTTGTATGGTTTACTAGTAGAAATCTCTTGATAAATCAGAGAGTTGCCTTTTTGGGATGAGAAAAAAAACCCAGAAATTTCTGCAGAATCAGAAAGAAGTCTTCCTCTTTCTCCACTCTTTCTTAAGAATTAATTTTCCGTTGATAAAGATTTGGGATCAGCAAGTATCATAGATGCATGTTTAGAAGGGCAGATCTGCAGTGGTATGCAAGACTGCCATCCAGCTGGCTGTCACTGGTGGATGGGTGTCCACAGCCATCAGTGGCTTGAGAATGTCTGTGTGTGGGAAGAGTGAGGGAATGAAGGAAGGGAAACTGAGAGGGGGTGCTGCTCTGTCTGAGAAAGCTCTGTCAGCACAACAATCTGTTTTAATACTGTCTTAAGACCTCTCAGTGTGTGCTAAGATGCCCACGTGCTTTTCCATGATTGAATCTTTCATTACTGTGACCCTGATAGTCAAGGCAGCTGCATGTCTTCCCCTGCACCCCTGTTTATCATATCAATGGTTTCAAGGCTACAGTCTTCTGGAAAAGAGCTGTGTTTCTCTGCCCCTGACCACACACTGGACACTGGAGGAAGAGAAATCTTTTGTGGTCTGGATATTGCTGAGAAAGGTTCTGTTGGGATTCTTGGGTCTGTGCCATTTGCCTGGACTGTGCCTTTAAAGACTAGGGAAGCCATGCGTGTCCTCTGTGTCTAGGACGCTGAGCACTGACTCCTCTAGGTGCTCTCACCCATTTTTATGAGGGAAGTAATGAGTGTCTCATCTATTCCTGCTGGGCTGAGACCAGAAGGATGGGGGCAAGCAGGGTGGAGGTGATGTCTTGGGCCTGACAGCCTCAGTCAGGCATTCTGGTCCACTCTGGTTCCCATCACTGCCTGCTGGACATAGCTCAGCTTCTATGTCCTAGTGCCTCCCCTCAGTCAGTACTGTTTCCTGAGCCCTTGTGTCATGCTGTCTGAGCAGAGGCAGAGAGTGTGGATGTTCATTCAAGGTCTTTTACAGAAGGAAGTTGTGACAGCTATGACGAATGAGTAAGAAGCTGTGAAGAAGCAAGAATCAGGTGGGGAGGTGAGGAGGCAATGATGGGAATAGCTTCAAACTATCTTGCAGCCCTGGGGCTGCCTAGCTGTCTAGGACAATGTGAAAGGGGGGCACGTTTTCAGAGCAGGGTCATAGCTGTCCACAGCACAACGCATTAGTTATGGAGGGAAATTCGTTGTTTGGCATCTACATGCACATTGGCTGTCTAATGCAGAGGTAATTTCTTTGGTCTTTAGTGTAGGTATGTCCTATACCAAACTCAGACAGAATCCAGTGGCAAAAAAAACCAATGCAGCCAGTTTTTTTGTTGTTTGTTTTTTTAAAGTTCATTATCACAGCATTTGCTTTATCTCTTTATTAAGGCATTATAGGAGTCCTTTTTTCCATCCCTGTCAATGCCATTTCTCTTCTGCAGTCCTGTTTTTCTCAAATGATTTCCTTGACATTCTAGTTTTGGGTAGCTTTCAGTCAATCTTTTTTTAAGCATTTTTATTGGCACTGGCCATTTCATGAGTTAACTTTCTTCTCCCACACTCCAATATAAACTATTGTTTGGCAATGGATGATAAATTAATCTTCATATTCAAATTCCTTCTATGCAGTTAATATTAACATTCATAATGCTTTTTTGGTTTAAGTATGTAAATCTCTGACTATGCTAGCCTTTTACCAGGGCTATATAATAACCTCTATGTCTATACTTAAGTGAACCTTTCCATTCCCAAAATAGGAAATGCTGACCTCAAAACAGTATGAGTTATGGATTTCTTTTCATGGCAATACATGATTGACTTTACCCAGGGTGTAGGAAGAAAATACAACAGAAACTATAATGAAAAAAATGCACTCCATTTGTCCTTCATGCAGACAAGCGTGGAGTTTCTATGGTATTATATATTGCATCCACCTTGGTATCAATATAAGATTCTTAGTAGATAATAATATTAAAGTTCATCATGATTAATGTAATTAACAAGCATACAGAAAGCAATAAAGATTTTTCTGTGTTACTGGAAATGCTTTTAGATGCCATTATGGTCTCCACCATTGTGTATCTCATATTTAAGACTGCTCTTTCCTTTAGCTGGAAGCTTCCTTCCCTTGCAAAAAGTAGAGGTGGGCTGGACAGTTCATCTGACATAAAGCACCTCTGGGCCGGAATACTTATGCAGAGGAAGGAACTTGTTCACTTAAGAAAGTGGTGGGACATGCTGCCTCCTTTCCTGGCCATGCTTATGCTGTTATTAAATAACATAAATAATAATAATAAATTATTAATAGCAAATTATACTTAGCACTTACATATGCAATTTATTACCAAAAGGTGGAGTTAGGCCTTATTTGCTCAGTGCAGTAGGCCATATTCTCAGCATTTATGTTTGATTTTTGTTATGAATCAGACTGGCCTATTACTGTAGTTTAAAAATTACCTCCAAAAGCCTAAAACAAGCGGGCTAGAATAGGTTCCATGCTTGTCATTTAATCTGATGATGTCTAGAGTGGCACCATGGCTGTTCCAGGGAAAAAATGCACTGTGCTACTGCACTGTTAGAAAAGAACTTCTGAGAGTAGACATGTGAAGGTCTGTGTTAGAAGGCAGAGTTGGTCTGGGTTAAATTCAGGTTTCCTTGTCTGTGGTTTATTATAGAGATGTTTTGAGCTTAGGGGATTGAATATGAACTATCTTAAAAGGGACTGACTTTAGTTAGGAGAATGATAGCCTTATGTTAGTGGTGGAAAGAGCAAGCCTGTCRTAAGGACAGTAGTGAAGAAGTAGTAGAAGAAATGTTCTAGCAAGATGGAGGAAGCTCTGTGGATGTGTTGAAGCACAGCTTAGCTGGGCTGTGTTTCTGTTGATCAGTGTCTACAGAGAAMGTGATGGCCATTTCTTTTGAGTACACTTACTTCCATCTTCATCCCTTCCACTAATTCAAGATGCAACTTGGACAAATCACCTGTTTAATCATTCCTGGGCAAACTGGGCAGCCATGCATTCACAGGGTTAAAATATTGCACTGTTGATCTGTTTTGGTGCTATGAATGGTTTTAGAACAGCCATGACACTAATTTAGCTTTTGATGCTTTGAGAAAAGTTATATGTTAGGGAGTATGGTTGGGACTGCATCACAGGCTCCATAATAAATTATGTTCATTAGATGCAGGTGTATTCATACAAAACAAATCCTGTTCTTTCTGAGACTAGGATGAGATACGCTGCTTTGCAGTGGAGAGCCTGACTGATGTAGAGTAAAGCTTAACACATACCTAATTACAGAGCAGACTTCCCCTTTCTGAGATTCAGAGGCATTAATTAAAGAAAGAAATTTATTACAACCTGCTCCATTATCTCCAGTCACCTTTACGCAGATGAAGACTAAATTCTCTCTCTTTCTAACAGAGTTTTGCACACAGAACCATAGCAGTTTGGCAGAGACTTTCTACTTTATGTAGACAAGCAAAACAGGATTTAAGAGAGATGGTCCAATTGGTAGATCTACTTTATAAATCATTTTTCTTCTCCATCTACTTTCTGTTTCTGGGAGGTGTTTAGGCTGTGAACCCATGAGTTAACACCTCTTTTGGAAAGAGGTATTGGCTCCTGGTCAAGCATCCTGGCAGAGACATTCAGAGCAGGTGCCATGCTTCTGCAACTGGCACTGGCACCAGGCTCAGGTTGAATGCTTTCCAACACACTGTGTGCATGGCACAGGTGTTGGAGGCTGATGCCTTTGAACTCTGTTGTGTCACTCCAATCTGCCTTGCATCATTGTAGCCTGTTAGAGGGATTACTTTGTTCTCTAGATGAGAAGGGGGCTGCTAATTTCCAGATGTGGAGGCTAGTTTCATGTTTTTGTATGATGAATTGACAGTAGCTCCAGAACAGAAACAAGTGTCATTCTTGGGAAGGTAACTATACTGAACACCTCCCAGGTTGCAACACAGCAATTCAATGAGAATAGAGTCAAGAAGGAAGACACTTGCTACTGATACAGTTCTTTAAAAAAATATTTTCAAGTGTAAAAACTTGTCAAATATCAGAAAATCTCTTGCTATCCTCACAGAAAGAGGCTGTTGGCAAAGGGAACACCCTGAAAGTTAGTACACAGTTTAGACAGCACCCAGGGACTGCCTGATGAACAGAAGAAAAATTACCAGAGAGAATTCATACATGGGGCCCAGCCTTTCTGTGTGATTAGTTAGGTCCAGTTAGGTCAACTTCCACTGAGTATTTTCAAACAAGCTATTTATGATTAATCATAAAGATGAGTCAGAGCTTTTTTACAGGAAGCCAGAAGAGAGGTCTCTTGCTGAGACCATCTGGAATTCCTCCAAGTCTCGTCAAAAGAGCCTTGGCTACTTTACCCTGACAAAGATGAGGAGCACAAAAAGAGGCCGTATTCTAGCTGGGCACAGACAACTAAGTAGGAAGTTGACAGTGCCCCTGTAGAACCAACCAGCTGTGTCTTTAAATACAATATAAACAAAAATAAAGGGGCCCGAGACTCTCAGCTCTTGAAGTTCAGACCTTGGGTCCAGACTACAGGCTGTCTGGCCATAAACTGGATAAGCTGTGTCCAAAATACACTTTTTGAAAACATATATTTTAGCTTCCCGCAGGCTGTACTTGCCAGCCTTCCTGCTGACTTGATCCTGTCTCACCCTTATCCCACCAATGCCAGGCCAATTACTTCAGCTGGGGTGTGCCTACCCCCTCCAGCCTCCCAGCTGGCTAGATTGCACAGCACCTCCGGGCGTGTTTTGCTTTCCAATGCCAGGAGGAGGTGCAGGAACAAATTCAGCCATGCTGGGAGCCTTTGTTTGTAGCTGGTGACTAGGATCACAAGTCAGCTCCATGGGAGTACCTGGAGCTGCTCATTATCCTGCTGCTTATGCTTCCAGCATGGACAGGTGTTCTTAGGGGGCACGGACACTTGCTGATGTAGCAATCTGCCCCAGTGTCCAATCTCCAGAGAAGCTGTGTTCAGTGCTTGCTGCAAGTCCTTCTGAGTCCTCTCCAGAGCAACCACAAGCCTGCCTGTTGCACCCTCATTCTCTACTAAATGGATAGTGGGAAATTTTCAGGTCTGTGCTAGTCTCAGCCTTCACTTGATGTAATTCCATTGAGAAAACACCATGTAAGACTTTCATTGTTTTCCAAGTTCAGCACTGGAAGGGTGCAGGACCTGCCAGGAGGTGCATGTCTGGCAGATGGCATTTGACTGTGCTGCTTCATTGCTTGCATTAGGAGTTCAGTGTTTGTAGGCCATTCAGGAAGAGTGTTTCATGCCTCTACAGCAAGCATGAGGCTACTCATGTCAAGTTGTCTCTGTAAGAGCAAACATCAATTCTTCCCTTTTCCCTCTTTGCATAGCTGGTGCCCAAAGACTGCATGGTATAGTCTCCTCTAGGGATGAGTCCATCTCCCTTCTCTTTGCTTAGGCAGAGATGTCCAGAAACACCCTCCCTGATTCTTGACTTGTACTTGCTCTTGTGTGTGCAGGGGGCAGCTAGGGGCAAAGGAAGCAAGCTTCTCTCAGATGGGCTCCGCAACCTTGAATTCATTGCTCAAGAGTGTCGTATGCCATCTTCCTTCCTTGCAGCAGCTTACAGCTATCATCCTGCCTACCCCCAGTCTTTGGCTTCACTGTTGTAGGCCTCCTTTTGCTATTTAACTATCATCTGGTGCCAATCCTAGTTCCGCCTGTATCTCTGCCAGGACATCTGGGTATAGCGGATCTTAGCAATCATGGCTGTGGGGCAGATTACTAAAAGCATGAACCCATGTGTTGGTGGCTAAATAGAAAGAAGGTCATTGGCTCATCCCTGGCCCAGATGGCAACTCTGAAGATAGCTGCTGCTGGTACAATACAAGCAACCTATAGTAGCCCCTATCTTAATATGGCCATCTGTGTTGTCTCAGCTGTAATGCCTTTGAAACAGCACTGGAGACTGGAGGTAGTGCTTCGCAGAGCATGAGGACACAGTGGAACAATTAGGCCACAAAATTTTCTGGGATAGGTGCTGGGGTTGAAATCAGCGTTGTCCAGACTGTGTGAGTGGGTGTCTTGCAGTATGGATACAGACTTCGCAAACTCTTCACACAGTTGCCCCATATTCCTGCAAAAGACAAGCAGTATTTATCCCCTAATGAAAAGGGACTTCTGGCTGATTCCTTCTGTACCAATATTTGCTGTGATGAATAGCAGACTGATTATAGTCATATGCAGGTGCTCTGTCTATAGGAGAGTGGTTTTTTCCCCCCAACTTATTAGTGTTACAGGGAGCTTGCTTTATTAGCTCATTCCTAGTTCATCTAATGAATTTTCAGCTTTCAGAACCCCTCCATACACATATTTCACACTGAAGGGCAAGGAGAATAGTTTTTAAAATTGCAGAAGTAAATAATTCTGAGCAGTGTTGAACCCTGCTGCCTAGCCCTATGCTTTATAGATAATTGTTCATTGATCTGTCTGGTGGGAAGGAACTTCTGGATCTCTTATATCAACATCCTGTTGATTCCGGGAGTTGGGGTTATTTCCCTGTCTCTCTTCTCTCTGCCTCACTGTACATTTTTTAGATTTCTGTTTTTGAAAGAATGCCAACTAACAGGCTAAATAGGTCAAAGACTGTAGGAGAGGAGGAAAGTGGGTGGAAACTTAAA
This sequence comes from Phoebastria nigripes, assembly GCA_035582835.1. NCBI lineage: Eukaryota > Metazoa > Chordata > Aves > Procellariiformes > Diomedeidae > Phoebastria > Phoebastria nigripes. Next base: position 2,372,526 of record JAYKAV010000078.1, on the reverse strand, counting down.
ATGGACACAGGGCCAAGGTAAAGAGCCTTGAGGAAAAGAAAATGCATCTTGCAGTTTCTTTTCAGCTACAGCATGTTTAGGATAGGTGACTGATGGCATAAAAATGAGTAGGCAGGATTACTGTGCTTACGTGATGGCATTTTGTGCAAGTGTGCAGTGATATATTGGAGAGGGACTGTAAAGTACCTGAAACCGGACAATTGTATTAACCTTAGGCAAGTTTCTTTTCCAGTCAGAGCTTTTCTCCTGTTCCAAAACACAATGTTGTCTTCTTGCTTTGTGCTTGGTAGACCAATATTTTTACCATTCTTTATAACTGAGAGGATAAGTAGGATGCCCAAGAGCTTTGTCTAATCATTTAGCTAATGATGCTGCTCTGTAAGATCTGTTCAGGTGTTTCAGTTTAGATTACTACTCTGACAGTCCTTTCTGGCCGTTGGTTTTGATAGTACTCACTTCTACACTTTCATCCCCCAAAAAGGAAGGTCATGGTTAAGTTCTGAATTTACTGACAGTGTCTTATTTTAGATTGTGCCTGAGTGTTGGGCATTCAAACCAAATATTAATCTCTAGTTTATATTAATGTATCTTTAATTGTGCCCCAGATTTCACATGTATGTTTTGTGGGTCAAAATATTAAAAAAACCACAGTTTGTAGCATAACAGCATATCCAGTTATCTTACTTGTAGGGAGGGAGGAAGTGTTAGTGCTCCATGCAGTAATCACTACGGGTCTGTGTAACCATTCTGTTCTGCAGGCAAAAAGCCCTCAAAACCTCCCACCCTGAAGTGTTTAAAAAATATGGCTCCATCACATGCTGGAGAGTTTATGGGGTAGAGCTATTAGAAGAACCAGAGAAACCTGTGGGCAGATGCAGGAACTACACTGCATTGTTATTCCTCCAAACCCAAGAGAGAGAACCTCATGTCTTTCTTTGATGCTTAGCTATCTTCTTATGTATTTGAATACGCAGGGCCAGACTCTTAGCTAGAAATTTAAAGTACTTTCTCTGATGTGCAGCACTTTATATGTCTTGATGCTTCAGTCTGAAGTGTTTAAAACTTCTTCTGCCACATCACCTGCTATGTTTTTCTCCAGTATTACACATTAGTTTCTGGCTTATTAACTGCCAGTTTTCTACTCAGAGTAAGATATTCTGAGGAAGGGTATTGCGGTATACTCATATATTATGTTCTTTTGAAACTTTCTAGCAAATAAACAAAACCAAAATAGCTAGACAAGCATGAATGGAAGACTCCCTAGGTCCCCATTTCACCTTTCATTGAAAAGTCATTAAAGTTGTGGCTAGTCAGCAAATCCAAAATCTAACACCTGTTTGCCAGATAAAAAACAGCTGCACTGTATATATATTATTTAACCCATCTGCAATTTGCATACCATAGGCAGAACCAGTTGTTTAAGTTGCTTTGCTTAAGGTATTTTGGGATATTATGTTTTTATCAAAGATGAAAGGTCGATGCAATAGAGCGAAACTTGTAGTAAGACTTTGTGATATCAGTAACTTGAAGTCATGAAAATACATGAGGGTTGAATTTTTGACCTGCAGAGCTTTTATTTCTTCATTTTTCATTTCAGCAATCCAACCCACTTTTTTGGTCTAAAAATATATTTCACCTCTTAGCTTATTCCTTCATTGGCTTTGATTAGGTCATGACTTATTGAAGTGAAATGAATTCTTCTCGTTTTTCTTTCAAAATAATTAGAAAAAGACAAGTTCCCTGGGCAGGCCAGTCTTTTGGAATCCTCCTTGTTTAATGCATGTGGCACATTCCTGTGATATGAGTTCATTTTGAAATTGTTTCTCTTCCTTTAAAACAGAGCTGGCATGTAAAACCACTTTCCCTTTTTCTGAAACTTATTGTCGTCTGAAGTGTCTGGAATTCTGAAACTGAAGTCACAGAAAATCTTTCTTGTCTGCTTTCAACCTGCTGGCACTTTCTGCCGTCCTCCGTTTTGTTCACATATATTGGTGAGGGTCCTATAAAGTTTTTCACAGCCTGTCGGGTAAGATCAGATTTACTGCAGTGACAGTCTGAAATGGCACGAAAATATAGACAGTGCTAGAGAACTTACATCCTAGGCCTCTAATGGACAACAGGAAAGGAGTGGAGTTCAATCTGAATTTCATACTGGATAGCACAATACTTGACATTCCTCATTATATCTAATATTATCTTCTGAATAAGTTTTCATTAAGCTGTAAAAAGTATGATTATAAAATCGTACATTTATTTGTGAGATTCAATCACAAAGGAAGGGTGAGTTGTGAGGTTAGTAGGATTTTAGTGCTTGGTAGACTTCGATTCAGGTTTTGGTTCAGCTATAGATTTACTGTGTGTTCTTGGGCAAGTTGCTTATTTTCTGTGTGGCTAATTTTCATTAGTAAAAAGGTAGAAATGGTAATACTTGTTTTCTCTCCATTCTTATCCACCATGATCAAACTGGTGATACTCTATTACTTACCCTGTACGTATGATACAGCCATAATCTTTAGTCTATGTCTTGAGGTTATCTGTCAAATTGTAGAAAAATACCAGAAACGAATCTTGGAGATTCTGAGTGTTTCCTAACACCTTCAATTCCATATCACATCTGTGGAAATCAGTGTTATCTCAGAAGATGAGGACATAACTGATAAAATTTTAAGAGCTCCACAGAAATTATACCACTGGTGCGGTAATTACGATCTGGAGATTCTTAGAAACTTCATATTGTTCTGACTTTTCCTCTTTCTTTCCTGGTGCTAAATTATGTTGAACAACCATAAATCCTTTGCTGAAATCTACTTTGCATATAAGGAATTTCTAAGTGATTATTGCAGACCTGTTTGTCAAGAAGGGAAGAAGCAGGTGATCTGCACAGTAGTAAGTTGGTTCATGTGACAACCCTGGCATTAAATATGGGCTTGGTGATTCAGCACCATGAAACAAATTCCAGTTATTAATAGGTAATGGGCAATTGCTAGAGGTATGTCTCAGTCAGTAACTTTCTGTAGTAGCATAAACTTACGTAAGTCCATCTCTGAAGTTGCTCAGCTTAGACAAAAATAAACTCCATTTAAACATTTTGTTTCCAAAACCTCATCCTATTATAATTTACAGCAAATCCTTCTAAAACCTGTGTTAGAAGTAGCAATCATTAGTCAATGCCTATTGTCATTTTATTTTCACAAGAAAATCTTTGAAAAAGCTTTTCCTATTTAAAAGCCAATTTCTACTGCATACAGTATATTGTTGGTCTCCTTGTACAAGCACAGAATAGTAACTTCTGCTATGACACTGGTGCTTTCTTAGAAAAGACATTTGAGCTAAACAGAAGTGCAAAACAAGGTCATTGGCATTATATATCTACAGTGAGCTTTAAGAAATGAGTCCAACTTACAGATGGAATGATAGTTTGCCTTGTCATGAGAACACACATCTTCAAAAGGTTCCTGCTTTGGAAAAATAAAGTAAAAACCATAAGGAACCACTTAAGGAGGCTGCATAAATAATTTGCCATTTGTGAGCAATATATGCAAAATGATAGGACTGCAAGGACTGTATTTGATGGAAAAGCTTCTAACCATTTAAACTGCCATCCTGGTGTTTATTACCTGAATCACCTCCGGGAGTCTGATAAACACCTGTGATCTGCTGGTAATTCAGGAAAGGAAGCAGCACTCTGCATGACCTGCTTTTTTTCTCTCAAGCAGTCATGGTGTAATAAACAGTGTACAGTGATTCTGAACATGCAAAGAATATATTTAGACAAGTTGAGGCTACTACTCTTGGTTTAATGCTTAACAAAGCTAACAGCAGAAAGTAAATGGTTTAGCACCTCAGTATGGTATACATAGAAATGAAAGGAGAGAGCAAAAGACAATAGGAGCTAGTGGTACTTGGAAGGCAGTTCAGTCATTTGGTTTAAAAATGAGAGCGAATGATAAATACCTTAAAGAGAAATAGGGAAAAAGCAGGAGTTTCTTTTAACCTATACATTTTTAAAGTTACTACATGACCAGTAAAGTAATAATTTCCTGGAAAGCAATATTTAAATATATCCATCATCATTTAGATCTTGGACACATACTTAAATATTATTGATTATTTGCAGTTGTGTGCATCCATGTGTAGGTATATTAAACAAAAAAGTAATGGTAGCATGTCAGTGATTGGGATAAAGTGCAAAAATGGAACTAGAGTCTCTAATTACTAGTTGTTTGTTGTTTTTTTTTTTAATTAAGAAAGCCACAAGCAAATTATAGACATCCAGTTTATAGCATTGCAATCTTACAGGCTTGCTCTCATGAATATGGTAATTTTTTATTTTATGCCCTCTTGAGATGTCTTGTTAAAAACATTTTATCGGCGATCCTAAAATTCAGTAAATTTGAAGCCCTTGGCACCCTGAAGATAGTTAAAGTTCTTCAAAAAATGTCAGCAATAAATATCTGGCAAATATAAAGAATATGCACATTTTTCCCAAGTGGGTGATATATTTTTTTCCCAGTTCTTATAGTCAAGTGATGACACTGCAGTTCAGAATATAAGTGCATATTGATATTTTCTTCCAAAATATGCATGTGTTGCTTAGAGAGTGCTTCTCCCACAGAGTTATTTTTGTGCAGGCACCTGGAAGTGGTTACATACTTACTCCAGCTTGCAGACTAGTTTTGGATGGTCAGGTGTATGTATGAGCAAGTGGTCTTTATTTGGAGCAATTAAAATGCTAACATTCTCCTCTCTTGACATGCAATTACTAGGGCTCTGCTGTTCCCACTAATTGCTCTTGCTGGGGACATTGGTGAGGAGCCAATGATTTTGATGGGTAGTGGATTATCATTTTTACTCTGCTACCTGAGAAAAGAATCATTTGCAAAATCCCATGTGTAATTAGCAAGACTCATGATTAATTGTCCTGCAAAATTAGCTTCACTGTTGCTTTTATTTTACTGCTTCAAATATTAATTAATGTTAACTCCTTTCCTTCAGTTCTAGCTTTTGAATATTCAACATGGCTTTGAAAAATTAGTCAGGGCTTCTACTTGCATTAACGTGCTGGAGCTTTGATTTCTGAATAAGTATTCTGATTTAAAAGATCACACTTGGGTCATAAATAATTTTTATAGGAGGACAAACAAAACATCAAAGCATCATGGGAAGGCATTCATGCACTAACTGAAAGTAAATTGTTTCAGTAATGATTCATTCCCCCAGTGCTTTTGGGGAAACATCAGCAAATATGCAAAACACTGCATTGTGTGGGGCAAAACAATTATTTAATGACAGCAATCAATGTATATATTTTCAAGTAAGTAGCACAGTGAAAGAGGTAAAAAAAATGGTGGAGTAATACCATTTTAGTACCAAATTGTCCTTTAAACTTTGAGCAGGTACAGTATCTACTCTCTGTATTTCTATGAATTGCAGGTTCTTATGTTTGATGGCGTAAGGTGGAAAATGCCAAGTGTCTCTACTTCAATGCTATCTGTCTTAGTGCTCTCAAAACTTACATTTTTAGTGTTATGACTATGACAGGGTCAGAAAGCACAGAAAGGACCTAGTGAAGACTGTTCTTGGGTCACTGGGATGCTGATGGATTGAATTCAGACAGCTCATTAAAACCAGCAGTAAGATGTTCTGAGACCCCAAAGAGCCTTGGCTTCTTTTTTAGCCGTGTTTTCATTGTGCCAGGTTAGCTCACACAACTCCTCACAACAGAGCTCTTTTCCAAGAACTACTGGTTCCTCCCAGTACAGCTGTAGCACTACCTGTAGAGCACTCCTGCACAACAGTTATAGGCCTAATTTTGCCCCTGCATCAGTCCTGGCTTTCTTTCTTTTCCGTGTTTTCAGCATGAGCTAGAAATTTTCTCCATAATTCATCAAAAAAGCCCTTGCTCTCCTAGATATTCTTCTCAATATGCAATAATCTCACTGTAATCTTGTCATAAAACTGAACCTTGAGCACTGGAGAGAGCAGTAAGGGTGAAGGTGACAGCATGGTATATTGGGCAACATACTTGGCTTCCTTATCAAACATAACAGGACAATCAAATCTGGGAAATTCTGTCTCACTCTTCTCATTAAAGCATACAGCTCTTCTGGCAGCTTTTGTCAGACTTTTGTAATGCAGTGCAAGACCCAGAAAGCTATAGGTATCTTTTATAGTTTTAGTTACTTCAGACTTCTGTAACAGGACTGATTTTGGCCTTGTATGCCTGTAAAATGACATTACAGCCAGTTTGCCTGTTTTCTGTACAGCAATTCTGTTCTCCGCATCCCCACATATGAAACAACCAAAGAAATCGCTTTCTCATTGCTTGAAAATGAGTGCTTGCCTCAAACCTATGCTGGTAGTTACACCATTGAGCATTCTGCTATTTGCAGAAACTGCCTCTAGTCTTGTCATGCCACCTATTTCTGATGACATGGCTTGTTCACGTGAGAGTGTATGTATCACACGGAGAAAAAGCATTCCTCCATTAAACCACATGGTTGATTTTACTTGCTTTTTTGATCAAGTGAATGAGTTCTTTTAACTGTTTTTCTAGTATTGACCTAGGAGATCAATGACAGAAAAATAGTGTTACCTTTATAGCTGAAATTAATTAAAAATCAGACCTGAATCCGAGCTTTGTTTTGGTCACACTGTCCACAAATAGTGATTCCAGAATTCTTTACAAGCTCATTAAAGAGCTTGTGTCATCCTTCATAAAACTCTCTTTTTCTATACCCTTCTCCAATCTCAGCTTTAATGACTGGCTTCAGTGTACAAGCCTCTTGCCCCTCTTAATAGGCTCAGACGTGTCCTTCTCTTCCCTAAACTAAGAAGGCTACTGTGTAAGCATATTAATTCAGAATTTCTGTAGAGCCTCAGAATGTTTTCATGAGTGAAAACCAAGAAATAAATTCCAATCTGGATCCAAACATCAAGATAGGTTTCACATTTTACTTGGATCTTTGGGGATCTTTGAATAAATAAAAGGCTCTGTGAGTCTTCTGCTGTTCATCTGTAATTGCTTAGTCAGACTAAGGTGCRACCATGAAGCCAAAATTGATTCACATGCTTTTCTAATTTCAGCAGAAACAGTCACGTATAGTAGTGGTTGCAGAGAAGGAAGCAGGAACACTTGCAGATGTGCATGTATAGGATGCTTGCTAGAAAAATTCTGATTTTGTCTCTGTCACGTGCTCTAAGAAGCCTTTTCTACACAGAAGAGTACTGTCACCTATTCCGATAAGAACACATCATTCTTCCTGTTCAGTCATAGCTATATGGACAATCTTTTCTGAAGTAATAAATGGCCTTTTTGCTCTTAAATATACCATTTTAAAAAGTGACTTACTAACTGTGTTAAAGCCCCTCATACACTGGTATCATGCTGCAGCACTCTACCTGAGAATAACTGGTGGATTTGGATCACTGGTAGGGTCTGGGGGAAGGAGGCTCATTTGGGAATTTAAACAGGAAATATTTCAGATTCGGTCCTTTACGAAAATGAAGGCCTTGGTTTACTAAATTGATAGAAATTAATGAAGCACAAAAGAGAAGCTGAGATACAGAAATTATGAAGGTTGAGACCTTTCTATTTCCACAACTGTTACATTTACTGGTCAAGCGTCCCCAGGGGCATTTGTCCAGGGGCAACAGGTTTTGCTGCAAAATGGAAACAAAAGAAAGAAGAGAGATCAGTTAATCTTCAAACTTAAAATGGAGGAAATAGCACCATGCTAGCACAATCATCTTCCATATATGAAAGAATTCATAAATCTCCTGCATCAACAGACTGCCACATTGAAGTTTCTAGACTATACGTGATGCTGCACTCTTCATCTTCCAGTGATGGCCACAGGATTTGCACATGCAATTCTACAGGAGCAAGTGGCTTCAAGTTTATGGTCACAGCCACACTGGTCATTATCCGAGTTTCTGTATTAGCAGGCAAATGTTTTGAGAGACTGAATAACTGATTTTGCAAGGATCTGTGTAGCTACAGCTGCTTAGGGAAATTTAACGGCTTGCAGAATCTGGCTTTTAAAAGAAAAAAGTAAAAAAGTTCAATCCCTTCATATTCTTTTACTGTATTAATATTTTCTTTTTTTTTTTTAAATCCATGTTTGCATATAACATCCGTTTCACAGAGTGGGGATTTGCTTTCGTGATTATTCTGTTGTTTGAAGGCTAGATTCCATCCTTAGTTACTTTTTTTTTTGTTTGTTTGACACGAGAATGTAGCTTTAATAGCTGTGGATTTGGCTGTGCTATATAAAAACACATGTTTTTGAGAAGGGCAAGGGTAACCCTATGTTGTGAAGGGTGTGCAGAGTTCCAGCACGCACAACACTGTCTCTGAGCTGCCTGCTGCATTACAAACACACTGAGTAGCCTTTGGGGAGACTCGTTTTCTCTTTTCCACTAATCTTTTCTTCTCTTTTTTTTTACTTTACAAAAAACCCAAACCAACCTATAGGCAGAGAATCATGGCCTTGGCTTTCTCTTCTGAGCATGTATCCCTTTAGCTTTTTCCACTGATTAGCACTCTGTTAGATACTAGCAAGAAATGCAAGTGTTTTAAGATTTTTAACAAATAAATGACTGTTTGACGTGTGGGGAAGGGCAGAGGGGAAGGAAAGATTTTCACATGTGTCTCTACCTCTTATGAATCAAATACGGCTTCTTCCTTCAAATTGGCCTCTATCAGGAGGCTAACATACCCTGAGGGTTAAATACAGCACTATCTGCTGCTGAGATGGTATTTACTGGATGACGAATACATCAGTTCAAATTTAAATTGATTCTATGGAGGGGTAATGTTGATACCGTATTTACTGCTGTGTTTCAGTAGTGTAGGCCAATCATTAGTGTGGAAGAAGTGGGAAGAAAATAAAGGTGATACTGTCTGAAATGCAGGAAACGAACAGTGCTTTATAAATAATATATTTCTCCTATTATGTTAATTTTTCAAAATAAGCTTAGAGTTAAGTGTAACGTTCGATCACTAGGTGCATCTATACTAGCATATTATTAGTCTGTTTAGTCACATCTAGAAATATGTTCTTCATATTTGTGGTTGCCAAAGTAAATAGAAATCAATGAAAGCAGCAAAAGTGCTGAAGTGATTTCAGTAAGTGAAGCGCTCATTAATTTAAATTTCACACTTGACATTGTTACAGACTAATCATAGAAAATAAGACATTGACTTCTAAATATGTTCTAAGACATGGAGGAATCCTGCAACTTTATTTTCAAAGTGGCATTGACATTAGAAGGAAAGACCTCTGACTGCAGCAGTTTAGGCAGATGTTAATGATATGGTAAACTTTCTCAAAAGCCTGAAGTCCATTCATATGGATGACATAAGCTTGAGGAGTTAGCAAGCAAACAATATTGAGACACTGGGACTGAACATGTTCTGAAACATCAAAAAGCTCTTCCTGCCGTTTTCAAACATCTAAAAATATGTGTGAAGCCTGTTCACAATTTAATGGGAGATATACGGAGAGCTGGGGGTGGTTATACAGGAAATTAGAAAAGCCTCATCTCATCAGAGTGAAATAAATATGCCATCGTATAAGAAAAGTAATTGGAGGGGTGTGTCAGTTCTGTTGATGTCAAGCAGGTGTTCATAAATTAGAATAAACATTTATAATTGATATTAGTGATAAGAAAGTATTTTAAATTACACTGAAGAGAGACACCTAACTTGTCTCTTTCCCTCCTTTTTCCCTTTAAAAAAGAGAGGATTGGAAAATGCCATTTCCCCCAGCTATCTTTTCTGGTGTAGACTGATCCTCTACTCACCTGCTTTTCTGTGATATATACCAAATCACATTGGATAATGCAGGATGCAATGAAGTAACTTGGAAGGAAGACTACATTGCAGTTGCAGTAAGTAGCTTTACTTGTAGGTAATGGGAGGCAGGTAGGTGACACTGAGTTGGTGATTTCTGATTGATAGGTACAAGGATGCTGTCTTGTTTCTGTTTGTTGTCTAATCAGTTCCTTAGTCATGGAGAACTCCCATTCATGGAGAATGAATGTACTTCATTCTCCCTCCCTCGAGAACATCCTCTATGTTGCTTAGAATATTCAAGATAATTCAGAATTCTTTAGCACCCCCAACATAGATGCTATGAGGGTCATGGCACACAGATCCCTTATTGTCAACCCTTTTTAAAGAGTTAAGTCAATTAACTCTGCTCAGACTTGCTCAGAATGCAAGCCCCTGTCTAGCGTTTAGTCCACTGTAAATAGGATGCTACTAACTGTTGTGAAAATCTTTTCTGATCCGGTATAGGAATCATGACTAGGAGTTTTAAGTAATAATCTTGTGGTGTGTCCACAATATATTTTAGAGCACAGGTATTTTTTGCTGTTACGATCTCTTGCTTAACACAGGAAGAAATCAGTAGTAGTGGTAAGAACGGCCTTAGCGTGAGACCATGGTGTGCATCTGAATGCACTGCTAGGATATCTTAAGTCTAGTGTTTAGTCAAATCTTTAATAATGGATACAGGATTTCCTGATCAAGAAGCAGAGGACTATAAAAAAGTACATGGTGTTTAAAAGTGCCTTACCACATTACAGCTCTATGTGGCCTATTTTTTCACCAGATTCCAGTGTAAATTTGGATAAACTATGATGATATTAATATGAATTGGAGACCAAATCTAGCTCAAAATTTGGCCATCAATCTAATTTTATGTATCTGGTTCATATTACTATTGATTTTTGGTTTGATCATTTTGGGTTGACCTTTTCAGTAACAAAATTTCAATAGCAATTTTGACTTTGGATTTACATGTTTTCTGAACTTAAATTTGTGGTTAAAACTGTCAGACCCATTGAGCTAGTTTCTATCTTTGCTTAGTAGAACTTGAAGTTGCTATGTAGAAACTGTACATTTTACAAACTTGTCCAGTTCCATTCTGATATGAAATGGTAGTAAAACGGCTTCCTCTTGGAAGGGTTCAGACAATATTTATAATACAAGACTACATTCAGAAAGCAAGCTATTACTGAGAACTCCCCTGTCGAATGGAACAGTTGGGAAGGTGATATACCAAAGGGCTTAAATCAATGCAAGGTGGTGGTTTGCCTTCCTTTTTGACCAATGTGCCTTTGGAGAATAAATATCTGTGTTGTAATTTGCAAGCTACTGTATGTTTTCCTCATAAATATAAAAAACCCCTCCCTTTTTCCCCATGAAGTTCTTGTCACTCCTCTTTTTCCTTCAGAATCTTCCAACTAATAGTAAAAAGAAAAATATTTGTAGTAGGAAACCCAGAGACATATAATTGGTGGTTTAAATATTATGCCAAAGATGAGATTTAATTTACTGTAAACCTTTCATCCGATAATATATCTCTGTGGGGAAAAAGCAGAAGAGAATTGTTCTACCCTTCTGATTGAACTTGTGGACCTTTTCTGACATTCATGTGGAGTTACGCATGAAACATTGACTGACTCTGTCCATGTTTACACAAATGTATGTATTTGGGGCTTCTGCCCTGTGCATCCCTGAACAAATGTTCTGATCTGTGACAGCACTGGGCTTGATGAGGAGAAAGAAGGTTGCAATAAGGGTGCCTTGGTCCTCAAGCCCTGGCGTTACACTATCCCTCTTGTCAAGTAGGGGTAAGACTTCAGTGTGAGGTAGTACTTCTATCGCGAAGTTTGGCTCATGCAAACTAGTTTTTGTGCCATGTATCAGCTTTGAGCTTTGACAACACGTTCTCTTCGTGCAAAGAGTGTGCAACAGTTTCAATATCCTTAAAATAAGAGTCTGGAATGAAAAGGGGTGATGCAGAGTGGGTAGGAATAGGAGAGGCCTTGGAGGAGACAAGACAATCTGAAACATCTGCAAGTCAAGGTAAGCAAACAGCTGCAGGCAGGGAGGAAATCAGGAAATGGGTGCAATTAGATTCTGCTTCACATTAGGGGACTATCATTTCATTTTATGGCTTTGTTGACAATCCTCTCATTTCTTTTTTATCGTGAATGACATCATCAATACTATCAGATGGAAGAACAGTTCACTAACAGATGGCTTTGTACCATTTCCAGTATGGTACCCAGCATATCAGGTTATATTTACCTGCTTTCTGTAGTGTATTTTACCTGGAGGAACTTGTGTAAGAATACACTTAACTGGGGATCCTGCGTAGCTATCAGTGGACCATAAGGCAATAAACAAAACTTGGATAACATTTTGCTAACTAGTTAATGAAGAAAGTGAATTAACACATTTTGAATGTACTTGTTCATTTACTTTTCATTTACTTGTTCAATTTCCTAGAAAGGAAAGGATGTCTCTTGGTTGCAACACAGTTCCAGTTGAAATGGGGAAAAGGAAGACCATGCCACTGCACGGTGTGCTAAAGAGTGAGCTAAAGCCCTCCTTTCTTTCTCCCTTGTAAATCTGCCCAGGCCACTAATGGTGAAGCAGCTAACGGTGATGTGATTTCAGGGCATGCAGCTTTGCCAAGGTATCGGTGGAGCTCAAATAGGATGGTGAAGCTCTTGTGTTTAAAGTACAGTTATGGAGAGTCCTCTAGTCGTCTAAACTGGTGAATGAATGAAGGCTGTATAAATAAAAACAGCCTAGGTACAAATTCATCCCTAGTTAACAAGGATCTGTGAGTTATGGCTGTAAATGGGACACTTGTACAGTGAACTTGATAGTACTACACTATCCTTTTGGCCAAGGAATTCTTGGTAACACCTGGGATGCTGGAAACAAGGTCAGAGTGCATAATCTGGGAGCAGTGGACATAAAGGAGGAAGAAACCCAGACTGGGAATTGAATGTAGAATGTTTAAAGGGAAATTTAGGTATCCATTGAATTGTGGAAAATGTACAGAATCCCTAAATTACAAATTGTGAACTCAAATTAAGAATACTGCATTATTTTCTTTACTACAATCTCTAGATATTCCAGTGAATGAAATGTGGTATATTTTTGCTAACATCATGCAAAAACTAAACCAATATATTCGTGAGAACTTATTGACATGTTGCTGGATTTAATGGCATACACTCCTCTTAAGTAAGAAAATATCTGGAGTTAACAGAGCAAGATTTTTTCAGTACTCAGATGACTGCATTTCCCTTGTAAAATTTAATTAAATTGGTTGAGAGAAATACATGTTGATTAATTCGGAAGAAAAACCCCACTTTAATAGAAGCTGGAATGCCAGCCCTGAGGAGCTGTATGGAGAAGAGCAGATTGATGTTGTATGCATCAGAATCCTAAGTAGCGCTCCTAGTGCTTTTGATTTTTTGGTCATGTTTCAATCTAGTTCCTAGCAGGTTTTCTTTTTTGCTTGGTTTAAATTTTGTTTTCCCTGCCAGATGTTTAGACCTGCAGTAAGTCATGCAACCTACAGGATGGAGGCCCAAGCTGTGTTAGTGTCCTTCCTTAGCTAGTCCTGATTAGTATCCAACTGGAGAGTTAAAAGGTTGCTGAACCTCCTGAAGAAGGTAGAAGATGTGTAGTCATCATCTACTCCACTTGCCAAATACATATCTGAGAATGTGATTGTTCTTAAAATAAAAGCTTATGGCAAGCTGTGTCTTTTTTAGTATCTGAAATGGGGATCTGAAAATAAGACCACTCAGGCACTTGATGTAGGCTTAGGATACTAACTTTAATGATCTTAAAAAGCAGACTCCTAGACTTAATATTTTATTACTATTTGACTCATCTTCCTGTTAGTGACTTTACAAAGTAATTAATAATGGTTTATAAATTCATCATTATGACTGTGCCTAGTACTGTGCTATCATTTGTATTTTTGCAATGACTTGCTGATTTCCCTCATTTCCACTCTTTACAATTAGAACAACTAGGATGGAAAGGTATTTTGTTTTCTATTCTTTTGCCAGTTTAATGTCCAAATAATTTTTAACTTATCTTGTAATTTATAGGTAATTTTGACACTTAGAGAACACCCTGCTACCTGTATGATCTCACTGTGCAAGTAGTGCTGGAACATTTCCTGTGAAGAATCTATGCCCGAGGTCTGTCCATCGCTAAGGTTTTAAGGCCATATGGTATGCTGAAGTATAATTCTCTCTAGTGGCTCTGGCAGAGGTTGCTGTGGATGGTTGCTCTGGAAATAGGTGCTTTAGATGCCCATGGACAGGAGGAAGAGATTCTATAAATTTAAGGTCTATATTCATAATCTTTGCATTTACTTCCATAGTGTCACAGTATTTGTATGTCTAAATAAATGTACTCTCCTTATAGATGGTCTTTTCTGCTGTATATCTAGATCTATCACATGTTTTTTGGTGCTCTATTTAAAACCTAGGAATGCACATAGGTTTGAGTAAAGGCTCATCAGTTGATGACAAAGCTAAGCCTATAGTGCCAGCTGTTTCTGACCATTCTATTCAGCCCAATAATATATAGGTTACACTAACAGCTTCATATACTTGGTCTTCTGCACAAAAAAGCTCTCAGAGAAGTACGCTGGTTTAGTGACATATTCAGGGTTAACAACTCAGCTCCCAAACTTGCAGTATTTGGAGTCAGTGAAAATGCTGCTTGAAGGAGGACTGCACACTCGGGCTTTGTATGAAACAACTAAGAAAACTATGATAAGATTAGTAGGATAATAGATTACTAATAGTATGCTGTAGTAGAAACCAAAGGATGGGGGGTCCCTTATATCGTGGATATCGGATCTTTGGAAATTGTTGCCAGAGCATCTTTTAGATACTTACAGTTTACAGTGGCTAAGAAAGGGGGTGGAGTGGTTCATGGGAGAGACATTCATTGATGGTTAGTGAATGTGTAAGAACCACCTCTGCTTCAGAATGTCCCCAGGCTGCAAATAGGAGGAGGCTGGAGAATATGAGCAGAAAGTATGTTTGCCCTCTTTTTATTCTTCCGCAGGCATCTGCTTATGACCTTGGAGGCAGAGTAGAACACTAGTTGGACCTGCTGAGCTGAAGCAGTATGGCTGTTCTGAAACACAGTGGAGCTCAAATATTAAACCTTTAAATAGCAACATGCTAATAGGTTTTCTGGTGTACAAAGTGAGAATAAAATCTATCTGCCCTGTTGTAAGCTGGGTTTGGTATATTTAAGTCATTTTCTCATTGATTTTTACAAGACGATAAACTTACAGACGGAAATTCTTTCAAGCCATAAATACCATGCATGCTGTCATGCCTAGAAGTACAGATAAAGCCAATGGGATGTTAAAAACAGTTGAAGTGCATTCCTTCTCTACCTGGTTCGCTCAGATGAAACTGTCTGTTATCAGTTTGGGTGTACGGTGTTTGACCTTTGCTTGTAGATATAAATGAAATAGAGCTCCCATCACTTAGTCACAATGTACTGAATGACAAATTTGTCCACAGCAGTTGACCTGAAAAGTGGAGGCTTAACCTTACATGAAAGCCTCTGAAGTTTCTTGCATCTGCTTTATCTCTGTAAACATTCTCCAATCTTTCCCCATCTTATTCATTACAGACAAGGCTCCTGGGACTCTATGGTTGCAGACCTGTTCTCTGAATTTTATATTCTGTTACACTCTTCTTGATTTTGTGTTTTTCCCATTATGTGGCTCTGGAGAAAAAGGATGGAGTAACATCCACTGTACTTTGCTTGCGTTTGTGCTACTCTTTTCTTGAGTCAAACAAACTCATTTTTTAAAAATATCATTTAATGTATTTCAGGATATGCATTCTATGCATTTTTTTTTATCATGCCACAGTATTTGCATTGTTACTGTTCTTTAAGGTTTTCCCATCACAAATCTGAGTAATATAGTTAATAAATTATATTACCTGGTAGTGCCTGACTGAAGTACAAAGTTGTGAGAATAACACTTAGAAGTGATATGTACACACATTATTTTCTACTGATGATGAGATCCACACAGAGGTACAAGAAATCACCTCCACAGTGTGAATCCAAAGGCGAAAAACAATTGACGGGCATTCTATTAAATTTCCTGCATATGGAATTAGCAGGTTATCAACTCTAGTCTTTGCATAATACTGAATAGAAGGACAACAGAAAAATTACTTCTGGAGTCAGTGTCTTAAACCTCTAATCTTAAACATTTGCAAAAAGAGATATTATTTCTCCTTACGCTTTCTAAAATCCCCATTGTGTATATAAATGCCAATTGTAACACCATGTTCCGAGGATGTGGAAATTCAGGCACAATACACAGATAATTCTTTTGTAAATTGGGATCATTGACTGAACTCATGCTAGGAGAAAATTTATGTTTTACATCTAGAACATTATTTATCCAAATATTTTCTGTTCACCTGGGCCAAGGAGAGGGGAGGAGTGTGATGTACCATTATCATTCAGTTCTACTGTATAATTTCATTTTTAGAAATGAGACACTCCCAATTTCACATTTAAATCAAGAGATTAGAATGTTATTGCCTTTCTTACATTTATTCAGGAGAAAGTATTTTTCCTCTGTCTGTTTTCTTGCTGTATGCTGTAGATCTTTCTCGGGCATTGAGCAACACTTTAAACTACATCCCACAAGCTAAAAGTAAAGGATTCCAAGCTAGAAGGCTGAAGAAACTTTGCTTGTTTTGGGCAGGTTCCTGACAAATTTCTGTACTTCCATTGCTCTCCAATAAGGGACAAGGTCAGCCCTAGCTGTTTCCACACCTGCTTGTTCAAATTAACAGAGAGAGTAAACAGACACAGTTATGTTCTTCAGGTCAATTATCGTAGACCTTTCTGCAAGATCACGATGGGGATTTGGAGAGGGGACTTGACTGCTTATCTTAAAGTTCCTTTGCTCCTGTATGCTGCACTGAATGCAGCATGGACAGCTAGGGAAAAGCAGAACTGAATTTCTTCATCAGCTTTTCATTTCTGTGGAACATGGAAAATATATCACTTAGAAGGGAACTGTCCTGTTCTTCTTCCGATGTCTGCTTATGACTATTGCACATTTTTATGATTATTTTGCATGTTTATTAGTGTGATTTATTTGCCTATAACATAAGAGGAAAAGGACTGTCTGTACTACATTAGATCAAGGGTCTATTTTGCCCAGTATCTTGTCTGTGCCTGGGAAGGACCAAAAGGACAAATCAAGCATGCAGTGAATATTCCCAGAATATTCTTGCTGTATTCCCTGAGCTGTGGCTCAACATCTTCCATGAGCATATCTACCCTTAATGAACACATGCAAACATTCTGCAACCATGATGTCACCAGGAATAACCGCATATGAAAGAACAGAATGTTGTGTTTACTACAGAAATTACTTAGTTACTGCAGAAAGTCTGGGCTTTCAAAGCAACACAGTTCTGAATTATGATCCCACTTAGAAAGTTCTGATTTTTCTTGAAGGCTCTGAACTTAAGGTTCAAAGTCCCTGTGGAAGTTAGAATTGATGTACCTGTATCACAGAGACACAGGCCTTCCTGTTCTCTTTTCAACTTGACAAGTCACTTCAATGACTTTCAACAAGGTAATGCAGAAGGAGGATCGCATTAGAAATCCCCCTCCATCTCTCCCTCCTTGCAGGCACAAACCCTTGCCTGAGAAACAAATTCTCTCAACTTCATCTAGAGAGGATCAAACACCTTCTGCTGTTGTTCCCAGGCATTGTTAATTGTTGTTAATTTCGAACACCTCATTAATTATTTGCTATTAAAGATGTGAGTGAGGCAAATGCCCTTCACCCATGGATAGTCACAAGAATAGACCATTAATAACTACAAAAATGTTTTATTTTTGAAGTTGAAAGGGAGCTTGTATGAAAGTCACTTTGTTTGCAAGAAAAGCCTGATGCAGCATCAGGGTGTCATTTCATAAAGGGCTGGGTCTGAACAATGCCTTAACATGCAAAAGAAACAAAACAGGGAACAGTGATAAAACTGAAGTTGATGTAATTGACAGAATATAGTGGTTAGAAGTAGCACCCTCCCCTCTGCACCACTTCTCATTTAACTTGTTTTAAAAAATGATAATTTTGATTCATTACATTCTGATGATACTTCCGATATATAAAAGTTTTACATCCTATTAAAAACTCACAGTAAGCTTTATTCTTTGGTATGCAAAGCAGTACATTAGGCTAGTATTCTTGTTATGTTAAGACTGAGAAGCCTCAGTCAGGACTGAGACTACGTAATATTAACAAAAGTAGTAGTAAGATAAAGCCTCCAATCAAGGAATTCACAGCATAGATAGACAAGTGGATGAAGGGAGCTTGAACATTCCTCAGAAGTACAAATGTGTTTCCTAAGGTAATGCTCAGGAATTGTCCTGTATCCTAGGAGCTGGGAAAGGATGCTCATTATTTTCGTGACAGTAGCATAACAGAAAAGGAATTTCTTCTACCCCTTCCCAGCTTGTTTTCAAAGCTGAGCCTGTCAGAATGGTTTCCACAACAGCAAGGTTTGACCTTCTTAGACAAAATTTTGACTAAATCTACAGGTAGTGTCCAATAACCTCTTCACTGTTGGCTTTGACTTGTGGATCTGCTTTACCGTAGCCATACAGCTGTTGTGAGAAATCCATCAGATGTCATTTCTGGGACTTGCTTGTCTTTGGCTGTTGGTGCCTGATACTTAGGTGAGGTGGCAAGCTTTAAGGCTGTTATTTCCCTCCTTTCTCTGTTCTGGAAAAGGTGCCATCAAGTTAATCTTAAAATATATCCATTCTGCAGCTTCTCTTTCTCTTTTTACCTCTGTCAGCTTTCACTTTTATCTGGAACGTTCGGTCACTCACTGCACAAATATTTGGTAATGACAGCTCCGTGGCTGGCTGAAAATCAGTATTAGATTATAGCCTGAAAGATTATAGGCTGGTCATCTTTTACCGCTTTAGCTGCAGGGGCTGAGTAACTGCCAAAGAGGGGCAGTAACTTC
The DNA here is from genome assembly GCA_035582835.1 of Phoebastria nigripes. Classification (NCBI taxonomy): domain Eukaryota; kingdom Metazoa; phylum Chordata; class Aves; order Procellariiformes; family Diomedeidae; genus Phoebastria; species Phoebastria nigripes. The sequence continues at coordinate 2,353,647 of JAYKAV010000078.1, read as the reverse complement.
TTCCGCTGCTGCAGCCAAGTCCAAGTAGGGTTGTGAATCAAAGCCTTCATTTGCCATTGTTCGCAGCCTGGTATATTCACTTCAATTAACTTTAAAAAAAAAAATTTATATTAATATGTAAGGCCATGAATTGCAGCAGCTGGGAAGTTTACACACCACCCGTCTGTACCCCTGTTATGAGCTCCACACATTCTTCAGGGAGTAGGTGGGTTGTATTTTCAATAATTTCTACAGAGAAGTAATTTCTTTAGCTGCTGCAGCTTATTCCAAAAGGGCCTGTGAAGCAGAGCCAACAGGTCATCTGGGCAAAGACTGAAGAATCCTGTTCCCTTAAGCCAAGTTACTTACTTATAGAAATAGTTCCATATACTATCCGTTGCACAGGAAATCTGAAGCAGAGCCAGGAAATGTATCCGTGTCTTCTGAGCTATGTTACACCTTCTTAATACCAGAGCTATCTTCCAAAGCCAGACTTGAATTCAATGAGCTGAGCCAGAATTTAAAATTCTCTGACGTCCCGCTTACAAACTGGTCAGTGTAGGGGAGTTTGGACTGCTCCATAGCTGTTACTGCATTCCCCCGATGCTGCAGAAGCTCCTGTTCTCTCTTCTGAGAGGAGGATGGGGTTTCATAATGTTTTTGGATCACAGCTAATTAGGATAGTACCTAAGTAGCACTACTTTTGTCTTCTTTTATTTGCTCTGTGATGTGAAATAATGAAGAAAATAACACAGACTTAAATCTTTTCTTCTCTAAAACCTTCTGTGTATATTATATGTCTAAACGGTGCTAGCCTTGAAGGCTGAAAAGGGCCATTAGGTCATCTGTTTATTTCTATAGACTGTAAAATTTCATCTCTCCTGACATTGTCTCACACCTTTTACTGGACCATGGGATCTTCTCCATAGGCCTCCAGCCTTGCTTTGGAGAGATCGAAAGGCAATACATCCACCATTGTCCTGATTATTTTGCCCCTATAGCTGATAAACCTCAGTGGTTAACAATTCAGTAGTCAAAAATAAATGTTTTATGTAAAAAAATACACTTACTTTGCAAACACTTAAACGTTATCCTCAAAAATACGCAATGCGTATTGCAAACTCAGAGTTAGAGTAAAACACTGAATTATATCCTATACCCTTATCTCAAGTTTCACTTTAGAACAGATGAAACCTTCCCAGGAAGTATTTTCACCAGATGCTAGATCTGTATTTGTTTTAGAAGAGCTGAAGTATAATGAAGTTCCTGACTTAAGACTTTACAAGATAAGAAGTGCTTGGTTGGTGCTAAAGCTTCATTTTTAATTCACTCTTTATTATGGGAGTTGTTCTCTCTGGGAGTTTGAGCTGTGATCAGGAGCATAGCCAGGACAGATAAGGCACATGAACCCTGCCCTGAAAGCTGACAAACTAGCATAGCTGAGCAGTCAGTTACACTGGAGACAGATCTCTTTCAGGCACTAGTTCAAGCTGAATTTATTCCCAGTCACCTCCAAGAAAGACTCGCTAAAAATGGAATGCACCACAATGATATATGACTTTTAAAAGTTTATAATCTATGTGCCTACAGGTTACTGTCAGGAGGTAATAAGAAAAGGGAAAACAACAAAGCCTTCCTCTATACATGTGCATACCAACATGTACACATGCTAATACAGACATAAAAACTCATATATGTGTATATAATGGTAATTACATATTACAGTATTTATTACAGTGGATTTCAGACTTAATCAAATAAAATCCCAAATCAACTGGGTTTAATGAATTAGAAAAAATGAAACCCAGCAAAGCCATGAAACCATATGGGCATTCACTTTAACATGTTTTGATGGAAAAACTTCATATTTGGTTTGAAAATTAATTTTGCGATCCCAGTTTGTGTTTTTATATGCTGTGCTGTGATAATTATTTTCTTGGTTTTCATCATGACCAACATGTATGCATTAGTGCTTTGTGTTTACTTCGCTTGTATTGCAATGCAGTTTCTTTGGGAAGGAAACAATGCACCATTGCTTTGTTATGTCTTTGTCCAGTACCTAGCACAGTGGTCCTAAATGCTCCTGTATATTACTTCAGTATAATTAATGTGTGGTCATGATGTTTCTATTCCTCTATTTCTATTTGTGCTGGAAACTGAATTAATCTATGACTCCTGTAAAGTTGATGAAAATTTAATATTAGGCAGTCCTGAGCCTGAAATTTATGTTTATTTTGACTTCTTGGGCTTGGAACAGGAAGGTGATGTACTCCTTTATCAGAGAGTAACAGAAAATCTTGTTTTTCTATATTGAAGAGAGTCCAAGAGTAACAAACAAACAAACAAACAAAAACCTAAAGCAAAACCAAAAAAAACCAAACCAAAACCAAAACCAACCAACCAAMCAAACAAACAAACAAAAAACAAAATACAAAAAAAGGAAGCAAGTTTCCTGGAGATGAGGCACAGCAATCAGATGTTTAAATGGAGACATTTGCATACGCAAATACAATAGTGGTGTCTCCAAACAGTATACACACAAATGTGCATCTGTAAATGAGAAGCTTGGTTGTGATGGACCAAAAATTTGGTTCTTCATATTCTGTGGATATATTCTTTTTTATGTTGAGGGTGTGTTTAGCTTTAACCTGACCAGAGAGGTGAAGTCTGTTTTTTACTTATTAGCATAACATTTTATAATTCTTTAGTTGTAAGAAAAACCTTTTTCTATTGCAAAACAAAAGCAGAAATCTTGCAACCAGTGTATTTATCTCCCTTCAGGGGCTGGGGGTTAATATCCAATAGCTCATAACATCTTTATTATAATGCATTTATAATGATTTACTGGAATGATTCTGTAGCTAAGTATCTAATGTCAAAGACTAGATTTGGCATGGTGGAAAATGTCGTATCCTTGGGTAGCTCTAGGGAAAATAAGGCCTCAGCCAATGCTTTCTGTGTAATTCTACAAACTGTAATAAGGATGGGGGTAATTGCATTAATGTCAATTAAGCTATTAATAATGCCCATCTTGTCATTCCTAAATATAGCAGTCACTCATACATATTACTGTCGCCTGTAAAGACTGTACATAAATGAGATCATGGCTTATTTATGCTTTGGAATCTGGCTGACAGCCAGTCTTGTATCTCTTGTATACCACCAAAATAACTATTGTTTTGGAGAGAAACAACCTACGCTATTTGAAGAGGCCATGTCCTGTAACTGTAATGTTGATCACCTCATGCTAAATACACAGCTCCTGTATAATTTACACACCCCCAGGATGCCAGCAGGGCATTCTGTGTCACTTCCATTCATGCCAGAGGAAGCTTTGTCATGACTGACAAAGAAGATCTTTAGAATAATGCTTGCAGCATCTCTGTGCACCTGAAGAAATGTCATCTCTGTTGATGACTTCAGGTTTCCTGTATGATAGGCCATAACGAGTGGTGCAACTTCCCTTGCTAACCATCGATTGTGGGCTCCAGTATTTTGGCTGCATTTGTGAAATTCTGTTTCTAATGCCATTTAGAGATTATTAATTTGTCTTAAGTAGGATTATCACTAGACAGTTTAAAGACAGAGCCCTGGAATAATGCAAATGGACATGCAATCTCCATAAAACATGCACAGATCTATATTTAATAAAACAGTTGCTGGAAATTGATGCAATAGTTTCACAAAATGAAAGGCTAGTTGGTGTGTTGTGCAGTGCTTCAAAGATGGTGGTTAAATATTCAACATCATCAGCTGCAGTGCGCAGACAACCATCATTAGCAAATTTCAAAGGGGTCACTCTCAGAATTGGGCTGTACTTCAGGCAAGAGGAGAGAAAAATATAAGAGGAACCTTTCAGTCAGAGCATGTGACAAATGAGAGGCCGTGGCCCGTTCCCACAGGAAGACAGAGAGATGTACCATGATCTGCCTACACCAAGGAGCGGGAAAGGAGGCAACAGATGATATATATGCATTAAGGAGGAGAGGGGAAAGGGAAGTGAGAATGAGACCAGAATTGTTTGTGAACAACTGATATTCTAATGCTGCTCAGCCCCCTACCATCTCCAGAGAGCCCTGGGTAAGGTTGTAATAGGTGAAGTCATTTTTGTAATAAAGTTGGCTGTAGCTCTAGGCCATAAATCACAGGTTCAAGTGCTCAAACTTATTATACATTTCTGTCTTGCCTCACACTCTCTTTCTATTAATACTTTGATTTGGATGGAAATTTTCACTGAATATGAAGGCAGGAAGAGTGAATAATTATTTCATCCCTATAGAGAAGAATATGTTTACATATGATTTATTAGGATTATTTTCTGAAGAGTAACATTCTGTTTTCTTCTACCAAAGGAAAATATAATTTCAATGAACCTGCTACTATTTCCATCTTGTTTTAACTGACTTCCTAACACAAGGTTTTAATGAGTCTACAGCTGCTGTGAGTAGTAGCCATTAGGTGGACTGCCCTCTGCAAGTTTGTATCTTGTGTAGCTGAATCTTACTCCTGACTCAGCTTTCATTTAGTCCTTCCTTACTCATTTATTCCTTGTTCCAGTGAAGTTAAAATATCCCCAGTAATGCAGCATGTCTCAAAACCATGTAATATAAAAGAAAATAAACTGGCATCTTTACAATTATTAGCATTTTAAGAACAGCTCAGTGCATTGATACCTCCTTGTCCATTTTCCTCCCTTTTGAGTCAAAACTTTGTCACCTTTGTTAACTAGGCATATTTGAAACAGCTGTTTAAACCCGCTTCCCTCATTTTAATTTCTTTCATAACTTCTCCCTTTAAGTACAGGTCCAGTAAAAAATGGCTTCTCCCTTTAAATAAGGGTCCAATGCAGAATGAGAATGAACGTTGTCATATGAAGTGCATTTCAAATGTAATAAAGCAGAAAGGAGTTCCTGGCCCCTGTGTCAGTTGTAAGAGGGTGCATAGTGTGATCACTATAGCTCAGTGGCTGCAAAGCAGAAAATGAAGATTGTAAAAACGTCACATAAAGAAAAAATGCACAGTGGATTCATTTTGCGATGCTCATAATTCAGTAATGCTTTTAAGTAGCTAGAAGAAATATAATAAATGTTTTTCCACAACATTGATCATACTGTATCAGAGGAAATATTAGTGTGCAGGGAGCCATGATTATGCTGGTAGTAATTCTCGGTGTAGAAAACTCCTAGAAGATGGGACACTTTATAGGCTGAACTTTTATTGGCTGCAGTTATTTACCTTTAAGAATACGCCTAATACACTGTCCTATAGCTAAATATTTTTGTGAAAACTCAAACCAGCAACTGTCAGTAAATCAGAAACCCTGCTACCATTTTATAGAATTTATGTTTTTCCTATGGACACTCTGATATGTTCTGAGATACAAAAAATGACCAATTGACCATGTAAAACAAATTTTCCTGCTGTGTTCTAAAATCTGGATTTGGTCAGACAGGTTTGTTTTGCATGATCCCATCAAACCGTTGCCTGTAAGTATAAAGTAGCCTTAAGAAATTTAATGCAATGTTAGATTAGGCAATAGAACAACGTACACGGTTATCTGAAGGTTATAAGCAAGCATACACGGACCACCATGGACTTCTTCTTTACTGTACTGAAAAACCCAACATAAGTCACCAAAACGTTGTCTGGGCTTTGGGATGTCACGAGGAGGACAGTATTGATTCCTGGTGCTGGCCTTTTGCTCCTCAAGGTGGCAGGACCTGGTAGTGCTGATGAGAGGCGTGGTTCAGCGGGAGGGGAACAACCGGCACCGCTGGCTGCCTGGGGACGGAGGGGACCCGGGGGAGGCCAGCCCAGCCATGCCCTGCTCCAGGGCCTGAGCTCAAGGCGGGAGAGCAGAGGTTGAGGTGAGGAAAGTGGAGGATAGCAAAAGGTTCTTCCATGGATACAGAGATGGCCCTTCCCCTGCGCTGGAGGGGAAGGAGAGGCTGAACATGATGTGTGGAGGGCTTGTGTGGCAAAGAGCACAGAGTTACTGGCTTCTAGTCTCTGAAATACTCCATTTGTTCTAGAGAAGGCACTAAACTATTCATGTTCATTTATCATTAGGCTCCTTTTCAAAAGAATGGTTGAACACGGTTGTAACTTTAAGCAAGGAACTATGCCTATGTACTTCCAAAGTATTGCTCACAAGCCTAAAGCAACACTCCTGCAACATGATTTGCTGGGCCAGGGCCTAAATGAGTGAGGTTTCTCTGCTGATCATTGGCTCAAGCCCTGCAGAGCATCTGGTCTCTGAAGGCAGGGATTGGTTTTGTTTCCTTGATAGACATTTTAGGAAAGAGTTTAATGTGATTGTTCCCCTGAGCAGATGCTTCCTCAGCCTTGAAACTTTAACCGTTTTGCGGTTTTTTCCTGAAACACACTCTATGATTTTTCTTACATTTAAAATAACAGATTTTTTTTTCTTGCTTTGAATAAAAAAGACAACCACCCTCCTTTTATCTATCATGGGCTAGTAGCTTGGGTTAGAGACTAAAGGTCAGTCCTGCATGACCTGTCCTTGGCTGTATCAGTGCTTTGCAACATGATCTTGGGCAAGTAATCTAAACTTTCTGTGGTTTAGTCTATCCATCCTTAAAGTGATTAAAATAATAGGCACATCTGCCAGCAGCTATCACATGGGACTTAAATAGTTAAAGGCCTTTGGCAGGTTGTGTCAAAACAAGGAAATTGTGCAAGGCTGAGAATTACCAAATGCACAAATTCTGTTGTGCATCTTCATATACCTTTCTTAAAGCAATGGGGGATATTAAATGCTCTTTGTGAATGAATTACTATGGCAATACTTTATTCTGTATAGTTTTATATACAATGCATACATGTATATTGGTCTGGGAGGTGTTTATTTGCATATGAATATTAGACAGAAGAGTTTTAAATGTGGCAATCATCAAGAGCGTTACCTTAGTAAAAAGTACAGCTGTTGCTATCAATTGAAAGAAAGTCAGTGCCATACAGGACAAGGAGGGGTGGAATTTTAGGGTCCTAAACCAGCAGCCCTAAATGGCAATTGATGCCAAAATTAGTCACAGAGTCTTGCTTCAGAGGTGAATTCACACTTCAGGTAAGACATGATCTAGTACCAGCCCTGTGCAGTTCTCTAAAAGCCTCTAAGCCTGGAGCTCAGTGCTCTCCTCCACACAGGGGACTGCTCCAACCCCTGCACAGCCCCCCACCAAACACAGAACAGTGCACTCTGGTTTGTACGGTTCAAATCTGCCCATGGATACAATGAGAGGATTTTATAGCAACTCAAGATATATTGGTCTGATGCTCTGTAGTTAGCATTTAATCTGAACGCAGCTTGCTACCTTTCAGGAAAAAAAAAAAGTGTTTATTTATTTTATTTTAAATAGTGATTTTGTTGGATTCCTAGGGATTATACAAGTGTGAGTAGGCTGAGCTGCCACTGGATGGCACTCTTGCATATAGCTGGCAGGAAAAAACTTGCCTCGTAAAGCCCCCAGTTTGAAAATGAGGTTTGGGGCAGTTACACATACCTCTGGGTATGGGATTACCAGCCAAGCAAATTGTACCATAATGCTACGCTCACATAGCAAGACAGGAGATGTCAAAACCTGTGTATTAAAAAATGACTCTAATATTGTAATACCCCCTCGTAGCTGTCCTAGCACTTGCATGTTCCCTTGCTACAAAAAAGAGCGCATATTTTATAATAGATTTTGGGTTATTTAATTTCATTTATTTTATTTTATTTTATTTTTTATGCAGAATGAAATACCAGCAAAAACAAATATTTTAGTTCCTCTGCACGCCTTTATCTGCCCACATGAACGGTGACAATGTTGACTTTAGATTGACTCATTGTCAGTGGGGCCTAATTTAAAACCAACTAGACCAAACCATTTTCATTTTCACTACAAATATAACTGGGACTGCTAGTTTTGAAAATCATTTGCTCCTTTAAATCTTTTTACTTCTTTTGTTTTAAATCATAGATTGCATTTAAAGTTTGCATTTAACTTGATTGGCTACTGTATTTGTATTGGCTACTGTATTTTAGGAAACAATAGGAAATGGGAAGGTTGGTTTTTTTCCTCAATTCTAGAACAAATATGAGGCAGATATTGTCTGTCCTTGTTCAATTCAATCCTTAACCTCTGAATTCTTATACTTCTATGAGAATGTGCATTTGATACTGCAAAAAAAAAAGAGTTTTCTTTTAATTATATTGAGAAATCACACATTGGTATGAATTCAACTGGACCTCTGTGTTCTTTATTCCCCTTCTTTTTCTTTTTCTTGAATGTTAGAGTACATACATTGTAGAACAGTTAGAGGCCTAGATTCTAGCTATGGGATTTCTTTCTATTCATGTAAATTATCACAAAATTATGTTGCCTGCCATCTATGGGATGCTTTGATCCAAAATTTCAGTCATTGTTTCCACATTTAGGGGCTGGAATGAACATCAAAGAAATGGGTGTACTGAATTTACTGAATGCCAAAGCTGTACAATAACATGCAAAGGATATAAGCAAATCCCAAAGGTAAAATGTGCTGCCAAATCTTGCACATAATAGAAGCTCTAAAGTGACAGTCTATCTTTGACAAATGCATAATGATATCAATGCCAAGGGAAGGAACTAGCATGCTGAAAGGTGAATAAAAGAGTTGGGAACAATTCACTGCATTTACACATTTCCTCAGTGTGTTTTCACACAACAAGGAAAGCAGATGAGACAAATGGATTAGGTAATCATTGGAGAACACCGTAAACCTGCTAAGGTTTTTTAGTAATCTGGATCTTTCCTTGGCTTATAATAAGTATTTAAAACCAAAATATGGTTAGAAATAATTTATATTCTGAAAGAAAAAAATACAGGCCATGAGGAATGTAAAAAATGGTTTATTCTTTCTTACTTTGACAAGTTCACATTTAATGCCCATATGGTACTTGCAATATGCTGCTCTCTTTCCTGGTTGATGGATTCCTAAATGCTTCAAGTAGTTGCAAAGGCAGGTTAAGGGTTCCATATGTATTCACCAGGTTTTCCACCACTGTGGACTAACAGGGTAATTTAAATGGGTATTATAATATAAAAACATGAGAATCATTGCACAAGACCTATCAATTTGTCTTGTAAAAATCTGAAACCTACTTGTTAAATTCATTTTATTTTCCTTTCTTTGAAAACAAAACAAAACCCAAAGCAAATAAGAGCTGTAAAACCTTTAACAAAAGGCTTCCTTTCCTAGTATGTACAACACTTAGCAGAGGCGATTCTTGGGTTCTTTAGCAGATCCTAATGTGTTCTGGAGTATAGAGGTTTTTCCCAAGCCTACATGTTAACGTTCATCAGAGGGAGTTTGACAGAGGCCCGCTGAAGTGCAGCACTCCTGCTGCAGCCAGTCGAATATTCAGAAGGAAATTCTGCTGTAATAAAACTTCAAAGAGAAAGCGATCGAGGACCTGCTCTTCCCCCTGCGTTAGTTTTCTGCCCTATCTCTGGCAGCTGAATAGTCACCTCCAGTTTTCATATGGCAAGAAAAATGCCTCTCTTGACTCCTCCCATTAAGTGACTGAAAGCATGGCTGCCATATGTCAAGAATGCTGCTCAGGTGGTAGGTACATATCCATCTAGCCAGCATTTTGCCAAGGTGATAGCCATATTCTGGTCATATGATAAAAAAAGACTATTCCATCTTTGACAATGAGAATGTCAGCCTTCTGCAGGAAAAAGCAACGTATTCTTACCTGGGATGTGGTTCTTGTACTCCAGCTACAGAGGTCTAAAGAGCAGTTTAATAGATCTAGGCAGAGTAACATTCCTCCTGCTCAGTAACTGAGGAAAAAGCTTCTGACTGGCATGGGGCTATGTCGAGACTGGAGGGAGTGTTTCCATTGCCTAATTAAGTGGATTTTCAGTTGCTGTTGGCTTTGGGGCAGCCCATTAACACCTCAGGGTGCACCATAACTTAGTTAGTTGGGCTCTTGAAGTGTCCCCCAGAGGCACATATATGGTTTAAAGCTGCCTCTGTCTTGCTCTTCCTCCCCCTTTTCCCTTCCACCCTGAAACTACAGGTTTTCTACTATGCTTTGGTGAAGTGCAGCAAATAATGTAATTCTTTATACATATAACATCCTGGTTTGTGCAAGCAATTAGGAAACTGAATGCCGTGCCCAGATGGGGACCTGATCCTGTATGCCTTGGCTCTGGTCCTGCATTAGATTTGTAGGGAGTGTGACCTACATTCTCTTCCAAAGAAGGCTGGGTAGGAAAGGACATCTGGTTTGGATTGTGGTTGCTAGTAAAATCTCTTATGAAGCAGGGAAGAGAGCTGCAAGTGGTCAGGCAGAGATGCATCTGTTATCATAAAACAGGATACATACAATCACCACTGAAGAAACAGACAAATAGATAATGTAAACTAGATTAGGTGATGTCCGTTAATGAAGGGGGGAATGTCTAGTCTATTGCATTTTGTAGGCAAAGTGTCTGACCCCATGTCAGCCACCTGCTAACATTGAGAATAGACCTGTTCTGACCACAGTAAGATTGAGTGCCTCAGTGATAATGAGGGAAAAGCCGAAACCATCAAGAACTGTGAGGTTCATGGACAGGCAGCCACTTTCCCAAAAGGGGAGAAAAGTTGGTGGCAAATAAGTCCCATCACCTTCAGGACAACATTAACATCTCCTGACTGTCCCTAAAGACATACTGCTTCCCAGAAGTCTGGGTCAAAATGTCACTATTTCTGCAACTCACTGCCTCATTGATCTCTCTTGCATCTTCCTCTCCTGTCACAAAGATACTGCTGGAAGTGATGCTGGACAGATCAAAAGATCTGCAGAAAGGGGGCAGAGATATGGAGATCAGAAACTCAGGTGGCACTCCCGTGAAACCTCCCATTTGACAGTCAAGCTGCAGCCTGAAGATGAATGTGTAGCTATGCCTATGACACTGGAAGGATGTTAGTTTACCTTGACTATTAGTGATATTCCATAAGTTTCTGGGAAAATATTGAGCCCACAGTAAAGGAAGAAAAACATCTCTGAACAGTCATTTGCTAACCTGGAAAGAATGGCTTTAATCTAAGAGTTAAGGGGAGAGCTGGCAAAACCCCATATACTGAAATAAACCACCAACTTGCACGAGGGTCAAAAAACTACAAGTAATAGAGAGATGTTTATTCATAATAAAGTCACAAGGACAAGAAACAAAACAGCAGGTCAGTCATGAGTATCTTTAACAATCATACTAATGGAAAAAATATAAAGAATAAACAAGAAAACCTGAAAATCTTAGTAATTGATCATGATTACAGCTGAATTGGCATAACAGAGACTTGGTAAGAGAATTCATATGGCTGGAATATTAATATAAAGGATATAGGTTGTTCAGGAAGGAGAAGCAGGTTAAAAGCAAGGAAGGATATCATGTGCTCTGATGTCTAAAATGGAGCTCAAAGCATATGCATGATGATAAAGAAGTAACAGACATAGGCAATCTCACAGGGTCTACTACAAAGCATTAAATCTGGAAGATGAAGTGAAGGATATTTTTTATAATTAAGTAGCAGAATCTTCTAAGGGCCTGTACTCGATGTGCTTTAAGTATCAAACTGTTGGTAAAGGCATGCCATGGAACACATTGGCCAGCAAATTCTTGGTTGATGCTAGTTAAAAGGGAAGAACTGAAGGTGACTCAGTCTTCCAAAAGAGCTGAGGTTTTTTTTCCTGGAGGCTGTTTCCAATTTTTAGAGACTTCCTCATTTACTCACTTACTGGCTTTCCCTTGGCAAAAGGTAAACTTCAGGATCTTTTGGACTTGCTAAACAGGTCCCAGGCATCCTCTCAGGTCTGATGATACCTGTGCTTTGCTTGAAGTAAGGACAGCAAAGACAGCAGGGAATTCACCTTCCCTAGCACTGTTGTACTGAATAATGAAAATGTAGGGACCACGTTTAAAGCTCAGTGAAGATCAGGCTCATTTTAATTCAGATTCAGCTTAGCTGCAGAGTCCTTCTGTTTGGGCTTTAAATTCAGAGTCAGACTTCTTTTATTTTTTGCTTTCATCGGAGAAATTATTCTTGTCAGACATCTTTTCAACCCCATGACTGAACTAGACCTCTCAGCCAGGACTAAGTAAGTCACAGCTCATCTTTCTCAATTTGCTAGTTGAGGGCCTATTCCACATTACTTCCTTTTTTCTGCTCACGTTTGCAGGCTGCCTTCATAAATGCTGTACACTGTGATTGGGGGTGCACATTGTGACTGTGCCTTGACTCTTTAAAATCCTGAAAGGTGCAGTGTCTCACAGAGACAAAGAATGGACTTCATTGACAGGCAGTTAATTTTGAGTGCTTCTAAGTTCCTGTTTCACTCAGTCAAGCAGTGTTTGTTTCTAATTTTCATGGACATTGAAAGGACCTGAGCAAATGTTCAATACTTTCTTCTGTGCGAATAGTAAGAAACTGAGGTCTGAGGAATGTACATAAAATATGACACTATTCCATTGCAGAACATCAGGGACAACGTCACTTGGGTGAGATGATTGTGATAGACAGAACTCACAATGCATAGGAAGAGAAGAAGGTAAAGCAGCAAAAGTAAAACAATAGTCTTCAGGAAGATAAACTCTTCTGAAGTTAGACAATTGGGAAGTAAGCTCAAGAGAAAAGGATATATGGTGCTGTGACAGCTGAAATATTTTTATTGGATCAGACTCTACTAAATGCATCAACTGTAGCAGCTGGCTAGTGTAATTAACACCAGCTAAAAAGGGTAAAACCTCCGCCTAGAATAAAATAAGGGCAGGACAAATGTTTTTAATTTTTTTGACACACTTCTTAATTATCCCAGAATGAAGTTCATCATGGCCACCTCAGATTTGCTAGCAATTGTTTTGGAGGACACAGGGAAGAGCAATGAGAAAAATTGTAAAAAGTCAAATGTAATACCAGTTCTTTCAGAAAGGGAGAGGAAGAGCAAAGGAATTCTGGCTAGCCACATGCATATTTATCCAAAGATTTTTTCCATAATTCATAATGAATTTTTAAGCCCCAAAAGATGAGAAGGAAATAAGTAGCAGCCAATATGAATTTGTGAAATTCATTCACTTGATTAATAGGTTGTCAGTAACTAATAATATCAAATCAATTTAACTTCCTCTTGAAACAGGGTAACTGGCCACAAGTAAAGTGGAAAAGTGATAGGTCACAGATATTCTGACTGTTTGACGCCATGTTGCATGACATTGTCTTGAACAACCATCTCAGCACTGTTTAAGGCCTGAGCTGGTGTATTATGTCAGGTTTTGGGGCACCAAACTCTTAGAAAGACACAAAGTATTTAGAGTTCGAGGGAGGATAACCAGGTCGCAACAACATGACATATATGAAAAATTGGAAGAGGTGTCCTGTATTTCTTTCTCTAGAATAAAGAAGACTGATGGGCCATGGGAACAGCCTTTGATTTTATTTACAACAGCCTTTTACAGGAATTATTTGTTCTGTGTTCTGTCTGGTAGATAGAACAAATTTGCTCTGGCAAATTCAAATTAGGCCTTAAGAAAAAGCTTTCTGACTCTAAAGATGGCAAAACTGTTTTTTTTGACATGGCTGTGGAGTCTTCATCACTGAAAATGTTTAAGAATGGGTTTAAGAGAAACATCTCTCATAAATTAAACCTGCCTAGAGAGAGGGCAGAGACCTCCCAGGGGAGTCTTATTTTCCAGTGATTCCCGGACACAAAGTCAAATGTCTGTAAGCTGCGGTTTCTGTGCCATCCAAGCTACTAGATGTGTTTACAGTGCAAGAGAGTATCCATGCTTTACCTACCATGGGTAGCAGCAGCAACTAAGGTGATACACCATTGGGTTAGAAGCTGAAGTGTCTAGCCAGAATCCCTGGTATGCTCTGTTTTTACTCACGCTAACTAACGTTCTTCTTTGTCAGCTGTCAATCTTCTCCTGTGGAAATGCAGATTGGTGTTAAACTTTTTTTTTATCAAGTCCTTTACTATCCTTGTGTTTTCTCCATTCATATGCAGCTTTCTACAGTTGATAGTGAGTAATGATGAAATTTAGCTTAGCAGAGTTTTGCCTGAATATGTAATCTTTTGGAATTGTGATTAGAATTTCCAGAGTACCAGGTAAATTAGAGCATTTGGCTTTTCCGTTGTTTCAGAACTTACTATTGAAGTATCTAAATGTTCAAGAACATAAAAATGTACAAATGGGTGTTAGTTGAATGGATGTAGTAAGATTTTTCTGGCATGAAAAGCACAGTATTTATGAGTTAATTTAATCAGAGAAGAAAAATATTGAGTAGGTGATGAAGTAAAAATGATGACTGTGTATTATGTTTTTGCCATGCAGCTGAACAAACACATTCAATGACAGACTTTGGCAGGAGCTGCAAAGATGTTCTTGACAATGGCATGAATAAATATTAGGTGCTGTACACAATTCACTGCATTCCAGGCCTTGAGCAAAACCAGGTGAGCTTTGCCTGGAAAATGTGGAAGAAACAATGTAAGCATGTTGGGAAAATGTAAACATCTACAGTATTCTCCCCAGCTGCTTTGCTGTAACATTTTGATTTGCATCAGCAACAACTCTGTCATTTTTTATCTGCTCTACTTTCATTGCACTTCTAGGAATCAATTAAACTCCCAGCTGCTTTAGAGTTCATGGTAGGCACTTCAATAATATTGCCTAAATGAAGGACTTTATACCTGCTAAACAAAATATACTGATCCAGCTTCATTTCCATTGCTGCAACTGGTTTACAAAAATATAAGGGAAAATAAATACTTTGAGATTCTTGGTGGTCAATACAGAAGCAGAGAGGATGTCTCCTAATAATTTAAGGTGGAAATTAGAGGAAATTAGATAGAGGCTATACAACATGGATGTGGGCTATGATAAATAAATAGTAGTAAGACAAAAACCTACCAATATATCTATTAAAAGAATGAGTATGACAATATGGAGGAGAATTTCCTTTTACAGATTATCTTTCCTTCAAAGCTGGTTTATAGCTGTAGTCTCTTGCTAGAACCTACAGCAGTATTCGTAGCTCAAGCACAGTTGCTGTTTGCTGAGGAGAAAAGAGAGATGGGAACATTCTGCAGAAGTTCTCTACTCTTTATTCTGACTCCACTGAGTAAAATTTAATTCAAGGTTGGTCTTCACATCTTCAGTGTTCAGAGGGGTAGTGTCAACAGTACTGCTTTTTCATCTTCGTTTTTGTAATTTGAGAATATTCTTATTTAGTGTTGCAACAATAGTTTCCACTGACAAATAAACATTAGGCTAAATGCTGACTTTTCTTTCATTAGTTCTATTTTCTACTGGTCTTATTTGCAAGTGTGCAATATTCATTTCAGAAGTAGTGTTCTTAAGTGTATTCCTCCTTCTGTGTCACTCCAGAAAGCAATGGGGACAGTCTACCTGGAATCTTAAAGAGAAAGCTGATGTGGTCTGATGCTTCTACACGGGATAACAATGTCTCTCCTCCTTTATAATATGATGTGTTTGTTTGTCTGGGCTTCTTCAGGGAGTCCCAATAAGAATAAGCTTGCGACAGAGAAATCATTGGCATAGCTGGGAAGGAGAGAGACAGTTTATGTCACTTCTGCAGTTCCTTTTCTGGAATGAGTCCCAGGCATAATTCAGAGCAGCTTCAGACTCCTTGACCATCTATAGCCTCATGGGGATGTTTTAGCAGCTAAGGACAGATGTGGTATTAAGCTGCCCAGCCCATAGCTCCCCTTATTCACTTGTTCTCCCTGTTTTATGAGGGATGTGAGAGTTTGTGAGGATATATATCAGCTTCCTGTAAGAACTTCAAAGGGACTGGGCCTGGCACATTTTATTTGTGCCTTTTTTTTTTACTGGAAATAAACAGAACAAAGTGAAAATCCATCTTGTGGGTTTGGCTTTCTCTCCTCTGTTCCTTTCAGAAGTGAAACCAATGGACTCGAACCCTTAAAACACGTACTGTGAGAAGAGCAGCAAACAGCCTATAGTGACATACCGGTAAAAAAGTCTAAAGACTGTATTTTTATGTATAGTCTTTAGATGTCAAGATGATAGATATTAAAGAAGGAGTAAAAATAGGTCTCTTCAATCTAGAACAGTTTGGGTAGCTGAGAATTTATGCTGTATTGCTATCTGCGATTATAATTTTGTGTTCAAATATGTGCCATTTGGCTTTCTCCTCTAAGTTTGTGAGATGGTTGATTTGCTCGAAATGACCAATATACCTCTTGTATGATATCTGTTCCTTAGCTGTTGTCTGTTATTATTAAACAAGTTGGACAGTAATTTTCTGGCTCAAAAGGCTCCCAGAAAGGCAGATCAGGAGAAATCCTGATCTGTTTGCAATTGCATACTGCATGAGGAAAGTGGAGAGTTTATTCTGAGCCTCAGTTGAGAGGTGACTCAGTTGAGAGGTGATCAGGCCATTATTATACCTATTAGAACCATTTCCAAACACCTATTACTAGGGGAAGTTTTTCTGGACTAATTATGTCTCACCTATGGACATATGAGGACATATTTTCAGGTATGCTTGGCAAGCTAAGAACCTAGCTTTTTTTGAAAAACTGGCATATACATTGGGAATTCTAGTCCTAATTGCAATTTTTGTGAAAAGCTTGAAAATTTGGGCCCCAGAATCTTAATCAGATAATATAATGTTTGCTTCATTTGTTACGTTAACTCTATCTAGAGATCCATCACTTGTGTTATCTCACTAGGTTCTTGACAACAGAGACAGCACTCTGGGAACATCAGCAGCGTGTGTGTGGTGTCTGTGGTTGTCACACACGTGTGTTGGACGCACAGAAAAAGTGTTGCTTTGAGCTACCTTTTCTGAGATACTTTACCTGCTTCACCTATCTGTTGTTATGCAGTAGGTCTAAGCATACCTAATCTGAAAGAATTCCTCACTAAGAGGGGACTTCTTTGCTTCCGTATAGGGTCACTATTCTGAATCAGCTACAGGAAAAACACTGAAATGTTCCCATATATGAACAGAGGGCAGAGGTTGCCATCCTATTTTACAAATTATAAATATAGTAAATGAAACATTATTTAAAAAAAGAATAGCAAGATATCACTAGCAGGTTAGCCAGTTCCAAATCTTGAATATTGACTTGCAGATCTTTGCCTTTATCCTGTAGTTCTTAATTGCAGAACTTAACAGCATCCAGAGGCAAAATTTTGAACTAAAAAGCTATGGTTCAGCATAAGAATGTTTTCAGGGGTGCAAACTGTTCTCAATGTAAAACCAATATCAATTTTATTAATGTTAATGAAAGCTGTGCTGGTAAGTTAAAGGGTAAAAAGACTGAGTGAATAGGAGCAACTCTGAATCTAACTTAAGAGCCAGAATAAGTGAGCACTTTGATTAGAGGAGATACAATGTCCTGGTTTCGGCTGGGATAGAGTTAATTTTCTTCCTAGTAGCTGGTTTTGAATTTAGTATGAGAATAATATTGATAACGCACTGATGTTTTAGTTGTTGCTAAGTAGTGCTTATACTAGTCAAGGACTTTTCAGCTTCTCATGCCCTGCCAGCATTGCTAAGTAGTGCTTACACCAAGTCAAGGACTTCTCAGCTTCTCATGCTCTACTGACTGAGAAGGCTGGAGATGCACAAGAAGCTGGGAGGGGGCACAGCCAGGACAGCTGACCCAAACTGGCCAAAGGGATATTCCATACCATATGACATCATGCTCAGTGTATAAACTGGGGGGAGTTGGCCAGGGGGCGGCGACCGCTGCTCAGGAACTGGCTGGGCATCAGTCGGCGGGTGGTGAGCAATTGCATTGTGCATCACTTATTTTGTATATTCTTTTATAATTATTATTATTTTCCCTTCCTTTTCTGTCCTATTAAACTGTCTTTGTCTCAACCCACGAATTTTACTTTTTTTTTTCCGATTCTCTCCCCCATCCCACTGGGGTGGGGAGTGAGCAAGCGGCTGTGTGGTGTTTAGCTGCCTGCCAGGTTAAACCACAACATATGGATACCCTCAGGATATGAAGGGGGCAAGGGACAATTTCTCAATCCTTTTGCTAAGCTTACATCTGCTCATGTAATCCACTTGCTCCTGGAGACATTGCTTACGCATTGATATTTGTTTGGGTTTGTTTCTTGTATATCATCTATGACAACACTTAAATAAAGTTGGTAGGAGAATAGATGCTTTTTTTTAATCTTATGGTTATACTAGTAGGCTCAACTGATTATGGAGAAAATAATTTTTAGTTATTTTTTCATCAAATATCACAGAACGGTTTCAGAAAGCCCTTAAATGCAGTTATTTAAATAGTTTTAGCTGTTGCATCTGCAGGTACATAACTTTTTCCAGTGGCATAGCCATGTTTTGAAAGATTGTGAAAGTTAACTCTTGATTCCATTGCAGGGTATTTAAAATTACAGTTAATACTTGTAATGAAGCCTGCTCCTTTGATTAACTTTGGTACTTACTGGGATTTAAGTGTGATTACACTGCCAGAAAGAAAAGTTCTTGACTCTTTATGCTTCCTCTTTATTTCTAGAGTTAGAGAAATGGTTCAATTACTGAAAAACCAGGACAACTGCTGACCTATATTCAGATCTTTGCTCTTCTAACCTGCACATTTTTGTGGTGAAGGATTTTGTTGAGTCAATTATTGCATTGAGTTGAATAAACTGATTGTACTTTATAGTTAATTTGGGCTCATATTTACAAAACTGCTATAGAAACATTGCTCAGGAATATTATATACATAAGCATCAATAATGACTTTAATTTGTGGTTAGTTAATAATACACGGCTGCTCACAGTACTAGAAGGGCTATCTCTTGGTCTACCTCTTGTACTCTTTAAGAGGTATACAAGCAAATAAGAGCTCGTAGATGACAGACTGTGAGCTGTATGAATGGAGAAGGAATGTTAGAGATACGAAAACAATTTCTGGTCGCATTATTACATTAATGCCTCTTTAAGGATTTTAGTCTAAAAAATTATGCTGTGGTACCTTTAGTATTAAATAAATTAAAACCAAATTTTGATTTCCAAGACAGAAATTTTACAAAACCTGTGGATTCGCAATTTCATAAGTTCCCGCAATGGTCCAGACTCCCAATCCATAGAAAAAAGCAC
This sequence comes from Phoebastria nigripes, assembly GCA_035582835.1. Taxonomy (NCBI): domain Eukaryota; kingdom Metazoa; phylum Chordata; class Aves; order Procellariiformes; family Diomedeidae; genus Phoebastria; species Phoebastria nigripes. The sequence continues at coordinate 2,334,519 of JAYKAV010000078.1, read as the reverse complement.
TCCTTTTCTCTAAGCTACTGTACAGTTTCTTGGCAACTGATGATAAACAGATATTGCTTGTTAGGAAATCTGTCTTCCTTTTTCTTTTTTGTATTTTAGATGTAATCTGGAATGAAAACCAATGCTGTCATCATACAGCCTCCAAAAATAACAAATAAAATAATATCTATAATATAACTTGGGTTGTAATATTAGATTAAGCCTTTAGGCTTAGCCATATTGCAGCAAAAGGTATAACATAAGTTTTCCAACTCCAAGAGACAATGGCAAAAAAAATAATTCAGACTCCAGGCATTGCCTCCCTCCTGCCCATTTGCTCCTGGATGAGAACAGAAGCTGCATTCTAAACCCAAGTGCTTTGAAGCAACTCTGATACATGGCAATATGAAACTCTAAGATAGCTTTGGATCCCCATCCCAGATCCTTGTAGATTTAATAAGCAGAGAAGGGAAGTGTGATTTCTTACTTGTCTGAATAAAGACAGGGCACTACCGTTTATGAGAGCTGGAACTAGCTGAATAGGAACTTGAAGTCAAAATGAAAAGTTTATGAACCTTCACCATCCTCTTGTTAAGCTGGAAGACATTAACACCATCAAACCCAACCCATGGATATTGACAGACATATTTAAAAAGAGAGGGAAACTGATATTTGAGCCAAATAGCAATGCCCGATAAAAACTAAGCCATATAGACACCAATCACAAATACAGATTCTAGGAAATTTTTTCATAATCAGATATGTTAGCAAAGGAAAACCAGCAGACAACAAAAGATGCAGGCAGACACTAAAAAAGAGCTCAGAAGCAGAACGCCTTGGGGCAGAGAACTGAGTGGAAGGCCAGATTAGGAAAATGTGCGCAAAGAGCATATTTGTTCTTATTCTGCTGGTTTTGCATTAATTCTTCATAAGCGTGGCTGTCTGGAACAATTTATTCTGAATATTATCAATTCCTCCCTTTGACAGAAATGACCCTACAGGTTCCTAAATGTCGGACAATTTTAGCTATTGTTTTAGTCATTGGGAGAATTTCAACCAGGTTGAGTGTCTGAACACCATTAATTTAAAAATTTCACTAGAATTTGATGTTAGTGATTTTGTGTTCCAATTAAAAGAAGCTGATACAGGAACTGGTAAAATGATGTTTTCCATGTTCTGGAAAAGATTTTTTCTGTATTCTGAAGTAATGAAAATACTCACCAAACCCATAAGCCACCTCTTTGTGGCTACCTGGGATTCTAACACTCCTATGAAGTTTCCTAGAAGGACATCAGATGTTTTAAAATGTGGCAAAACATAGATTTAAACTTTGAAAAATAAGGCCTAAACAGCTAAGTAATTATTGATGAATGGTACTGTGTAAAAATCCTAAATACACTGTTCTAGATGGAGCCAAACTCTGAGAATTTTATTTGAGTAAATCATGAATTAACTGTGAAATAAAGTGTGTCAGCATTTGAACTGTATTTTCTTATTGATAATTAATCCTGAAGAATTATGGAAAACTGAGGAAGCAGCAAAAGATCTTCTTAGTAGACCAGGATTTTCTAGGAAAACCTTCGCGTTCTACCAAAAGTTTCCCATACAACTATTTTCATCCTTCTTTAAAGGATAGATTGTGTTCTTATCTTGAAGTACAATTTAATGCAATTTTTCTGCAAGAAAAGTGACTTAGTTACAGGTGGGTAATTCTGTCATGCAACAATTTTTTGGGGGGGAAAAAAGCCTTCAAACCAAAAAAAAGCAAAAAATATTGTTATTGCACTGTAGCAAGAACATATAATTAATAAAACTGTAGAGTAAAATAGTCACCTGCAGCCTTTAAACCAAATAAATTCACCATAAGCATGAAAAATTCTGCAGGAAAATAATGTTAAAAACAGTAATTATTTGAAATGTACTTACTGTTCCTGCAGTTCCTTTGTTGAATGAATACATTTCAAACATCGGTGGCACACTCGAAGATTGACTTGAACTCTCTCTTTGTGTTGCTTTGTAGTTAACGGCAAACAGGACTTTAACCTTACCTCCCAAGCTCTATATTACTACTTCTTTAACTAGCTAAATAAATACCTGGTACAGTTTAACTGTGCAGTTTCACATTCTTCTTTTTCAGCAACGATTTTTAAAGAGTTTCTGTCCTCAGCTGCATTTCCTGACTTGCATCTGCCTCTCTAGTTGTTTTGATACAAATCTTTTTAAAGAGGTGTAGGAAAATAGATGAGGGAGCAGGTTCACATTAAAATATTCCTCTGCTTTTGTCTAATTTTTCAGTGCTATTTTAAATTGAAACCCAGTTCCTTGAATCAGTTCCTGTGTGTCCCTACAAACAGTCGTGTCAGCACAACAGAAAGGATGGGGCAGGGCAGGAGTGAGGGTTGTGAGCAGGAGGATAGGGAGTTCCTTCCACTGGAGTTGCCACCAAAAATCAGTAGAGATTATAGCTGTATAGCCATCTAAAGCAGAAAAAAGACTTGGCACCAGAAAGTTAGTTTAAAAAGATAAGAAAAAGAAGAAAGCAATGATTAATTCACTAGAAGTACAGTAAGATACAAACAGCTCACATCAATGCACCTGTTCCCCACTTTTTGGCACAGCATAAAATAAGAGATTAAATGTTTCTCTCTATATATATTATCTGGTGGTGCATGTGTGTGAGAACACGCATATGCAAGCAGGCACATGTGCAAGTCTCTTTTTTCCCTCCTGGTTATGGTGCTTGGCATGGGAACTGAGCAGAGAGGCCTGGAAGCAGGAAGTGGAGGTGGCTACTAATGCGTAAGATGCTGCTGGAGCAGCAGCATCTTACAATCAGAGAAGGAGACCGCTAGAAACAAGGGCTTGGGTGTGATTTTGATTTAAGATATGTATCTGGATAATTACACTGAGAAAAATATATTCATTTTGGGGAATGGAACTGTGACAATTTCTGTCAACTTTGATTCTACCTGTACAATTTTTTGAGATAGCGTTTTTAAACAGGGATGTAAACTTGTAAAGTGGCCTAACCCCCTTTCCTTCTGTAGGCTGCATAATGCAAGCAGCTGCTCAGAAACACAAAGATCTCACTCTAGATTTCCCAAATTGGAACTGGAAATATTTATATTATAATTATTTTCTGTGGGTTCATATGACAACCTGATATGATTTTTACATGAATGGCTTCTTAAAGTTTTAATTATATGTCATTTATTTAAGGTTATATTAATTTCTTTCTAAGTCTTGAAAGTAAAAGTTTGATTTAATTGGTTTTCAAGGAGCTGTTCAGTTCATTTCCTATTGTTATGAGGCATGTATCATCTCCCATTTAATTATTTTTGTTTGAGCACAAAAATTATTGTCTGTTTTCTGTGGTAGCTCCTACCCCTCTCTTATAGCTGCATGTGTGACTGCTGTAACCTTGTCTGGAGGACACTTTTTTAGTGTCAGTAGCTTTGTCTTTAAATTTCTATGTGAGGTTCTGTGAATATAGTAGGGAACAGAAATCCAACCTGTAATTTTTTCAAGTGCTATTATTTGTTTTAAAAAGAATTTATTTGACAAGTCATAGGCTTGGGTAGATCCTGCAAGAATGCTCATGTGACAAACACCTCTTCTCAGCTTGGCTCCCAGCATCCCTGGATGCACCGGGCATCCTTTGGAGGATGTGCCCCATGCTGGCCCAGACAGCTGCCCTGACTGGTGGAGACATGCAAGCAGCAGATCTTCCACAGCCACTCTCTCTCCAAAATGGTCAGGTGCCCACTGTGATCCCAAAGCTTGCTCAGGTTTTCTCTACCTGCTACTTACCCCTCTGAATCTCCCAGCTCTGCCCTGTCTGTTCTGTACTTTGTCAACCTGTGCCAGGAGTAATGGACGTCTGCAATAACCCAGTTCTTTTTGATACTGACCGAGCAAGGGACTATTCCCATGAGCTGCTGAGCTGGTGGTAACTGTGAAAGGGTGGCTAGCCAGAAGAGTTGGGTGATAGTAAGCAGCTTTGATGGAGTAAATTTCTTGTGAGGCAACAGCTGCTCGAGGATATGTGAACCAGCCCTGGGTGTGCTGTGTAGGGGACGGAGCTGCAGATTATTTGTACTCAGATGTTGCTTTCCATGTGGGCTAAACCGGCAGGCAGCCTCATATGGGTGATGTGAAACCTATTGGTGGATTCACAAAATAAGCTTTTCTCACAGATGCTTTCCACAGTGCAATAGTGTTATTTCTGCTGCCCACTGGCCTTAGTGAGGAATTTTCTAATTGCTTTTCATCTTAACCAGCCCTGTACTGCTCTAGAAATTTCCTCAGCAGTTTTGCTGGATGCTTTAATCGTGCTTACACTACCTATGCAGTCTCAGCAACACTGTACTATCTTATGTGAAGTCTATTAGCCCTGTTACAATTCTGCTTTTTTATTGTCATGTTAATTATTTTTTCTAGAACTATACATGTTTTCAATAATACACTAGATTTTCCGTGTGTCAGCTCTTTGGACAAAGAACGCCATTTGATTAGCTCTTAGTCTTTTCTTTATTCATCAGCCACTCTTTTTTTTTTGCCAATTTCCAAACTGGCAAAAAATAAATGGGTTCAGAAGTATTACATTGAAGTCCATCAGTGTTGGATTCAGAGTTGAATGAATGAAGACAGACTTTATAATTCCTAGGTAGAGGGACAAGGTAGAAAGTAGCTGATAAATGGCTGTTATTGTGCTCTTTTTCGTCGCAGAAGACAAATCATTTTCTCTAAATGTACTGCTATTATTATTAAGCTATTTAAAAAACAGAATCTTTTCTCCCAAGTTTGAGAAGATACCTTCTGTTGGGTTATCATTTTATGTGCTTATGTATGTATGAACTGCAGGTGACTATTCAATAAATCCATTTTTCTTGTCATTAATATTAGAAGATTTCCAACTTCCACTTGCATGCTTTATTTATGATCAAGTTCTTGCAATCAGAAATGTGATCTTTAATAAAATGAAATGTATGTGTCTGATGGAAAGAAGCATTAATCATGCAGAAAGCACCCAGTACACATTTATTTCTTTCTGCCATATTGTCACATTGTATTTCTATAGGTTACTCATGATTTGTAAGTAATATGTAAACATATTTTCAAAGAAGTACTTTCCTTTAATGCACTGTGAGTCCAAATAAACAAGGGTATGTTCAGTTCCCTCTCCTATTCAGAGAACAGGGCAATCCAATGTCCATTTACCTCTGCTTTGCTTCTAGGTATTTCTATTGTCTTGCATGTTGTGGATACCAAACTGATAGACCTGCAGTTCCTTAGAGGATACATTTTAAACATCAATACCACAGTGAAGTGGTTCCAATTTTCCATAACGTTACTGAAAGTTAGCCCATTCTTTGTAATAATCCTTAGTGTTCTCTTGAATGCATATAAATGATTGGTATTGATATTTCATTTATTTACACTATTCCATCATGTTTAAAACCCACCTCCTGCAAAACAACTAATCTGCGAGTTTGTTAATATTCTGCTTATGGCAACTTGGGATGTTTATTTAGCAGTAAACTCATTTTAGAGCTTATTCTTTTGGCGAAGTACATTTTCAGACCATCACCCTTTCTATTGAGTGAACTGTACTGTATTTAAATCATACAAATATGAATCACATAAATGAAAAAAGTGTATTCATGGCAGAGCTGTAACAGCCAAGAAGGTGTGAATGAAAAATGACTGAAAAAATTCTTTGAATCGTTGCATTAATTTCTACAGCAATTAATTGCAGTTATCATTATATCCCTTTTGTGCTCGCTGTCATCAACAGCCACTAATCAGTTGAATCTCACAGGCCCATGCATAAAAGTAAAATGACCTGCACAGTCTTCTGTCCTAGGCTCAATTTGGCACTGCTGTGCACAGCTGACTAGGGTTGGCCATTCAAGAAACAGAAAAAGTGTAACAGGCTCAGTCATGTCTAGGCAGTGCAGCTCAGCCCTCAAATGCTGAGCAGTTTGTGTTACCTAAACAGATGAGAAAATGAAAATCGGACAAAGAACTGCTGTGTGTCACTGATGGCGTGTTGTCAGGCAGACACAAAGGCTTTCAGCGCTGGATGTGTATGCCAGCCACTGGGTGTGTAAAACAGAAATATTCCCATCACCTGTTCCTCCTGCTTGTACAGTGTCTGCAGCACACACCATAACATCACCTGGATGTTGGATAAAGCTGCAGAAGCATGGGGTAGTCCTGGTGCTGGAGACCCTGTGGGGCTTTGGCCCAGGATTGGTTTTAATGTGCTGAGCACGATCAACGCTAAAGTCTTCTGAGTATGGCCAGAACTTTAGGCACAGGTAAGCCTGAAAGCTTAGGTGCCCCGAGGTTTTGATGGCTGGGAGATCATGTGTGGGTGTGGGCAACTGAGGATCTAAATTTTGAACTTGGATGCCTCAATGGCAACTGGATCCTATATCCACCTGAATCCCATCCTTAGCCCTCAGTGAGTTGGAACATTGCTTCTACAGGAAAAGCCCTGAGGACAAGATCCTTAATAGTTGTAAATTGGCATAGTACCACTGAGTGTACTGAAACTCACATAATTTACAGTACAAGAGGATTTGGCCCTCTGTCTTTAGTTGGAGTCTTCTGTAGTCAAATCAGCAAGTAGTGGGTATTACAGGCAGCTCATTATGGAGGAGCCATATTCACCCATGTTCTCTCTCTGGGAGGTCTTACTCTTGTTCTTTGATGATTTCTGTAGCTGTACCAATGCAGAATAGAGGTCACTGCCACTTAGAAAATAAGTTAGTTTTTTAGACCGAAGCTACACAACAGAAATTCTGGCTGATGAGGCTCCTCTCTGGGCTGGGGGATGAGTGTGTGTGGGAGGAGGGATTTGCAAAGCTGTGCAGCTGGCCAGGGAGAAAATCTGTGCAATCTAAGGATCTTTCTCTTCCCTTCTTTTTATTTCTCCCTTCCCCACATTTAATTTCTTCGTCTCTTCCTTTCTTGCTTAGTTAAAGAACTGTTCCTATTCAGCAGCCTATTCAAGATCCATTCAGGACTGTCACTTAGTGAAATACAGAACTGCAGACATAGCAGGACAAGCAGACCTTTTGAATAACTGATGGTTGAAAGGCACTATTTGGCAGTGCTAATTGTACACAGAGTATTGCCCAACTGCACTGTTCTATTTAATGACTTGTCATTGTATATATTTTATAACCCTTTGTTAGCCTTGAAAATTTGCTTAGGCTGATACCCAAAACTCAAAGTTGGTGCCACAATTTTAACTGAAGTAAGAAAATATTCCAAACCCCTGCTTCCTCTCAATAGTGACTGTGGTAAATTCCCTGCAATTAAGAAAACTCCCAAGTGGTCTTCTCAAAATGCTGCTACATATTGCTTCAAATTATGGACCAGAAGTTTTGCCTGATTTTATGCAGTAGATGTACTCTCAGGGGAGGGACTCTGGTGAAGTAACTAGTTTACTTCAGAGAAAATCCTATAAAACTTTCCCATCATTTTCCTGTCTTTTGATACTAATTTACAATAATAATAGCAAGAAAATTCAAAAGTGTTGAGGAGGGGGTTAGAAACAGCTGTGTTTTGAGACTGTTTAGACATAAGCAAAAAACTCAGAGTGAGTTTGTCCATGCCTTGAACACAAGATAGTTTTGCTTGCATTTCGCAACTGAGGCTAGTGTTACGAGTTTTAAGTGACACTTTGCTTTTGCCATCAATATCCATCTTCTGTGGCATATACAGCTGCCAATGAACTTCAGTGGGAATTTGGCACGTCATGCCTGAATTTATACATTTCTTCTCCAGCTAGAAATTAATAATTGCAAGATTCCAAGTTTCCCAGAAGCTGGGAAGGTGAGTTTAGTGTAGCAAATTTACCTGTGTTATTGTACTTCTGTGGCTTTTAGAATTGGTATACAATAACCCAAATAAGGCACTTATTAGGTAGCACTGAGATATACTGATTATACTGATAAAACTACAGTGATATAATTATACCAGTAGAGTAATATGAGTAAATTTTCTTGTTTAAGCAAGCCTCAAGTCAAACCCTTAACATTATTAAATTGTAGTTTTGCATTATGAACAATAATAGTATACAGAGTTTCAGATATTAGAAATATTTAGTCTGTCCACAGGGGGCCAGAACAAGATTATATCCTCAGAGTGTATTAGTGCTTTGTTTCTTCTAATTTTAAATGTCTCAAGGGAACGGAGCTTTCACCATCCATAGAGACACTATTTCACAGCTCATAGATCTTTCTGTCAGGAATATTCACCTTACAGTCTCTCAAATTTTTCCTTTTATGCAAGTTTGGTGGCATGTTTAGCTCCCTTGGATAGCTTTATATGAGAGACGTGAAAGGGGAGGAATTAGAGAGAGAGACACCAAAAAAAGTGAAGTCTGAGGAAAGCTCTAAATGATTTCCTCATTAAAAAAAAAAGTCACAGCACCACAGATTGAATGTTGCTCTCATCAGCGCCTTTAACAGTTTGAATGCTGCTATGATAAATGTAAACTTTAAAAGATCTTTGTCTTCATCTTAAATGTCAAATGGAGCAGGAATTTTACAAAAAAAAGTTAAATTTCTTCTAGAGATAAGAGTAAAATATTACTTTGATTCACTCTAGTAGATTTCCTCACATAATCTAATATATCTGCTTTAAACCTCAAGGAATTTGTGCTGGTTTATAGACAGTGAGACCTTGCAATGAAATGGAGAAGTGGGAGTTAACTTTAAAAACATACTGGCTTTCTCCCAAGCAATGAGTGCTGACATGTATAACCATATTACTAAAATCACATCAGCAATGTGATATATTAAATAAAAACATGATAGTCTACAGCCAAAGTAGTTTGTATTTTGTCCATGAAAAAGCATTGTGTTACATCAATCTGTCCAAAAAATGGGGCACATCAGAAAACAATGTTAAGAAGGCTTTTAAAACACATCATTGAGATTACAGCACCTTTAAAAATAAACAGCACTGAATACCAACACAGGTAAAATGTCATTGTGAAACCCAGATCTGAAATTCAACCGCATGCTTTATAGCTTTCCAGTGTGTGATAAAATCTGTTCACCAGATGTACTATCTGTCTCCTGTGTAGCATACTTGAGCATCATCTAGGCCTGAGGCCCATTTATTTCATGTAATTGCCTTCCCTGTGCACACCTTAGGGCACCCTAATTCTCCATTTTATTTCAGGCACTGTACAGGGTACCATCTGGTAGCGTTAAGCTCATCTCATTTTATTGCACGATTGCAGTGGCTATATCCAGCCCTATAGCATTCTTTCAATGAAGAGAGAGTTCAGTTACTGCCAGCTATTTATTTTTGCCAGAAATAAAGTCAGTTTTAACTATACACATGCAGAGTTCACATGTATATCAGTCTCACCTGAAATGCAGGTCACTGCTTTTCACCCAACGTGATTAAAAATAAATAAATAAATGGTGACTTGCTGATATTTAGGTACAGCAGCAGTGCTGGGATAGTGTTCTCTTCTGTAAGAGTAGGAGATCTAAATTCTTCTTACTCTTCCAAGTAATGATGTCTTTTTAGTATCTCATTTTTATTATTTCTATTAAAATGAGCAAAAAATACTATATCACACCTTAAAAAGGCATCTTACAGGAATAGCTTAATATTTAAAGGTGGCAATATACCTCTCAACTGTACTCCATTACAAAGTTCATTTGCTATTTTAGGCCCAAATTTACTTCTGTACATCACATTCCTGCTGTTATTCTCTTGTTTATTCTTGTAAATTATTGCCATTAAAAAAATAGAACTTGAAATTGAGATTATAGAAAACTTCATACATTTCTAGGTTCTTCTTCATTGCCATTTTTCATCATGTCCCTCCTTTTGAGTCTTTGTCACATATTTTAATGGCCTGATTTTTTTTTAAACTCCCTTTTGTGCCAGCAATTTTGTGCTCTTGGTTATTGCTACTTAGATGTCTAACTACCTGCTTGTGCCTACAAACGAGGGATTTGGAAGCCTAAGTGCTATTAATTGCTCCCACGGTTTTCATGTGCAAAAAGGGAGCCTGGGTTTTCAAACTCTGAATTTTGCTGGCAATAGATTTGAAGCACATCAGGTTTGAAAGCGCAACGCTGTTGTCTGCTGTAGAGCCAAATTCTACTTTCCTGTAAACTCTGCTGACTTCACAATTGTTGCACACCGGTAAGGCAGACCAGAATTACCCTCATTGCTGCAGCTCTACTACTGTTGGAGAGGAAAAAAACCACCTTTGCTAAATCATGGTGGAAACATCATGTGAAACACATTTGGCACCAAGTCAGACGTCCTACAACAAAATACACAAGTTTCAGTGTTTCTTAGATGTGTGAAATAGATCCCGTTCCTGATGTCAATGGCAGCATGAGTGAAAAAAATGAACTACTTTTCTCCCCCAGGCTTTTTTTAAACTATTTAAATCACATTTTCATTGCATCCCCTTCACCTAGTGCTTTCTCCTTAGGCAGTGTCAGGACCAGGTTATTTGGATGCAGCATAACACCTTCCCTCCTCCCTCCACCTCTATAGCTCTGTCTCCTCTTTGGAGCAGAAGTTGGACAGGATATCATCCTTTTAAGAAGTGTATGTAAGTGTCACTTGGGAGCAATAGTTATGTTAGGCAATGCTTCCAGATGGAGCTCAGGCAGTGTAGATTCACCCAGTAATCACAGCTAGGGGTGGCATCTGTCCTCTCTCACCCTGGGCAACAGCAGAGGCTCCCTTCTATTGAAAGACAGAAATGTCGCACTTCTTTCAAGTATGGTTCCAGGCTTTCTGCAAACTCTGGCTGATGCCATTTCCCCAGTGCCACTCAGTTCATGTGTCACTCTTCTCAGCTGTGAAAATCTGGATGAAATATTGATGTGACTGAATGCTCCCAGTAGCTGGGCAGCGTCTGTCTTGATGCATCCCCAAACAAGGCAACTGATGAAAGAAACCTGGGGGGGCTTTGAAAGTGTTGAATTTAGATAAGTATTTAGAATCATAGAATCATAGAATCATTAAGGTTGGAAAAGACCTCTAAGATCATCGAGTCCAACCGTCAACCCAACACCACCATGCCCACTAAACCATGTCTCTAAGCGCCTCATCTGCACATCTTTTAAATACTTCCAGGGATGGTGACTCCACCACTTCCCTGGGCAGCCTGTTCCAATGTTTAACCACTCTTTCAGTAAAGAAATTTTTCCTAATGTCCRATCTAAACCTCCCCTGGCGCAACTTGAGGCCATTTCCTCTCATCCTGTCGCTTGTTACTTGGGAGAAGAGACCGACCCCCACCTCGCTGCAACCTCCTTTCAGGTAGGTGTAGAGCGTGATAAGGTCTCCCCTCAGCCTCCTCTTCTCCAGACTAAACAGTCCCAGTTCCCTCAGCCGCTCCTCGTAAGACTTGCTCTCCAGACCCTTCACCAGCTTCGTTGCCCGTCTCTGGACATGCTCCAGCACCTCAATGTCCTTCTTGTAGTGAGGGGCCCAAAACTGAACACAGTATTCGAGGTATGACCTCACCAGCACCGAGTACAGGGGCACAATCACCTCCCTACTCCTGCTGGCCACACTATTTCTGATACAAGCCAGGATGCTGTTGGCCTTTTTGGCCACCTGGGCACACTGCTGGGTCATATTCATCCGGCTGTCAACCAGGACCCCCAGGTCCTTTTCCGCCAGGCAGCCTTCCAGCCACTCTTCCCCAAGCCTGTAGCGTTGCATGGGGTTGTTGTGGCCGAAGTGCAGGACCCGGCACTTGGCCTTGTTGAACCTCATACAGTTGGCCTCAGCCCATCGATCCAGCCTGTCCAGGTCCCTCTGCAGAGCCTTCCTACCCTCGAGCAGATCGACACTCCCGCCCAGCTTGGTGTCATCTGCAAACTTACTGAGGGAGCACTCAATCCCCTCATCCAGATCGTTGATAAAGATATTGAACAAGACCAGCCCCAAAACTGAGCCCTGGGGGACACCGCTCGTGACCGGCCACCAACTGGATTTTGCTCCATTCACCACATTTAAGTTACTCACCTGCCATTTCCAGTGCTGGAAATTACTCTCTTTCTATAATCTGCTGCATATGACAAGAAGGTGACAGTGGACCTTCTCAGAAAATAGCTTGGCACAGCTCTGGTGAGCAGCACAAACAAACTCATCATAAAAAAACAATCACTGTTAAAATGCATTCTCCCCTTTCTCTTGACTTTCTCATTCATTGATTACTAATAGCCACAGCATGGCATTAATAGCCGTGTCTGAAAATGCCACCTTCCGGATAAATAAATTATAACACAATGAAACTTAAAAAAGGTGGAATTATTTTCCTTTGTGTGAATTCGGTATGTTTTGCATTCACTGGCAATGACAAATGTGGGTAGATTCACCTGGATTAGCTGTCTGCATTGATATAAAGGGCAGGTGAATGAAAAGAATAACTCTCTCTATCATTCTTTGTTGTAGGAAGAGTTTATTTTACTGTTTTCAGTCTCAGCTGAAATCAGGAATACTGGATTGTGACTAGACAAGCTGTGATTCTTAGCAACCATACAAAGTACATTTTTCTGATGGTTTGTAAATCAGTGGAAGTCTCCAGTGAAAAACAGGTTCATATTTATTTTCCTGGAGATTTCCACCTCCTTTAGCTTTCAAGCCACCTGATTCTGTAAAAATGTTAATGACAGTTTTAGTATGAAGACTCATTTTTCCCCTTCACCCCATCAAACAGAACATCCTGATAATTCCAAATAAATCTGCAAAGAGCTAAGTGTCTGAACAAGCCACCATAGGCCTTAGAGGAGTCAGAGCTCAGAAATTCTGGTAGATAACTGAGTACTGAGATTTTCCATATACCAAGAAACGATGCTCTAAGGAAGGGAAGAGAACTTCAGAGCTGGCAAGGTGCAATAGACAGGTGTGGGTGCAGCAGGGTACCAGACAATATCTGTTGAAGGACTGGAGCCTTAAATATAATTAAGACGGTTCATTTGGCATAGCAAAAAGAAAACTCATAGATTTTTATTGATAAAAATGCAAATGTGATAATTTGAGCTAAAAGGGGAAATGTAATGGCACACACTCATTCCTATTAAATTTATTTTCCATTAGCAAAATGCTAATTAACCATTAATCATTTGATAATGTATATGTAGCAAAAGCAGCTCAAAAGTCAAATTGTCTAAATAAATAGCACAGTAGCCAGTCAAGGTGAAAAATACCATGCTTCTTTATAAAGAAGAAAAGTAAAAATCATTGTTTCCCCTTACAGAAATTGTAGCTGTGGCATACATACAGCCTTTGTTATGACACCTGAGAGTTACGACTAGCTAGTCAATCTTTTCCTGCAAGAGGCTGCAGTTAAATGGAAGCAACACTAAAACAGACTTACCCATCTCTGCAATCAAACTGGGAGAAAACTGTCTTGGGATTCATTGGACAGTGGAATTTGAAAGCATCACATTCTTGCAAAGGTTCCCTCTGAGCCCGAAGGATGGCTTCCTAGCACTAGTGACTTCTACTCTGAGCTAATTTCTGCTCCACTCCCCTTGCACATTTTTGCATGCATAGGCCCCTGGAGTGCTGCCGGCATTTCCTGTTTATTTCAGTCTCTGGTATGACATTGGAAGTAAGATCTCAGCCTGGAAGTATATTAAATGAAGTGTGCATGCAAATTACCAGCAAACTATCTTTTCCATTTTACAGAAGGTTCTTGTTCAATTGGTTCATTTTGCAAGACTTAATTCTGTAGGATGGGCTAGGCTTTTTTCCCGTGATAAAAAAATCCCTGATAACCAGTCCCACATCTGAGACAGTGAAGATTAAAATCAACCATTGTGTAGTATATGAGAAGTAACTATTTTTCATAGGCTTTTTACTGCACATTTGGGATTATGATTTCATATTATGCAAATGCATTTTATGAAACCGTAACACAGAAATGTGTACTATTGTTAATACACATTTGCAGCCTAGCATGTGAAGTCTCCAAAAGAGCCATTCTGGTGTCTTCTCTCATTGTGTATTATGAATAATAAACAAAATGTAGTTAGACATATTCTCTATTACAGAACAATAATAATAAAAATTGCATCCTGTCGTTAATATGCATCAACAGTGTGTATCCTGGTAGCTCAGAAAGACGTCTCAATGTGAATGCATGTTAAAAAAAAAGAAAAAGTTGTCTAAATCATAGCAGGAACAGGGACTGTTTGGGACAGCTCTGTTTGTTGTACTTGAAGGGAGGGATGGTAATCAAAATCCTGCTCATTCTTCATTTCTTTCAGCTTCACAGTGGCATTATCTTTGTCACTGGAATCATTGGCTGCATGTTAGTTCCTGTGTATCACAGTCATACTTTACAAAGTACTATAAGAGGCCTCAAAATAACTGTTCTTATATTTGTTTTCTAAAGAACTCCAAAGAAGCAACTGGTGTTTGAGCAACCTAGCTGCTACTGGAATGCCTTGCCTAGAATGCTAACCTATTGACACCACCACATGCAATGGTTAGGTTGATGAGGCCATTCAGATGTGGAATCACAATTAGATATTATTTCTTCTTAAATTAGTAATAAAAAAGGAAGTAATTTAGCAATTTAGTATTTCCCACTTCAGCATAATTTTTGCACTTCAGGTGCAAAAAAAATCACTATCAATGTTCCTGAAAAAACCTGTATCAACGCTGGCCTGTGACTTACAGGTGTGCTCCTATTTCCACTTATTTCAGGGATCTCAGACCTGTGCAGAGCATCCATTTTCCAGCGTGCAAAGTCACTGGCCAGTTTTATTCAGCTGTAGTGTGCAGAAATGCATCTCCCTACCTCTACCTGTTACCATTGCTTCCATGGGGTCACAGCTTGTCAGCCACAAATCTGTGCCATGTTAATAAAACCAATACTCATGTAGTGTCATTATTGGTGTTTCTAATATCCCAGAATATCTGGGGCCTTTTATGTGCTTACCAAATCTGAAAGAAACAAAAACAAAGGGAAAAAATGGAGCTGTTCTGCTGTTCCCCAGATGAAGTCTTTAATAAGGGCACCTTTCCAGGGTGAATGAAATGGTAATTATTATTTTTTTCTTGGTCAAATGTATTCTGGTACTAAATTAGGTTTAGTCTATCTGCTAGAGCTGTCACCAGTGTAATCTTGCCCATATAAGCTGAAATATTACAAAGACTTTAAATGTCTTTTGTAGGTTGAGTTGACCACAGGTTCTGGGTATTACTACTTGAATATAGTTATGTGAGATTTAATTAGAACTGCCTTATAACTCTTTATTGTAACAATCTCTCTGCTTGCAAAGCTGGAAAAAGATTAACTTAATAGTATGGTTCAGTAGAAAAAGCCAAGAGGAATGAGCTCTAGAAAAATATTACTTTAATTCAAACATCTGTATTTTGAAGATTCCTACAGGTATCAATTAAAGAAGATTCCATGTCTAGATTGCATTAAAGGCATGATATCTAAAATTGAGGAGGTAAACACTTGAAATCATGTGTTCTGTATAATGAAAATTGCCTATCTATAAAGCTCTTTTTCTTTTTTTTTTCTACTGCAAGAAATATTTGTAAAGGTAATTTCACCAGATATTTGGAGACTTTGAAGTGCTTTTCTATCCATATGGTTCTTTATGAATAGGTAATTTTTATCTGTGCTTTACTCAACTGGATGTTTATAATACTCTCTGGTTTCAAAGATGCCCGCTAAAAAAATATAATTACCCTAAAATGACTAACATAAGATTTATTCAGTTACCCTTTAAGTACTTTGCAACTTATTTCCATTTTTCTCCCTCTAATTTTGCCTCCAGTAAAATCCTAAATTTTTCTAATTTGCTGTGCTATTTTAATTAGTCAATTTTCCCTGATTTGTACAAGTAAGCAGTCTTACAAGTTTGAGACTGTAAATCATTCATCCATTAAAAACTCTATTTCCTCATTTTGCAAGTTCGATTCATTTAGAAAAGAGAAAACCTTGGCGTGGAACAGAATTATGCAATGTCATGGACACATTAACATTTGGATCAAAATTTTACATTGTGTCAGCCAGTAAACAGTATAAATGGTTCAGATTTGCAATAAATAATTGTCTATTAATACCTTGGCGTGGTGTAGCAAATTAAAGTCTCACTTCAGTAAGCACAGATGTAGGTAAGAGCTGGGGCCTAAAGAAAGCAACTGCCATGCAGCATTAGAATAGAAAGAGAGCATCATGAAGCATTACTGTATCTTTCCAGCAATGAGAATAATATATACAAATTTAAAAAGCAATAGAGAAACATAGGGGGAGGTAGGTTGTAGGTGCATTTAAGTCTAATCACGCAAGATTTAGAACCATTTGTTTTAGATGCTCTGGCAGACGCTTCCCTTGCAGAAGATTAAGAGAAACATTTTAAAATACAGCATTGTATGTTGCATACAGAGCAGAGCCCGTAATTCAGGACGATCGGGACATATGATACTCAGGGACCTCCTGGGTCATTATGTTGGGTCCATTCCTGTGATAGTCAAACACCCCCAAAAATCTTATCTGTACATTTCTTTTGTTAAACTGCTGTATTTTGCAGCTTGCAGGTTGTTGCCAATTGTCTTGAGATTTTCACAAATTTCATCGCTAACTGAAATTTTGTCAAATTACTTCAGTAACTTCCTGCCGCACAGACTATGAGCAGATGCTCCTGAATGCTCAGTATGTGAAACTCAAAGTTCAGTTTCTTAATGTGGGTTATTTCTGTGAATGTTTTAACAAGTAGACATGCCATTACTTCAGTGTGGAAATTCAACACAAATAGAAGCATGAAAAGAGATTAATTTACAAATTCAAATATATATGAAGAATTAGGTATTAATAATTATTTAGAGAGCTCCAGTTCATAATATTGTCTTTCAGCTGTCTCTAGTCGTGTCACCCATGAACCGTAATTGTTGTTACTGCAGTTTTGAGCATTTTTCTTTTGCGTTACCAACTCAGCCCATAATCCTGTAACACAATCTAGCTTGTCCATATACCACTGGGAAGGCATTAATCAAAACATTGTTCTCTGTTACATTAACTATAGAGCAATATCTCCTTATTTTGTATTTCTTAATGGTTTCTTTGTCCAAGTCTGTTTAAAAATGCAGCCTCAGTGTGCTGGACTACAAGTCTTCCATGGTCTATGCTTGATTGGCTGAGTAATCTCTCTCATTTTCTTTGGCACTTTGTGTTCATGTCCTTGGTGTCTGGAGCACAAGTCAGTGGGTTTTTAAGCAGAGTACAAGGTCTGTATTTTGTAGGCAAGACGGCTTATTTAAAGTAGATCTGAAGCTGGCCCTGCTAGCTGCACAAGACAAGGGCTTAAAAATCTTCCTCCAGTGTCTGGCTGTTTACAGACCAAACAAAATTTAATGCTTGCTCTGAGTGAACACAAGAATGATCTACTTTCTGCATTGCCTCGTGCAGTGGGACTAGTTAAAAGGGATATAAATGTACCCATGAGAGCCGACGCCTCTGCTCTTGGTTGCTCCTTGGATAGACTTGAGAGCTTCTTCCTTAGCTCCTCCAGCAGTGTTATGGCTCTGCTCCAAACCTTTGAGGCTATTAAAAAAAACGGAAAATCATCCATCTAATAAAACTCATGTCACTCCTTGAAACACTCAGACCTGTTTAGCTTACCAATGATTTGCTCCGTTTGTGCAGCATACTCTGTTGACTTGAGTCCTTGCATAGTTACTGTGAAATAATGCATGTTACTACATGGTTAACCACACAGTAACTTCACTGGAAGCAATGGTAATTACAGAGTAAGTTGTGTTAATCCTCCTGTGCTATTGTTTGGTAACTGTGTAATTAGCTCAGGTCACCTGTGCAAATCAAAGTTGCTTGGTAATTTTTCTCTTCTCCCTTCTTGTAACAATTGTGAGTGAGTTAGAACATTGATGGTATCTCAGCAGGGTATGTGGATCCAAACCCGCCAAAGCAATACATTGCTTTCTATAAGCAACTCCTATTTTTAATGTTATCAGCAGAAAACTGATTACAAGAACAGAGGTTAAATTTGTCTGTATGAACAGCTGTACCTCCATTTTTAGCACCCTCACTGAAATTGAGCTTAGTATTACATTAAATAGAATTCATTCCCACCCAGTTGCTGTTTAGGGACTTGTGAAATGAATTCAGCGCCCTCAATTCATTCCCACTTTTATGAGTTATGAATTTTGAGCAAGACAGACACAAGTTTGGTGAAACAGTGAAAGATCTAGAGCAGGATTTCAAGAAGGCCATGGCTGAGGCATCCCATAGCATTCAAAAGACAGCCAGAAGCCACAGTCAATGTAGTATTTGTTCTGTGGCCAGAGAATGCAAGTCACCAGAGATGACAAGGTGTGACTTTTTTGCATAAGCAATAAAGTCTACACATCTACAGTGTCACACAGAGATAAAAAATGCTAGGGACATGACCTGACCKGACATGATTTTCTTTAATACTGGCCTGAGTCACATGTTAGAATATAAAGAATTAATTACATGATACATAACCAGCTCCCATCAGTGCTCCAGCAATCTGTGAAGCACTATTTAGGCATGCCTTTCCTGTGACACTTCTTCTGTCTCCAATATATCACACAGCAAACCCAACATAACATAAGTACCCATATCAATGTGAACAGTATCATCCTGGTGCAGAAATCTTCACAGTTAATTAAAAAAATCAAATATAAGCAGTCCAGCTCCTTACTAAACTAATTAAAAATATAAATACAATAAGCCCTGACTGAGCTTTTGACAGGTCATTAAAAACACAAAATTGAGTCAAGTACAAGGACTAGTTTCAATATATAACAGAGTGAAATAAAATGGTGAGGCTGAAGTTAAATTAACGCTGGTTTTGTTTCCATTGTTCCTCACCTGGTGTCAGTGGTTGAATTTACACAGCACAGTTCTCCAAAGGTAAAGGCCTGGGCAGTTTACTATGTGAAGTCAAAGACACCATTTACCACTTCCTTCTGGCTTTTAAATCTGCTTCCCTGGCAGCATTACCAGCTGTGTGTGTTACATGCAGTGCCTTTTTGACTATAAGTTTTGACGTAATTTTCAATCCTCTGAAATTATTTCAGCAATAGACATACACTCTCACCACCCCAAGTGTATCCTTTAGAAATAACTTTGGTTAGAAGTAGAGCAGTGCTTTTGGTGCATCAGCTTAGGGTTTGCAAGCAGGAGTAAGATCTAGCAAGCATTTTCCTTGTAGGAGCTTTAATACTGTGCGATGGGGCTGCACTAGGCTGTCATACTGGCATTCCCTTTGTTTCACATGGGATTGCCAGTCCTAAAGATACCCATGCTGTATACAGCTTAGTTCATACCCAGGCTCTTTACTAGGGCAAATAAATACTTCACTTGGTAAATTAGAATAGATCTGACTTCATAAGGTTAGTTTGGTGCTTGTCTGTAGAATACCATTCTCCCGTTAGGTTTGCAGTGTGAGGAATTCTCCACTATAACTACAAAAAACAAACAAAACCAAAAAAGCATGGGTGTAGCTGCTGTGAATATTTTTCCTGTTGGCCTTGATTTATCAACAGCATAATGAATGTCCCAAATGCCTTTGAATTTCCTTTGAAGCTCCCTTTGAGGGGAGCTTCAGAAATATTCCCTATATTGTCTGGAGAAAAGTGGGGGATGCCATTGTGAATGAAAATGTTGCTTCCTAGCATGTTGCAGCTTTCATTTACTGACATCCCACATATATTCACTTGTATATAACATCCAAGAGCAGTGTGTAATATAGTTTCAGCTGAATTGACTTCCAACAAATTTGGCCTGCCTATAAATTGGCACAAGCTCAGTCTTTATGGATCTGGACTTGAGGGAGCTTGTTTCCTGGTGTTAGGAAAGGAGACAGGGGATCAAAGCTATGCTCCTATGTTGAGCCAAAAGGATGAGGGAGTATCCCAACAAGAGGTTCCCTAAAGGATGCAGGAGTTTCTGCCTCAGGGCTTGTCTGCTTCAGGAGCTCCCCTGAAGCGAGCAAGAACTTAGCAGAGTAGTGTAACACCCCTTGCAGAGGCTGCCCAAGGAACTGCTGTGAAGCAGATGAAATGCTGTAGAGTCATATTCTTGCTTGTTGCTGATTCCTGCTATGCAAAAGCGCCCCTGAATCTGTCTCCCCAGCACTGAGCCTCCCAGCCCAAAGGAGTCAGGACTATTGACATTTGTCCTTGTTGCTGTGGCCCTTAGGATTTGCCTGTGCTTGTGTGTGTATATGTGCTTCAAAAATCCAGAGTCCTGCACCAAGCTGTGCCTCAAAAGAAGGGATTAATGCCTAGAAAGTATCTTAGTCAAAGAGTTTAGACATGGTTTTATAACTTAGTTAATGGTCTAGTACAGGAGAGGCCTGAGAAAACATGACAAATAAGTATTAATGCTGGATCCTCCTCATTCTCTATTCTTTTCTACTGCCTCTACATCAGATGGGTCTCCTTTTTATCCCTAGCATTAAGTTTTTATCACTTTACTAAAATACTATAAATCAATAAAATAGGGCAGAAAATTGCTTTCTTACATCATTGCACCAACATGCAGCTTGTATGGTCTGGAATGACAATGAGACATCCATCTTTCTGTGGACAAAAATGCCAGTTCCCAGTACAAAATGCCAAGTTGTATATGGCTAAAAAAATTCCAGACCAAACATTAGCTTCTGCTGAGATGAGAAATGCCTCCTTCACTTTTCTAATTTTTTGAAGATCAAGAGAAAATTCTAATTCTCTAAACACAAAATATTATTAATAAATTAATATTTATATTCTGTCCTAAAACTCTTTTCCTAGTTGTTCCTCTTCCTGATAATATTTGCTTGAATCTCATGCCAAGCTCTATAAAGACCTTTTTTGATTTTTTTTTCTTTTTTTAAATTTTTAAATATGCTCACTAGGGGGAATGCTCATAAAATTCAGCCTCAGCCACAATCTGGACTATGGTCTGCCAAGCTCCACATAAATAAATCATCAAGTCATTCTGGCATCTTCTGGGCCAGGAGGAATATCTTCGGGGTAGATTTAAAGAGACATTGCCCTGTAAAGTATGTCCTTTGTGGAGAAAACTAAGCAGTAGCTTAAAGGCTACTTTGAATCTCAGATATTTGAATTTTTGGAGGTAACCAGTGCAACAAAATACAGTGAAAGACTTTTTAATTCCAAAATTACACCTGTATTAGTTAGTCTTCCCTGCTGCTATCCTAGCAGAAATGAAATCAAATACCTGAGACCTCAGGGTAGCGTGAGCAGGTGATAATGGAGATGCCGATTTTGTGCTAAAATGTCTGCAGAACACACAGCAAGTAGCTGTTTGAGATTTTTTCTTAGCAGTCTGAATGCTGAAACAGGGATAAAGCAGCCAAAGATTTCTCAGCTTTGCACTTTCTAAAGCCAATCTAAACACCGAGACACAAGACCGCTCCAGCTCCAGAAGAGCATGCTGGGGTTGGCCTGACAGCATGTTGGCCTGTCAGCTGGCGGCACCTCATCCCTCTCTCCCTCCTTTACACCCTGGGGAAACAAAACCTGGGGTAAGTTGAAGAGAGCAACAGTCTCCTGCAAAGGCCCCAGAGGTGGCCAGTCGTCCAGGAGCACCACAAAGGACATGTGCCCTGAAGCCCAGGCTCAGAGCCGAGTCCTGGTCATGGGACCTCCATGCTGGCCAGGAAYGATCTCTGTAGCTGGCTGTGAAACAGAGCTTTGTTCACCTACCCCTTGTGGGGGGCATCTAAAACAAGGACATATAAATCAGATAATAATCAAGAGAAAGCAAGCTGTAGCTGGTTTGTCAAGAGGAGACCTTAGGCCACAGTCCTGTCTGCCATTCACAGGTCACTGAAATCAATGGAGTTGTGCGTGCAATTACGCCACAGGGAATCTGGATCATTTTATTTGGACTGTGGGAAGTTACTGAACAGTAACAACAACACAGAGGAAAATTGCCTCATTTCAGGTTTTGTTAAAAACCCCAACTTGGACCAGGTTCATCGACAGGTGCCTGAGACCACTGAAGAGGTTTGGGTGAGCAAAAATGAGTAGAAGTCAGGCAAAAATGAGTATCTTCAGCTGAGGTTTTCTTAAAGTTCCTGCATTCATAAGAACTGCAAACGGACAGGAGGAGTTTGAACTTCCTGAGATCATTTGGAGAGTGAAACAAACATTTATGGGTGCACAGTGGATGTGCTCATGACGGAACCAGAAACGGAGTGACAAATCCACAATGGCATCCATGCATAGATCATCAGGAAAAGAATGAGTTGCAGCTAGACCACTGAATACCTGAAGGAAATTCCCTGTCTGTCTTAATTAATTTCTGAAATGCAGAGGAGAGTCTTAACTGCAAAAAAATTGAATTTTAGGAATGATCAAATCTTAGGAGCTGTGATTTGGCCCATTGTAAGTAACAATGACCTCCTGAAAAAACTGAAGGCTGAAAATCAAATTTAAAAGTCAAGGAGTTTCAGCTCATGTCTTCTCACAAAAATATTGTACTAAAACTATACTTACCACCAATGATAATGACTAGAGGTATTTTAGGTGATCTTTTAAAGATCATTTACCTATTTTGAGTGGTCTAATGTTATTGAAAATGCAACAGTGGAAAGAAGCATCAGATACTCTTTCTGGGTTACACTGAAATTAAATCTTTGGGTTTTGGAACAGCGGCACAAGGTAATCAACATACATGCTGTTGGCACCGTATTCTTTGTATATATTTCTGAATTGAAAAGAGGCACTGAGAAATACATACCAGGCAGTTACAGGTTAAGGATCATTTACATAAATTAGCAAATTTGCAAATGAATTCATCTAGTGAAAAGTAAGACACGGGACACTGCATTTTAATAATTGACATTCCACATGAAATGCAATGTTCTTGAGGAGGAAATTGAGCTCCAGGTTGCTATTAGAACCAGCGGAGCAGCAAGAGCTGGAAAGAAATGCCATCTCATATTATGCGAGTTACAGCTCCTGCATAACAACTATCTTCTATTCTGATAGATTTCATTTTAATAAAACTAGTACTAGGATTTTTACAGAAGAAAAATCCAGTCATCAACAACACTGGTCAGGAAACAAAAATGCAAGAAATCTTTGTGATCTGGTTCTAACAGTCATCTAGTAATTCATTATGCTCTAAAGTAATCTTTCTTCTTCTATTTGGCAACCAAATCTCCTTAGTTTTCAGTTATACCAAGTAGTTACAAGCTTACCCCAAAGTATGCAACACTGACAGAAAATTATAAATTATCTAATTTTTTTGTTCCCTGTCACAACATAGGTTAAATTGCAAAATAAAGATAAGTGATCCACTTAGCTGCTTCCTGCTGTCCTGATCAGTTTAAGAACACATTATGTTACAAATATTGTTCTTGATACAAAAGTAATGACTTTCATAAGGTGCTAGTCAGTCATTCAAAGTCACAATACTTTCATTGTATGCTATAAATACAAATTATATGCTCACAGAGAGCTGAAAGCAAATCTGTCCCTAGTAATGTTTCTTAGTATAATTTAAAGATTAAAGTGAACCAAATCATTCTCTCAATGATACACTTTTTCCAAGATCACATAGAGTAAGTGTCATTTCAGTGAATGCCAGTAAAATTTCTCCTCTTGTAATATTCCTAAATACTGACAAGAGAGTGTTTGTCCTTAATCTGACTACAACTCTGACATCATCCATAGGGAGTGCCGTGTTAAACTTCCCGACTGAAAAGATAAAGCAACAAACTACTGCTACCTGCATACAATGTTTGACATTTGGTTGTCCTAACATCCTTTTTACTTCTGTTTTCATACAATTTATTGCAGCAAGATGGACAAGCTGACAAAGTTCTCTTCCCCTTCGTTTCTCTCCCTTGTTTTAGGAACCTGAGACATTTGAATTCCTGAATAGGTTGAGATGTCCCTCCAAATGAATCAGCTGCATTAATAATATTTATTTTATCAAATGATTCAGCTGTTTGAAATACGGGCAACAAGATTCTTACCTATAATAAGCTCAGACTCAATAAATGGGTAGGCTGACATCCTTTCTCTTCAGTATTTTGACACACACTGCGGTGCATATATACATACAGGTAGAGCAAGTACATTTACAGTTTGCAATGATGCCCTGATAAGCAAAACTTGCTGCCCTCACTGGCACAGGAGCAAATTTCTGTAACTCTCATGCCCTTCAGTATGAGGTCTTACTGAGAAGTATTCTCCTGTACTGATTAACAGACTGAATGAAGAAAGCTTCCATTTTTAACTTCATTCTTCATGACACAAAAATAACTGTCACATATTAATGGGAATGATCATGTGGTAGAATTATTTTACAATAAAGAAGAAAGAAAGCAGCTCCTGGACTTTTTTCCCAACTCAGAATATTCTTTCCCCACCAAAGCAGCACTGTAACCTAGGTCAGATAGTCCCCTGCACTGTATTCTATGCAGAGTAGTCAATAGGCTTTGCAGAAGTCCATAGCTTCACCAAATAAGACTTTACCTTTAAGGGTGCAGTAACAGTGTGAATGCCTTTTCACCAGGGTGTCACTGATGGATCTGAGCAGATTTTCATGTATGCGTGCTGCAAACTCTTTATATTTTTACATTCTAATAACAGTGAACAGCATAAATTATCTCTAATTCTTGATTCTGCGAGGAAGCAGCCATCTGGTCTAATACCACTGTGACAGTGATATAGGACTGAACACTCTGTGCTTGGTCTGCTGCACAGAAAAGGACAATAGGACATATTTTAAAATGTCAGGATACATCAGAACCATATTCAGGAAAGTTTGCATTTATGAAAATTGATAGTATTGGAGATATATCATGATGCAGATCTAATCATGGCTGCTGGTATGGTGAATTAAATTAAGAGCTGACTTGAATTTTTCTAATTAAAGTTGTGTTATTCCTTCTCTCCTCATGTTTTCTCTTTTGATAAAGAAGCTTATTAAACAATTTTCAGGAAAGCATTTAAAGGGTTAAAGCTTTAGCAAAAAAACCTTGGTGTCAGTGGTAGTTTGACTGTCTCAGTGCAGTATTCAATGGGCATTTGTTTGTATTCCAAAATCCTCGCTGATGTTTGCATAATTGTTATTGTTTGAACTAGATAGACTTAGTAATAAGCATACCCAGGTACTGCAGGTAGGATGGCATGTAGGCACAGCAGCRTAGCAGAGCTAAGCAGAGCTGTACAAGGTGTTCTGTGGGCTCCTTCCAGCCCTAGAGAGCTCTCTCAGCTGCCTGCTTTCAATGCCTAAAATACATGCACTAAAAATAAAGGAAGGGCAAAAAGAAAAAGAAATTTGACTTATGTGGGAGTAAGCACACTTTAAAGGGAAGCTAACATGAATTAGATCAAAACCTATCAACTCATGATTTGCCCCAGTAAATTAACTTCAGCTTTGCTGTAGTGCTTAGTTATGTAACTAGCTTGTTTATGTAACTTCTCTTGTTTAAAGTTTTTTTAAAAATGCCAAGTATTTTTCAAGACTTCAAGACATCAGGAACTTAAGAGTATCATTTATAGGTGTCACGTAGAATGAAAGCCTTAATGGCTTTAAGAAACTTACTTACTGTATTATTTTAAAAATAAACATGAAATAGTTCTTTTCACAGCATGAATAGTAGTTAACCTACAGAGGTCAAAGAGTTAAATACTGTAATGGGATTTTTAAAGGGACTTCTTAATTTTATGACCAATAATATCATTTGTAATTTTATGTACTAGGAGGGGCCATCAAATTCATACTCCAGGGTGTTAGCTGATCACAGGGATAAGAAACAGTCCTCTCATCCCTTTTTGCCATGTAGGACATTGCGTAATTAGCCAGCTGTTTTCTTTGAAGCACCTAACATAAGCCACTGGCAAAGGCAGGATTCTGAGCTTGAAGGATAATTGATCCAATCTGGCTTGGTAACTCTATGTTCACTTGTCTACTCTTAAAATATATATTTTTCAGATCAAAGATGGGGCATTTTTGAGTTTTTCATTTTGCTTTCTGCTTACAAGCGGGCCAGAGGTATACATTACATGAGTTCTTTCAGAAAGGGGTCCTTCTGGAGCTTGTGTCGGCAAATTTACTGGTTAGAATTGTCCAGTGCTGTGACTACCTTTAAGGCTGTATAGTATACAGAAATACTGCTTGCAGGACATATTCTTAAGGATGCTGTATGCCAGTTTTGCTAACTCAGGTTGTCAAATGTTAAGGCATGCTTGTATTGTTCAATCCTTCTTGCCAGCTCATGTTCCCACTACCATAACATCCCTTAAGTGCTGGAACGCTGCCTTCAGGGACACTTTCTTAAAGAGGCAAATGCAAACATAATATTATTCATGAAAGGGAAAGGAAGATAAACAAAAGCAAAGGATAGTGAGCTTAGCCCAGCTCTTGCATTTGCAGGGACAATCTCCTGTGATATTTCTGCTTCACAGCATCAGAAATGGTCATACATATACTGTAAGCAAAGAAAGCACACCTTCAGAGGTAAGTATGGAAAAGTATGTAAAGATAGATCTGGCATCATTTTGCACACCAAATTTTTGAGCAAAAATGCAGGCTCTGGCTAGAATCTTGCATTTGTGTGAAGGAAGAGGGAAGCTTGTGTGTGCCAGGAATGGAAATGGCCAGCACCTGCATGAGTAGTTAGAGGTTTTCCAAAGTTGGATGGGAAATGAATTGATTTATCTTTGCTTAAAGCGTTATATCAGAGCTTGAGGGAAGAAAAAAAGGAATGTTAGCTTACAGTCATGATAAAGTTTCTGCAGATATTTCATTTTCCCTGCTGACTTTCAGATAGATCATGTGAAAGGCAAAGTTTCTAAAGATTATTTCCTTGTGGGTTTTCTTCTGTTACAATCCCAACTGGGATTTCACACAGACACTAAGAAAGCTTATGAATTCAGTTAATTTGTTATTCTATGCCTTAAATATGCATGAAGAAACCAACTAACCCACTGGTCTTCACTCTTTTGTTGCTTTGCTGTTTCAGAATCAAAGTAAAATCTAATCAAATCTGCTAGGATCCGTGAAATCCTAAACTCGAGCCACTTCCCATTTCTGGCAGAAAAAGCAGAAGCAATACTGGTTCCCCAATCAAACTATCCCCAATCCCCCTATCAAATGGTTGCAATACAAAAAGTTAAAAAATGCTATCTTGGAAGCTAGGTCTAGACAGAAATTGGATAAGAACTTGTGCTCATCTCCCCTCTGTGTATATTTTTTGATACCTCCATCAGTGTCCTGTGGGTATATGTTGAAATCAAGTTTTGAAAAGTCTCTGAGTGTTGAGTTTCTTTTCTCCTCCCATATTTTACACAAGGATCCTCTGTGACCAGTCAGTGCACCCAAAGTTATGCCTGAGCTTTTCTAGGTCATTGCTGCTACAGAGAGCCATAGGGGAAGCCACAGTCCCCTTCTGGTGCTGCCCCTGCTGGTTTCTGACCACCCTGTGAGCCCATTCAAAACACTGAACTAGCAGAAAACTAACTTGGCAAGAAAAACTGGATCATTTTTATTCAGTTGGTGAACGGAATGAGGTTACAGAACAAGGAGGGGTGGGGGATGGAGCTGGGAGAAATTAGTGGGATGTACAACAGTCTCTTTCGTTGACATAAGTTTCATCATTTCAGCCATGGTGTTTAGCATGACCCAAGGTGTCTGGAAATGGAGAAAAGCAGTTACTGTTAAATGGCATTACTTTTAAGATTTTGTGTTTTGATCTCATCAGGTTTCTTAAGACAAAGAAGGTCATGGCTGGTCAGATGAGATCCCTCACTTCCCTTTCCTCTTTTCCCTTGAAAAGCCAAAGCTAGTATACTAATTTCTACCTGCATCCTGCGCTGAGCTTCCATTCAGTCACAGAGGCAACAGTGAGCATTACTTTTGGATGAGATATCAAGCCAGGGTCTTGACTCTTTAAATAGAATGAAACTATGTCTGGACCAAGAGCATCAAACATCTGTTAATCAGACTCAGGAAATGCTGAGATGAGAGTTTACAACAGAGGTACTGCTAACAGGTTGCTGTGTAACCAGGAGAGATCTGTGTTATTTGTCATCTTCTCTGAACTCTTCTACTTCTGGATAGAAGTTGCATGTGTTCATTAGCACAAGTTCACTGATAGTGATGAACTAAAAACTGGCAGTCTTTACTCTGTCTGGACAGTGCAAAATAGTTTGTATGTGCTATTAATTAGAATTTCTAGAGGTTTTGTTGCAGAAACTCAAAGCATGGCCCATATAAAAAAATGTTATTGAGTAATTTGTGCAATCTGTATGTTATAGATGGAATTTGAACTTTCTCTTTGAAAAGCCATCACTGTAGTAGTTGGACTATTCATTCTCATGTGTTATTTCTGTCTTAGAAACGTGACAGAACAAGACAGAAAGACAGAAAGACAGAAGGAAGGAAGGAGGGAAGGAAGGAAGGAAGGGGAGAGAGAGAGAGAAGAAAGGAAGGAAAGGAAGGAAAGAAGAAAGGAAGGAAGGAAGGAAAGAAAGGAAGGAAGGAAAGAAGGAAGAAAGAGAAAAGAAGAAAGGAAGGAAAGAAAGAAAAGATAGAAAAGAAGAAAGGAAGGAAGGAAAAGAAGGAGAGAGAGCAAAAGAAAGAGAGAAAGAGAGAGAGAGAGAGAGAGGAAAAGACAATTCCAGTATACTTTCTGGTAGAGTTTTCAGTAAAGGACTCATTAGAGTACCAGAGGAAGCATGTGGAGGATAATTACTTGAGAACAAACCAAATGCTGCAACATTACCGTAAGCCAGAGGAAGAAGGCTGTGAAATGCTGTGGGCACCTACACACATCAGGACAACTAAGAAGAAAGGTAGGTGACCGTTTACTGCTATGATGCCTATTTCACTTTAAAAGATTGAAAATGGTGGGGGTTTTGAATCAGAAATACACATGACACATTTTTCTATGATACCCTAATGTCCTGCTAGCAAGTGTTTTCCAGTGAATCAATCAGTCACTCAAGCAGTCAAAATCTTTAACCACATAAAAATCTATTGAGAACAAGTTTTATTTACAATGGTGACCTGGCCAAGAAAGCTCACAAACAGCAATATGTAACATCACTTACAGACATACAATCACTATTGTATATTACTAGAAAGCTCCCAAACATATCACCAGGCATAAATCAATTATATAAAATACCACAAACATCAAATAAACCAATAAAAGAGGGAAGGTCATAACACCACCAGACATGTCATGAATAACCGCCACAAACATCAGCCAGTGATTCATCCACAGTATGAATAAAAAACCAAAAGATATACAAGCAATTCCTTTTAGATCCTTTTGTGTTCTGTTAAAAATGTGTTACTGTCTTTTGATGTTGTCTGCTTTACAACATTACTTCTATTTACATTTCACTAAGGGCATCAATTATTTTTAAGATCTATGTTAATTAAAATTGGGGGTTTTGTTTGTTATATAAGTGTGCATTTTAGCATGTATGTTTTGCTTAACAATTCATTGCATATATTTCCATGCTTGCTTATAATCAGTAATACCTTGCATTTAGTAATATAGTTCACAATATTATTATAGTTTGGTCWGCTAAAAGAAATTGGACATAGAACACAATGGGAGGCATAGCTTGGTATCGTCATTGTTGTGTGTGTGTGTCCCCTCCACCCCTGCCCTGGCTCATGGACATAATTCAAAAGCCACTAAGATTTGAAGAACACTACCTCCAGGTAGTAGAATCTGCACCACTATTTGTGTATTAGCCACAAAGAACATGTATAAAGCCATCATTAAACTTGGTCTTTAGAAAGCTGAGAGCTTATACATAGAACAGCACATCTGTAATGATTAAACATGATGATTGCAATCAATCAATTTTTAAATGCTGGATCATGGCTTTCTTAGTGTGTATGTCTGTACGTCTTATTCCCAGAAGTCCATGTTAAATGCTTACCAGTCTAGAGGGGTCCTATTCCTCTGTACTCACAACTGAAATATACATTTATATTTTTGCAAGGGCCACAAGAGTTTAACCTTCACAAATTCTGGTTTATTTGATAGTGTTTGACACATGGTTTTCAGGTTGCATTCAAAGCAGATGCCTCATTTATTTGAATGAAATTTTATGAACTAAATAATATAGAATATGCTAAGTTCCACCCTCTGCTTAGTACTCCAAATTATTCAACATTAATATAATGTAAATAAGCATTACCGTCAATCAAACCCGACAGAAAATTAGATAGCATGTCTCATCAGATCCTGTTCTCAAAAGGGACATTTATGAGCAACTCACAGCTTACAAGGTGATTATATTGTCCACCATTTACACTCCACTAGTGTTCAGCTGGTGAGACATGAGCAAGACAAACCTGTCTGCTAACTTGGCAACAAAAGCATTTTATTGCTGAAAACGAGATTTGCATTTATAACTCCTTTATAGCTAAACTGAATGTAATTGAATGGAAAAAGTGGGTGAAAACATTTGGTTTATTTATATACATCCTCTTCCAGACATGCAGCTTATTCTGAAATTCAGAATAAATAGATCGTCCAGACTCTAATCTAGATCCCCTGCTTTTAAACTGATGATATTGGCTGAAAATCAGACCACCATCATTTCGGATTAGTCATTTTTGCTTCATTGATAACATATGCACTTAGAAGCAAGTTCTGCACATTTAAAAAGAAATCCAACCCTCCTATGCATGCATTTTTCAGATATAGACCCAGCTAGTATATGCTAACGCCAAGCAATTTGTTTTGCAGCATGTCACATAACTCTCTTTTTTTTACACCCAATATCTATGATTAAGAAATGTAATACATACTAAGAAAGTCTTAGATAATTTACACGATGCATTAAAGTGTTTTGCATGAGAATATAGTATGATGCAGACAGCAGAAGAATTATGTCTTTCATTAAAAGGTTTGCAACTCAGTGTGCTATGATATAACTATAGCAGTTTTTCTGTCTCAGTGAAGGTTTTTTATTTTAAACACTGCCTTGAAAACCAAGGGATGCATATGCAATAGCACTACTTTAGCTATATGTTTTAACTTAATATCACCTTTTAGTAATTACACACTGTCAGTTTACCTGCAGTCCCAGGGTTATGGGTGAACAGCCATGCTGTCACTGTTCTTCATCTCTCTGAATCTTGATGTAAGCAGTAAAATAAGATGGCATTTTTTCATTATTTAACGTTTTAAAAAAATCTTAGTTCAAAGCCTGTTTGAAGCAGTTCATCAAGAATTAGATACATTAAGGTCAGGATTAAAAGAAGACTAATTACAGGGAAGAAATATGATTTTTGCCACAGATCCTTTATGTGCAAATTAGGATGTGTATTTGCTGCATAATTTAGAAAGCACCAAAGGACAACTTACAGGGATGTAGAGTAGCCTTTGGAGGAATTCAGCATTTGTGTTTCTTGAGGAATTTAAGCAGGGAAGAGGAATGGTGCACTTCACAAGAAGGCTTGTGTTTGGGGTAAAACCTGGTCATTGCTCAGCATGCTTTGCACTATCTGAAAAAACACTTTAGGTGTAGACTAGCAGCTTGGAAGCTTCTCTGGCTTGGAGTAATCTCCAAATGCGGCAGTGTGCGTGTAGGCTGTTCTGCATCCTATTTGTACCTTCACTGTGTTGCTGACAGAATAAAAGACAGAGCTCTAAGCTGATAAGCTGGTGCAGCATTTTGATGCTGTCTGACTATAAGAATGGTTCACAAGGCAGAAAACGTTTCAGGTCTTTGCTTTTCAGGGTCTATTTCAAAGGC
Organism: Phoebastria nigripes; assembly: GCA_035582835.1. Classification (NCBI taxonomy): domain Eukaryota; kingdom Metazoa; phylum Chordata; class Aves; order Procellariiformes; family Diomedeidae; genus Phoebastria; species Phoebastria nigripes. Next base: position 2,302,761 of record JAYKAV010000078.1, on the reverse strand, counting down.
ACAACAAACCATGCTTAGAGCCTTACAGATGCCTTCCCTCTCTCCCATCCACTGACATTAAGAACAACCTGCTGCGACAGTTTCTACCTGTTTTCTCTTTCTTACATTGTCTTCTCATCACTTGTCTATTTCATTTTGTGTTCACCAGTTCTTCATATTTTTACACTAAATATTTGCTTGGAATATGTGCTATGAAGCTGTTCTTTCTTTCCACGTCAAAAAACTGCTGCTATATTTTCAGGAAAAAAAAATGGATTGTACTTCTTTGTAACATCCAGACATCATAACTGGCATATTATTGAGCCTTTACTACGGCATGTAGATCAGCATGATATTGGTAGTTGTTTCACACCCTCACCAGCTCCATCTAGGTCTAAGCATCTACAACATCAGGGGGTAAGTGGGGATATTTTGTTCCCTGCTCAATGCACTATTACTATTGTTTAGCTTGTGGTGCTTTAAACATAAAATATATTTGAGCTTCTGGTGCAGATAAGAATGGTAATACCTATCTAAGAATGGTGACTATAAACTAAAATGCAGGAGATTGAGTTTCACTTTGTAATAATTAATATTAGCTGGTATAATAGCTAATACCATTTTAGGTAAGTGGTAAAAAAGACTGCAATGTCTAGCGTTCAAACATAGCTCCTCTGTTTTGCTGTTTCTGACTAATATAACACACAGACTTAATAAATCCAAGGCTTTTAAAGGGTTTTTCCGTAAGATATTCTGTTAGTATGTGGGCTTTGGTGAAATTTGTCAAGCTATATTTAAAAACAAATTGAAGAATCAGTAAATCTTTTGTTGTTTGGCCAAAGCTTACTTGTACTTTGGTGCAGAAGGATAATAATGTTCTACTGTGAGTGCAAAGCTGCCAACACTGAGAACCTGTATATCCTCCCAAGACCTTGTTTATAAAGACAAGAAAACTCAGTGTGGCTTGTCCTGCAGTGACGCTTCACCTTAAAGGAGTTGTATTTCTTCTGCATCCTCCTCCCCACAGACTGTGGCAGGTTGGAGTCACAGCCCATAAGACTTGGGCAGCAGTGTGTTCCCAGAGCAGAGGAGAAAACCTCAAGGGACGTAGAGCTATAACTACCCCCATGCAACACAGTGTGCTCAGATTAATGATAGCAATATGCAAATTCTTGACTACTGTAATGTCTTTTAAGGGTGTAGACATCTGGATGCCTTTTAGTCTAACAGAGCGCTCAGTTCAATGATATCATGCATCAAGACACCAACGGTATAATGCTATTTTTGTCTCTTTCTTCCTGCTAACTGAGCTGGATTCCAGACCCCTGTAGTGAGGTCCATGACCCTCACTTGCTGTCTAGTTAATAATTTGCTGCATGAATTACAAACCATCTCCAAAATGCTCTGGGATCCGAAAAAGTGAGAGAGACACTGACTCACCTTTTGAAAATGTGGTGCATTGAGCTATGAGTGAAAACTGTTATTACGGCAATTGGCGTGTCCTGGGGGCAGGGGAACTCACAACGGGCTGTTGCTGCTATTCAAGGAATGGCCTTGTGGAAATTATTTATTTGATATCCAGTTAGCTCAGATGAATAGTAAATATTCAATCTAGTCAACCCTCCTTCAGCTCAGATGTTTGGAGCAAGTGAGCCACAGCTGATACTTCACCTGATATAATTCTCCCAAGACCAGGGCTATGGCAGAACTGGACTATCTCTGAAATCGCTGATCAAAAATTAGGAATTCAAATTAAGGTCAACCAAAGGAAAACTCTCCATGGATCTTCCTGGGTTCATCTCTGCCACACAATGTCTTAGTGATGCCACGTACCTTGCTCTGCAGCAAATTTGCATGTGGTCAGTAACTCTTACGTGCTGTGACTTTCAGCACTAAAGATTGCTCACAGCAAAACTCACTGGCAGCTGAATTTTGAATGTATGAAGTCCTATATATTACTAATCACTCCTCCTCTCTCTTGCAAAATTAACCATCTAAAATGGGCAGCTATTCCAGTTATTGGAAACTTCCAATTTTAATATCAATCTACCTTAAGCCAACAGCTGTGTAATAGAGGTAGTAGTGCCTATTTACCTCAAAGAGATAGTAGGAGGATAGGTGCTTCACAGAAAGTAAGTGCTGTATTGATAAGGATCACAGGCATTCACCTGATAAAATGAGGACTTCTGTCTTCAGACCATGCTTTGAATAGTGCATAGGAAATAATTCATGGGGCCGTACACTGGCAATAATGGAAAAACAGATGATTCAAGAGCTTCTTATTTAGTGGTCACTGCTCATCCTGTATATCAAGTATTACTGCATCCTGGAACTTGAGAAAAATGTTGTGGAACTTGTGACAAAAATAGCATGCAGCCATGTAACTAAAGGCTTTGGTTAGGTGCATACATGCAAGAGGTTTGAATTAGTTTTGTACAGACTTCCATTATTCTAGCATTCCATTTCTTAACTTTGGCATGCTTGGCTTTGTAACTTTATAAATGTTCTTTCAGAATAGTTGTGGTGCAAAATTATAGGAATCATTAAACTGAGAGAAAAAGATGCTTTGAGATATATAATCTATCGAATTTTTCAGAGTAAATTTGTATGTTGGTAATTGCCATCCGAGGCAATGAGTATAGGGTCAAATGAAAACAGTTGTCAAAGCAGATATCTGAATGTAACTACGTGATTGTGCATAAACATGACTCTCTTAACGCCAATGGGAGTCTTTGATATCAATAACCTGATGATGTTAATTGCTTTAGCAGAAATTAAGCGCTTTGTTAAAGACTTGTTTTAAAAAATTAATCCTTACTTTTGGAACATTTTATTGATATTTCCAAAACTATCCATTTTACCATGTGAACTGAGAAGATATTATAGCAACACAAAGTATTTGAGTCCTACAACAGGGGCTTCGTCTTAGAACTGCAAGCCCAAGTTAACAGCTTCTGGAAACTAAGGAAAGTACGGTTCTAATAACTACCCTAGTAGTTCCATAGTAAATATACTGCCTGTTGGCTTAGGAACATGCCCTTAGACTACTGAGGTTGAATGTACATTTTCCATTACTGCAGAAATAAAATTCCAGAATTAAAGTCTTGCATCCACTAAGGTGGATAGCAAAATTCCCATAAAGTTCAACACAGTCAAGGATTTATCCAGATACTTAATCTCCAAAGGGGAGTTTAACTGTAGTCTCTGACACCATCTACAGAGATGAAAAGTACCTCAAGAGTGTGATCCATACTTTTTTGCCATATACTTAAAACTTTTATGCAAAACATACTGATCATAATTGAAATATGTTATTTCATAAATTGATTTTACCCCACTACCATTTATGCATCTGTTTCAGCAGCCATGTACAGACCCATTACTAAATGAACAATCTCTAGGCACCCTGTAATAAATTTTACACTTTTCTAATCTTTTAACATTTATGGCACTGCTATCTTTAATTTTGAGAAAAACAAGGTTTGCCCATATTTTAAAATAACATGGCTAATTTACTAAATGTGTAGAATGAACAATGCTTATTGTTAAGATTTAAATTTACTTAAACAAGGGCAGAGAAAGACTCTATTTTATGTTAGCATCTTTTTTCCAATGATATTACAGGGTACTGAATGTAGCTATGTGATCATGCATAAACATGACCCTTCTGAAAGAGGCTGCTGGCCTTAGAAGCAGTTCTTACTAGTGAAATTATAGAAGCTTGGATGGCCAACAGTATCAAGAAATAATTGCAACTTTATCAGGCTGGTCTCAAGTAAGTGCTGTCACTGCCTGAATCTGGTGATAAATTGCATTGATCATGTAGGTTACAGAACCCCTATCAGTATCAAAGGAAAGACATTATAGTTTGACAGTGGTGTCTCCATTGTCAACTTCTGGAAGTATTGTACTGCACTACATTGAATGGCTCATTTAATAGCTGTTTATAAATTAAACAAGCAGAAAAATTATTCCTAGCAACTTAAAATGCTTGGGAGAATTTTTAGAACACTTAGTTTTAAGAAACACTTCAGATTATGTACAAGTTTGAATTCTGGATATTGCAATAACGTTGGCCAATGTTATTGCAAATAACAATTGGTGAACGTGCACTCTAGAAGGCAACATCAAGCTCATTTTTTTAGGAACACCCATTTGTATGGGAGGGTAACATGCTGTATATGTCATGGTCAGTTAATAGAAGTTACAGAGGAGTTTCCACAAGCTGTGTGGAAACCCTGGCTTCAAAACTGACAGGAATTTTTCACATTATAGCAAGATTCTGGTCCTGTATTCACTTCTTAGCTGTGAGTGGTTTAGGATTGCTGTAAAGCTCTGGGATTTAACCCTCTAATATTTAATTTGAATGGTATAGCAGCAGGCTGTCACACTGGATGCTGCTGTATACAGATAAAATCTTATGTTGGGGGTACTTTATTAATTTTAAACAAAAGGTGGAATTTACAGTAAAGTCAAATCCACCCCATGGGCCAGACAGGTAATGTTCTTAAGCCTTAAGGAAATCTTTTGTCACGCGTTCTGGTTTGAGCAGCTAGCCAAAATTTTGATTTTTTAAAGTTATTCTTAGGAGGAAAATTAATGATCAAGTCAGAAATTTTAATTTAGAAACTTCTACTTTCTTAATATGAGAATATAATTTATAAGAACATGGTGGAAAAAGAATTTTAGTTTAAAAGTAGCATGAAGTGAGGGTAGCTATTGCCCTTAGTCTAGCAACATTTTTTTCTTCTGTACTCAGTATTGACACATACAGAATAGATTGTTATGCACCCAAATCTGTGACTAGAAATTGACTCTTTATAGGGAAAAATCCAATATCCAGTTCCTTGTGCTTCTTGTGACTAATAAACTGGAAAAGTTTTGCATTTTTTGATACAGCTTCCCTCCACCCCCTTTTTTAATTGATTCTGCTCTTAGGATTTCTGGTCCTAAGAAAAGTGTGGCTTGGTCCTCGGCCCCATCTTAGCTAGCTTCAATGAGGAGAGCTAGGAATTCAAAATAAAGTGTCTCATAGGTTATGTCTGCTAACAAATTTCCACTCATTGACATCAAACTGGTTAATTTCCATATAATAAGTGCTGATTGATTCAAGGGCTTGACTCAACTGGCCAAGACTGTCCTTACAATGATCACTTATGGGCTACCTTTTTGGAACACAGTGGAATATTTGTCTTGCCAGATTTCAAGGATGCTGGGAGTTGGAACAATGTTTTTAATCTTGGCTACTAATTACGTGGCAAAGGTATAAACTGGGCTTTGCAAATCATTATTTCCATTAGAAAGGTGTTGGAAGCAATTCCACTGAGGACTTCCCTCCTATTTATGCAGCTGTTATTCCCATGGGAGGAGGCCATTGCAGTCCTGGCTGAAACATGGGCTTCTGTTCTGTTTCCACAGCACTTGGAAGAAAAACAAAACAGGACTAATGAAAAACACACACGGGAAATGCTTTATTATTTCATCATCCTCACCTACTGAGATCTGGCACCACTCTGTGTTTAGGAAGAACTTCTCCCGCCCTCTCTCTCTCGCGCGCAGTGTGGTTGTATAAGGCTGACACTCTGTCATTTCCTGTCAGATCATTTCAGAGGAATTTGCTCTTATTTCCTCCCAGCCTCATCCCCTCCTCCCGGCCTCAGCCTTGGCTGCATGCCCCGGCAGCCATGCTGTGTTTACTTAACCGCATAGAGCGCTGGGCTGCCTCAGCTCGAAATGCTGGGGCAACGCGCACACACGCACATCATGAGCTTGCTCGCAGGAGTTCACGTTCACACTCAGGAAACAGACAACAATTCTTTTGTGAAGAAAGCATGCAAGGTCCAAAGCCAAACCTTATGCGGGGTCTATGTAGACTGTAGGTATGTGAGTTCTAAACTTTTTCACTAGATGTGGACAAAAATCATAGACTTTTTTTGGCCCACAAGTTTCTAAGTAAATTTCTCTTGGAAGATGCATTTTTGATCATTTCACATATTCAAATTAAGGTATATTCTGAACTTATCTATGTATCATGGAATTCATAGTACATGACTACCAGTTAATTCGACATTCAAATAATGTGTTAGGATTAGCCAAACATGTCTGGCTCCAATATATGTACCTACAGCACTGCATATATACATGGTTACTACTACTATTTTTCTACTTTGGCATACCTGTAACAGGCTGGATAGATTAGCTAAAATGTCCATGCCTTATAAATGGTGTAAAACTATTTTAGCACCCAACAATGGTGTGAAAATAAACCATGCAGAAACAGGACATTTATACTTGAATGATGTGTGAGCTTTTCAGTGGGTAAAGTGGTCACAGTTCATTGTTTAAAAAAAAGTAGTCTTAAGTCACTAATAATCTCCACACCAAGATTTATAGCAATGGAGAAAAAGAACTAAGTAAACTATATCTGACTGAGAAGTCATTTCTTCCTTCCCTGGCAGCATAGGATTTGTTTGAACGCTGTTAGGAGAAGGCTAATTAAATTAATTTTGCCAGAAGTCTGGGAGATCACTAAGTCCAACACCAGCTCAGTGCTCTTGATCTGGAATGACAACTTGTTTCCTAATATAAACTAGAGGTTTCTTACTGATACAGAAAATTAGAAGTCAGAGAAAGACATACCTCCCTCTGACATAGTTATAACAGTAACCATTATTTTGAGTAGCAGTCATAAAATAAATGATAGTTGACATTTTATGACAACATTTAAGTTTTATTTAATATTATTGCTGATATTTATTTAATTTAAAGCTAATGGGCTATCTGCCAGGCCAGAGCAAGAATGAATAGTTTCCATTCCACTTATGATAGTCTTTTCTTGTCCAGAATACTGTCCGAGTTTAGAGCAAAATCATGCAATCACAATCTGTATAAGAGATTCTTTACTCTCATTGGCTGGAATTAACATTTAATCCATGTCCTCTCGTAATCCGATACAATAGCAGGCAAACAATTGCAGTTTTTCATTTTATGATTCATATCCTTTTTGCTTTCTCAGTTCCATTGTACATTTAGTAGAGAGAAATAATTGATACAAACAAGAAAATAGCAGGATTTATTTCCATTTGCTGAGTATCCACAGTATTGAGCCTTAAAATCTAATATTAATACAATTTGTAGAATTTTCCAGTTTCTAAATTTCTAAATTTATGAAATGGGAGTTAGAAAAATCCTCAATACGCAAGCTAAAAGTTTGGCCATATGTCTGGAAGTGTGCTATTAATTTTGCAAAGTAGCTATGTCAGGTAGGCACAGGTCTTTCTTCAGTAAACCAATCTACCAAATAAGATACTTTAATTTTCCCGAGTAATGGTGGCAGAATTATAAGCACATTTTCTATATTTTTTCCAATTTGAATCATGTTTTGTTAAGTCAGAGGTACTCTCATGTACAGTTGTTAGTTTGTTTTCAGGACTATCACTATATACTTTTAGCTTTCTTGAGTTTCTTTATATTCCTATATTTCTTGGTCCTTAATAGTGATAACTGACCAAAACAGTAAGTAATCTCAGTGGAGATATTTCAAACCAAAAAGAACATTTAGTGTTGTTTAGCTCTGAATTTTTTTAAAAAAGAGAAAACCTAAGGGATGCAAGAGTAGCTTGCTATTCATAGTAAAATAGTATGGAAAATTTATCGCAAAGGCTGACATCTCATCTGAACACGATCCTGCTCACAACCACTAACAATAAAGATTTTCTTAAATTTTACTCATTACTTAAATGTATTCAGGAATTCTTTTTAACTCTGGTGAGTTTACTATGAAGAATTTCCTGTAAGTATTCAGTACATGGTACTCAAAGTCTGAGCTGTGTTTCTTAGAGGTGATTGGGCAGGGCGTAATACTACCTTGTCATTTTATGAATTCTGTCACGGACTGTATGGTCTCACTGTCTCCTCTTGAAATACTGTGTTTCTTTCTTGCTGGAGCAATCTGTGGGAAGGAAGAAAACTGGTTATTGGTGCTGGGAGCTGGTCAAAGTGATTACAACACAGAAAATAGGGTGTTTGAGTCCACTGTCCTACTGCAAAGCAGGACTATCCATGTCATTTTTAATAGATGCTTGTCTAATCTGTTCTTAAAGGCTTGCAAGGATGGAAACTCCTTATCTGCAGATTATATAAAAGCCTAAAAGCCTATTTAATAGCTATAAGATACAATCTTCTTTTAAATATCAGCTTTTGGAAGAAGTGAAGAATTGAGGTTTTCCAGATAGAGATAGATGACTTCAGAATTTGCTGAAGTTGCCAGAAAAGGATTCTCGCTAGCCACCAGTGACTAAGGCTTCAGAAACTATAGCAAAGTGGACGAAAAGGAAGGTGGGATGGAAACCTAGTACTGAAGATCAGTAACAAAGTAGTTTCTAGTAAGTGTACTCAGAAAGAAAAAAGAAATAACTCCAAGGCAACAACCCTAGAAAAAGAGATCTAGCCTAGGACTGTGATGAATCTTATTCCTCTGAAGCTGCTGAAGAGCATAGTTCAGATGAAAGAGGATCTACTGCAACTTTCTGTAGCAACTTCTCACATGGTAGTTTTTTCTATTCTGGGAACTATAACTAAAACTATTTTGGCGGAAAAGACATATACACATATACACAGCATCTACAGCAGCAGAAAAATTGGAAGATTGCTCTACTGGGAATACTTTTTGTGATCTAGTATCTTCCAAGGGAATGTTATGAGACAGAGGGATGAATTTCATATCTGTTTTGATGCACGGTCCGCAGATGAAATCTGGGATTGTACTGCTATATTACAAGTACTTTATTATGATTCTAAAAACCTCARTCAGTATATATCTGCATGTATAGGGCACAAAGTAACTGTACTAGCAATTGTTCAACTAAGGGTGAACTAAGTCAAAAAAATTTCTCTTCTGAACTCATGTACAGAAATAAGAGGGGATGTTAGACCTGACAGTAAATGATCAGAATACCGAAGTAGAAATATTTTTAAAATGCGCACTTTGACAAAGATTTAAAGGAAGTGAAAATGCATATTCAGGCAGTAATGTTGAAATTATATCATATGCAGCTGGGAAGAAAATATGAAAGCTGTTCTCTCCTGCATAAATAACCCCAAACCTATTAAGGTTCCTGGACAACAAAGCAATATGATGACTTTAATAGTACACTCCGAGTCCAATCATCAAGCTGAGCTCTGCCCCATAGATGTGCTGACATCCTCCTGTAAGTGTAATAGTGGCCAGCTGGAGGAGGGATGGAGTGTTCCCTTTGTGGATGGTGCCAGTGGGAATGAGGTATGACTGGAGATGGAGATAACTGTAGAGATGATCAGGAGCAGCATACCGATGTGGATGAGGTCCCACATACTCTCAGAACAATTTTGTCTGAATAAACTGGGCTCACACACTTCAGCACTCCTAAGGAAGATACTTAAAAACACATTTCTATAAGCCTCAAGGAGATATAGGTAGAGTAGTACAGAATATGGAGCACAAAGCCCAGGATTTTGAGATCAATCAGTCCACAGAAGGAAATGCCACCGATACTGCTACCAAAGCACTTACAGAGACAATGTTCTGTCTAGAGAACCCAAACGCACCTAAAACTTTCTCTCTGACCCTTATGGAGAATTATAGGAAATATGATAACTTAATGGTGAGTTTAATCAAGGTATGGCATTTTTGCAAGTAAAAGTTCTGGATGGGCACAAGGCAGCATTTATATTTGAGGATTCTGCAAATGCAACCTCACACTTTGGAGAAAGGGTCTCTGGAGCAAGGAGGCCCAGTGAAGATAATGTGTTATCAAAAGCTGGGGGCAGGAGCAACCCAGGCTCTAAATCAGGAGAGATGCAGCTGTCAAATTAATCCTCTTCAGATAAGTATTGAGAACATTTCGCCAAAACTGAATATCAGAATTTGAATTATTTGTTTTTATTTGTAAGTGCTGACAGTGTGCTAAGTACCACAAAAGAGAGACCCCCTGTTTTGAGAGGCTTCCAAAACAAATATCATCAATTTTTTTTCTGGAGTTTGGCCCAATGCCCATTAGTAGCCAAACTGTGATACAGTCCTAGACATAATGACATACTGTGCTCATTTTCCTCTGAGAAAGATGACTGATGAAAATGCTTATGAAGAATTTCAGCTCTGTTACATGGGGACACATATATGCACAGACTGCAGGGCCATGTGTTATTTGGGAAACAAGCACGCATTCAATATTTTTCAATGTTGAGTTACTTGCGTTAATGACCTGACTTTTGCCGGTAATATTCACATGTGTAAAACTCACCAGGAAATAATTAGGAACACAAGATAAAATCTTGATCCCATTGGAGTTAAGAGGAATTTTCCTTTTGAACTAGAAGTTTACAATACCTCCATTTTGCTTGGTAAAGAGTGGTCAGCTTTTTGTTCTGCTTTTGTGCTGCCTATGTCCAAAACCTGCAGCTGTAGTATGTAACTCCCTTCTGCCAACTCATTAAAAATAAGCTCCAGAATAAACCTTATCACAACTGTTATATAACCTAAAACTTCACATTATTTCTTGATCTGATCTTTTGAGTTTGAACTGATCTTTTTAATTAAAAAAATTAAATCAGAATTTTACTGAGCAAAAAATACGAAAAGATCGTTCTTGTTCTGTCTCATAAATTGGTGGTTTAAATCTAATTCCACAGAAATCAACAGAATTATATCATTGTAGGTAATAGAGAATGAGAATCCAGATTCGAGTATTTACAGGAAATTCAGTTACATACTTATCTTTATGCGATATAGTAAACTGCTATTACCTTACCTAGTAAAGTTTTTAGCACACACATAAGCAGGTATGTTTCATCCATGCCTTTGACAGGGAAAAGTGGTGGATACTTTTAACGTGTTTTACTTCATCAGATTTGAATAGGGTCTTGTTTTTGTGAAATCTGGCTTGAATTCAAGTTAAAACATTGTTTGCTTTCTTTTTTTGTCTTCCTGCCCTTAACTATTCCTTTGCAGTGTGAAAATACCACAGCCTATGGTTGATGTCTTCATCACAGTGGAATGCTTTTAAACTTAATGAAGAGTTGCAATAAATCAGTACACTTCATTCTGCTTTCTATCATCAACACATACATACTTTCTTAGGTATTAATCCCCTCAGAGATTATTAGAAGTCAATAAGACATGTTAAAAATAATTACCATAAACTTTGAAAAGGATTGTACCTGGCATCATAGCTGGTAGCTATCTTGTCTCCAATAAAATGACATTTGTACATTATCCATTTATGAATTCCTCAGAATAAAAAAAAAAAAATTTACATTTAGCCACAGCCTTGTTTTAGGATGCTGAAGCATGTGCATTTTGTGCAGAACTGGGGCCTTAACTGGATGACCTGTTCAAGCAAGGACTTTATGTCATCCTGGGTTTGCTCGGCACCTACTACAAAGCACTCAGGTACTGCAGGACTCTATAATGATCATAAAAATACCATCTTGATTTTTATTTTTCTGATGCTGCTTAGTTCTAGATGTGGTAAAATACTCCAAGGGTAAGGGCTTTTTTCCCCTTTGGTTAATGGTTCAAAACTTTTTTAACCAAAACCCACAGTCTGTCAGGGCCATGAGGGCACTGATGGGCCTGTCTGTCCCTGCCCGGCCCACAGCCCAGGACCCCATGTCAGACCCTGGGGCCGGCAGCCCCTGCCCCAGCAATGCCACAGCAGGGCCAGTCTCCAGCTCCCCATGTGCCCCACCGTCGGGCCCTCCTGTGGGCCCACATCCCAGCACAGCCTCTGCCTGTCCCTGACACAGAGGGGTGCCCGATGCCCAGGGCTGGGGCTGCCCCAGTCCCCCCGCAGCTGCCCTGCTCCTGGCTGGGGGTGGGACGGGAGCCCCCGGCCCCCACAGGGCCCTGACACAGCCAGCCCCACTCATTTTGTGTACCACCACCACCAGCAGCTGTACACCACTGATCTGTTTGCAAGTAATTATGTCTTAGCGTGGCTGTGGACCACTGCTCAGGGCTCTGCAGGTCAGTCTGAGAAACACTACTTTGGAGAAGGGTGCTCCACATCTCATCTCATCAGGTACAAAAAGTAGTTTAAACCCAAACCCTGGTGTTTACTTCCCTGAACTTGGAGAAGTTTTGATTCAAATTGTAATTTTTCAGTCCTCTCTTTATGGTTGTGCAAAACCAAATCAAGTGGCTCTGTCTTTTCTCAGCTGCAGCCTTTGCAAAAACTGAAAGCTGGATCTGCTCGGAACAGGGAGCTTGGCAAGTGATTCTGCAGCTAGTGTTAACTCCCAAATTTGCAGTTTTAATATTCTTGAAAAGGCTTTGGTCATCTTCTGGGCAAACACGCAAGTCAATTCCTTTACTATTTGAGTTTGGTTATCCTTTTTTCTTTTCTACCAACACAGTTAAATCCTAAGTAAATGTACTGTACCTGAAACATGCCTTTTTAAATACTGAGAGTGATGGGTAGGGCAGGTTGTTATATTTTGCTTCAGATTTTGCTTCTTAAAGATAACAAGGAAACTAATAAAGGGGCAAGATATTTGTGAAAGCAATACAAAAAGCCAAACAATGAGAGTGTATTCATTATTACTAAGAAATTTTTACAATATATTTGCTTATAGGGTTGTCCCTAACCAAGGTTACTAGCTTATTAAGGAGGTTACTATGGAAACAGTGAAATAGGGTTTCACAGATTTCTTGATTGCCCTTCTCAGTTAGGCTTTATTATATTCCTTGTTGAAAAATAAACTATGCAATCTCTACAAATAAACAAGTCTCTCCTTGTGTGCAATATGTATTTAAGATTGTAAATAACTTCTTGACATCTTACAACATGTTAGAAGTCCATTTAATGGTTTACGTTCCATGAGGATACAACATATTTTGAGATTTTTTGGTCTAGAAACAAATTTAATGACACATTTATTGGCAGCAAATTGTTAGTATTCATTTTTCTGTCTTTGGGCCCTGAGTAATAGACCTGTAGTAGAAAGACATCTGTCTGATAGGCAGCATAAGATAGAAAATATCTTAATAAAGCTTGAATTGAGAGCATTTTTTTTAAAGAATAATAAAATCCTAAAATAGCTGTTTATAAAAAATTGTTTCATGTATATTATAAACATCTCCCTGAGGATGACACTGGAGCGATGTCCACAGGACACGTTCCACCCATGAAATGGGGTGACCCTCAGCAGATTCTGCAGGAGTTCAGCTAATGTCTAGACACCGCTATGCTTTCTTCACTGGAGGCAGATGCTTTTGAGATGAGATCAGATTAAGGCCTAAGTCAGTAACTTTGTGCTTTGGCTCTCAAGTGGTGACCTTAGAATTTAAGTTAATTGGAAACAACTCTTTCTAGTTCTCCTGGTTAAGAAGAAATGCTCAAAATATGGATTTATAGTAACAAATATAGTTTGCTTAAGTGTTGAGACAGCCTCTAACGAAAGCCATAGTTCATTGTTGTATTCCCAATCCGAGCAGACTTTGCCCCTTCTTTCATGGAAAGAAAATACAGGCTGTACAGCATGCAGGGCTGGCCTTTCCTCAGTGTGGTTTGGAGGCAGTTTGTGAAATTAGATTTTTTGTCTAGCACTATTCCCTGCAGTGGCTCTGGACTCACATGCCATCAGGACAGTCAAGCAGTGGAGTAGGGGGGCCAGACGTTGTGTAGGCTCCATCCACGGAGGTTTCAAAACCAGACCAGATATAGCCCTGACCAACTTGGTCTGAACTGATCCTGCTTTGAGCTCCAAAATTCCTTGAGAAGGTGGCACTAGAGACCTGCTGAGGTCCCTTTCAACCCTTCATTATCTTATGATCCTATGTTTCTGGAGGAAACCCTCCCAAACTGGACATAAGCAGGATATCAAGCTACAACTTCACCAAGGAGACTATTCAGATGTCTGGTCCACTCACTTTTTCCCTACTTTGATATCGAAAGTCTTCTAAAAGACAGTTAGACCTTTGAGTATAACAGGAGCAGATCACTCCTCTCAGTACTTTTGAGTACTGCTCCAGAAAAGAAGTACTGCTTGAAGTCCTTTGAGATGTGAAAAGCAGCGGTATGTTGGATTAGACACACAATGTTTCAGGTTTTTTCCTCAGCCGTGGGTGCTCCTTATAGTTGTAAATGGAAGTTGAGGAAGGTTGCTGAATTTCAAACAGATTGGATCTGCACTACAGCAGTTTTGGAACTTCTCAGTGGGTTAATGTTACTTTAATAATGATTGTGAGGCACGTAATCTGCCCTGTACAGCAGACAGGAATTGAGAGCACTTTTTCATATAAGGAAATACTCAGGAAAACTTTCCCCTAATAGTCTTGGCTTTCAATTGCCTACCTACTTATCTTTCTTTTGCAGATGTACAATCTAATACATACGCTAAAAGATTTCCAATTGTCTCTGCTATTAATATATAACATCTATTTTTTATGTTTTGCCTTGGGCTTAACCAGTTTTCTCTAAAATACATCCAAGGCAGATAGTCAACATCTAAGTTCATTTTGGAGTTAGGAGATTTACACTTTATATGCTAACTTAGAGATACACTGGTTACCTACTGGTTTTACAATTAGAGCTTGACTCTGTTTCTGTAGGCACTGAACCAGATCAGCTGCATTGGTTCACTGCCCAGTAGTTTTCACAATTAAATACATAAGCTGCTTGTTCATAAAAGAGATGAGAGAACAATCTGCTGGCTTTGTGTAAATTCACCATCAATTTACATTGAAACATGGGACTTTGCCACTAGCTTGCTATTTGTTTTTGTACAGAGATAGCTGTGTATCTAACTGCTGACTATACTGAACAATTGCATTATTGTAATGCTTAAATTGCTCCTAGAGGCCTATTTGAGCCTGATAAAAATTATAAATGAATAAACTAAACTGTGTTTCAATATTCAGCATTTTACTACTGCTAATAATTTAGGAGTTGATTTCCTTTGCCTATTTTATTAATGTATTTATAGTACACAAGGAATATGCAGAGGTTTAATTACTTTTTATTTCCAGTGCTTACAGAATTTAAAATTCTACACTGGACCAAATTCAGTTCTCTGAACAGGATATAACTTAAGATTTACCCTTGGTGGTGTCTGCAGGGAAAGCATTTGAGCCTACCGTGATGGTCCTGTTTTCTTATTTTGCTTTAAGTCTTTTAAGAAGCTGAACTGAAAAATTTTAAGTATTAAGTAATCCTTCAGGGTGCCTAACAGAATCTAAACAGTTTTTTGAGGAATACAGATAAGCAAGAATATCTCGAAAATTTATTGGGTGTAGACGCTCTTTTAGACAGGTGCAAAAAAGACAGAACTAAAAAAGAAAGTCAATTTGTCAAAACCAGCCTTGTTTGAAATATATGCAACACAAACTGCAGAAACTTCTTGTGTTACAGAGGAGAATAAGTGCTGAACAGAAAAGGTTAGCTCTTATCACAGACATCATTTAAACCCATCTTTTATAGTGCCATAGGTACACACTTTACACACTTTACAGGGTTATAAAAAGTCAAGGTACTTACCCTAGTGGGTTTACAACCCACAACCATGTGCTTAAGTGCTTTGATGGATCAGGCCCTTAACAAGAACAAACTCACAGTGAGATGAGTTAAGAACGATATTGAGGGAGGACTGATGTGAGGTCATTAAATGGGAAGCAAGGACATTGTATATATACCCTGAGTGAGAGAGGGTCTCTGCCCCAAAGGCCCACATGTAGGGGACAGTCCTGCGGTACTCCAGGCACTCCAGATATGTCTTTTTCTTTCAAGTATCTTTTTGCTATTGAACAGTGCAAGGCTTCTTGGAAGAAGCATGTGTCAAAATATAAAGGAAAAAGAAGTTTGTTCTGTGAATGGGGAAATGCCTAGCTCAAGCAGAAGGTTAAGCACTGCAGAAATAGGAAAACTAGACTTAGCTGAAAAGGGAAAAAGCCACTAAAATTACATATTTAGTGCTTTTTCAGATATTAGTGGACAGAACTAATGCAGACCCAGTATAGTTTTTTATGGAGCAGAGTGCAAAATTGAAAATAGTGGTTTTGCACAGTTTGCAAAGGGAAGAAACCTGGGTATTTTTTACCTGTGCTTCCACACACAGTAATATATTTTTCAACCATGGTCTCTGTCCTCCAATCAGTTTTTCAGCCAAGTAAAATAAAAAACCAAATACAAGAGTGAAGGGGAAAGTTAATAATCACTGAGAAAGACATGTTCCCTGTGTGCCATGACAGCCATAGCATTAATCGTGTGCTGCCCAGCCCTTCCCCACACTGGGGGAAAATAACGTATCAAACAGCAAATGGGCTTTTCAAGGATGTGCTCTCAAACCAGACCTGCATCTCTCCAACTTCAACCTTCTGAAACCAAACTACCAATATCAGATGTATCTGTTTCTTGGTAAAATTCATGCCTTAGCAATGAATAGTAAAGACACTAACATTTGGGTGAAATTATTTTGCAACTGTTTTCTCCAGCTGGCAATTAATCTCCTGGGATTTCTCAGGTAACACCTTGAAAACAATAGGATTGTCATTTTTTTATGATATAGGTATATAATACAATGGGGCTGATCTGTGATAGAGATTTCCACATGTACCTAAATAAATCACAGTGAAGAATAAAAGTGACTACAAGCTTCACTATACAGCCCTTCAGGCATACAAACCCTACATGTGACCAGTCCCTTATGCTGTCACCCACATGAGACCTGAGGATCCAGGACTGTTGGAACAGCCTCTACAAGTAAATTATAGAAAAGAAAGAAAGTAGGAAAACTAGCATAATCAAATCATGTGCACTGCATTTCATACCACCAGAACAAAAAGTGCTTTCAATCACACAGCAAGTGAATGATGGATATGCATATTAGACCTTGTCAGAGTCCTGTGTCTGCCTACAGAGCCATTAACCAATTTGCTAGTTGAAACCATAGCTGCTGAAGTAAAGCCTTAATTCAAAGCAAATGAATTCCCAAATCCTCTGGCTGTAAGTCCCAGAGGGTAACTATCTCTTAATAACAGAAGAGATCTGGTGTCTAGATTTTTTAAGTAAATATATTGAGGAAACACATGAGAGTGAAATGGCTAGCTGTCCAATGTGACTTCCTCCTGAACACTCCTGCCTTTACAGGTACCTGATCTTCTCTAAAAGAGGGAACTTATACGCATTTCAACTATTCACTGTTTTGAAAGCCTATTACTTACCACAAATGCAATTCAGAGATTGTAATGGTCCTAGCACAAGTAATAAAAATCATTCACTCATGACTGGAGCATTTTTGGATCTCCAAGCCTGGCAGCTTACCAAAAGAAGAGGCTGGCGAGTTACATGGAAACCAAGAGCAGAGGAAAATCTTAATGTGCTACCTGATTGGCAGCCCAGTGTATGACTGATCCTCCTGGAGCATGTCAGATTGTGCCAGGAGACTGGGGGCAAGAAAAATGTCCTATTCCTAACCATAGTCTTGCAACATGCATGGACTGGTTAGACCTCAGGCAGGCCTAAAAGATATGTCTGTAAAGCTCAAACCATTGCCCTTCAGAAGTTAAGATGTGTTGGCAATATCAACCAGTGTTTCAGTAAGATTCTTCCCACTAAATTAAGATATATCTCATAAAGGTGATGATGACCTATCCTTTGATAGCCACAGTCAGAGAGAAATGGTGTAAATCCAGCTTTTCTGCATCATTGTGAAGGTTTGCACGGACACACACCACAGAGGCTCTCAGGCCAGGTTAAGTGACATTGACACTCAACAGTGCAGTGCACAAGATGAGCACAGCTTTCAACCTGTGGCAAACTTGCAGGGGTTTGAAACATGAGAGTCAGTTATACAAGGGAAAAAAGAGGTAGTAGCTGCCAGGAAAACAGCACTATCAGAAGAGCACACAATAAAGCAAAGTATCCCCAAATGTTCTACCATCATCTGTGGGACCAAACTCAGCACTGGCAGCTCGTGGAGCTCTGTCTATATTCATTGTACATGTTGATTAACTCTCAGTTTCCAGATCAGCTGAATGACAGATTGATGTTAATTGTTGGTTATTTTATTTACTGTAATCTCAATACATATTTAATATTTTTTTCTGAAGCTAAATTTAAACTGCCTGTATCATTTAGAGAAAATGGACACAAAGCTGCCTGCTAGTAAGGGTTATTCCTTGCCATGCCATTGCAAGAGACTTTCATGAAAAGCCCTTGGCTCTGTAGTTCCTGCTCTCTGACAGCCCCTTAGCACTTGTGTCCTAAGTTGCATCTCTGCCCCAGATCATTTGCACTCTCTTAGACAGTTTTCAAATAACTGGTTCCCAAGACTTGTGTAGCTCCCCAACCCCATTTGCTGAAGTGTTCGAGAGGCCTAATACTTCCAGCACGTTCATCAAACAATGCAGAAAGATTTTCAGGTGGTTCTTATTCCAAAGAAAGGTGCAGAATTTCACAGAAAAAACAGGCAATTTAGCTCAATTAAAATAAAAGATCTTTTATGAATGATATCAAGTAGAGGAAATTCACATGGTGAATGGAAAGCAGAAAGAAAACAGATTTAGTATCTCTTTACCAGCAGAGCACTGTAACTTCAAACCTTAATTAAACTAAATGCATGACTGAATTAAATATATTGTTCTGAATGATCCTCCAGGTCAATGAAATTATTAACTGATTGATCTGCAAGGTAGGACAGGTGATGAATCAACCCAAATTTACTCAGTTTTCACCCCACCCCCCAGTGTAATTTGTTCTCGACAAACTGGGTAAGTAGATAAAAATGGATAAGTCATTCTGCTGATAGCCTGCAAAAGTGCTCCTTCTGTTTGTGGTAATTGTGCCTAGGTGTTTCTCAGATTAATGCCAGCATGGTTTTTTTCCATATATATTTTTGGGATGCTGGTGGGAGGGGAGAAGTGTAAATGACTGCAAGAAAATAAGTAGATCCCAGACATTTTATTCAGATAGCCTAAACTGCAAATAAGGGGATGGTTACAGGGCAAACATCCTGGATTTCAGCATACCACAGATTAATAGCCCATTCAGTTAGTTAGTATTCAGAGGTTCAGAAGCTCTCTCAGACAATCAAATATTGTATGACTACACTTTTAATAGTGAATCAAGCCAAAAAGAAACCCAAGCAAGCCCCCAAACCAAATATTCCTACACACCCTGAAAAAGATAAGAGACACAAAGGAGAACTAAATCTATATTTGCAATATTTCCATTGCTTTTCTGCTAGCCACAATTATGTTTCTGTAATCAAATAGAAGGTGAAAGAAAACATATAGCAATGCCTGATGCCATAAATAATGCATGAGTGGCTGTCTGAAACAGTGAAAAMCAGTTAACAAACAGGCCAGTTTTGTGAAATGTAGTCCTGTAATGCTGCCAAAGACAACGTCTGCCTAGATTATCTGTGTTGTAAGGGTTGGCTGTGTAAACTAAAGTCACCCGGGGACACGTTAAATTGTACTCTTGAAGGTCTTAAAAGTGTTCAAATGCTTTAGATCATAAATCAGCATCTTTTGATCACTTATTCCCCTACTTTCTTGGTCTCTGAGCCTGTCAAATTTCAAAAGGTAAGTAGGGATTGAAAAATGAAAGAACTTTTAAGTAAGGCATAGGCCAGAAATTATGACTTGTGAGTTTTGTTCTTCCTTGTGAATTGACACAAAATGACAATTAATTAGGGAGAATTGTAAAATGCAACTAGTGGTGTCATTCTTTAGATTGAGGTTTAAGGCCACTGGGGTCACTTATGATCTCAGATTTATTTTCAAAATGACAGTGTGATTTAAGAATCTTGTGTTTTATTTTCAAAATGACAGTGTGATTTAAGAATCTTGTGTTTTATTTTCAAAAAAGACTCTTTCCTGTAATGAGGTTTAGGTTCCAAGATCTCTTTTGAAAACATACTTATGCACTTTACTGCATTTTAGGGTACATAAATGTAGGTTTCATATCTTTAAAGCAAAGCGAATTTAGGTGCCAAAATGCCTTCAAATATTTTACTCTACCTAGCTCTTGAGACCAGAAATTTAAGCTCCCAAGTCACTTCTTTTTTAAGGATTTTCCCTCACTTCACATCCTTTTGATAGGATTAATTCCCAGTTAAAACTAGATGAATATTAAAACTATCATGAATACTCAGTGGAATTCTTTGGGTGCATTAACACAGATAAACAAGTTCATTTCAAATTTTACATCCTACAAATTCTACTTTGCCAGAAAATGCAACAAAGAAACACTCCTTATGTTTTCCTTGCAGAATAATCAGTCACATTTGTTTGCTTTGGAAAACTTATTTAATAATACTGCTTGTCTACTGAGGCAGGTGATGGTACATCTATATAGCTGAACACAAGTCCATGCTAGATGAAAGCCAGTGCTCAGCCATTGGCATCTTATAATAAATCTGGCACAGCACAGGAAAAAATTAAAAAACTCCCATCGCTTTCTGGTGGTATCAAAAGCCTTCTTGTTCCTGTGGTGCAGACAAGACAGCCTTGGCCACAAACCTGCCTGCCTGGGCAGAACTCTCCATCCCATATCCTGCAGTGCATCATTTGACAAGGGTTTAGCAGCTAAATCATCTGTGCTTCTCAGTAACACAAGCAGAGGACATGAGTGGTGAGAGTGGTGAATTGCAGGCAGCTGAGCAGATAGGAGCCACAGGGCAGGGACCAGGGAGGGTGCTGCTCTCCAGGCACCTCTACAGACAGGAGACACTACAAACACTGCTGATGTGAGACCTGTGTAGGTAAACCTTCTGGATTTGATCTATGAGTACTGAATGCTCGGCCGTATTTACAACAGCACTGGGACTGTTGCCACATGTATGAAATACATGATGGAAAATTCAGAAATATACCAAAGCTGAAAACTCTGCTTGGCCCCTGGAAAACTGCAATTTACTCATTTGAAAAAAAAAGTCTTAAAAGTCTGTTCAGTCCTACCTTTTGCTTTGCTTAAAACTCAGGTTGAGTATAGTAAGTACAGGGTTTTTTCTTTCTTTTTTTATAATTCTCTGTTTCTCTGCTGTTAGACCATAGCCTTTTGACTGTTTCTTGAAGGCAGTGGTTTTAGCAATTAAGTTAGAAACAAAATAGAAGTGCACTGCTTTTTCTGGGCAACTCATCAAAACTGATCTCACACTAGTAAGAGTTTCAGAAATTGGTCCTGCTCCTTGGTGTGTGTACTTAAACTGCTTCTTGGTGAAAAGGGCTGTGTGACATTTAGTTAAATGAGATTGATTGCATTAGATTATACAGATCCAATTAAATCATCTGTTATTCTGAAAGCAACAAATTCACACTGTTCATTAAGAATGTGAAAAACGGATGTTGTATCTGCCTTCCTTTATAACTTGCTCTGTTATAGTCTACCAGGACATGCTGAGCTGTAGCATAGTACATTGGTTTGTATTACATCAAATACTAAAATTCATCTTTATCTATTTTGTTCTTCTATGGAGATTTAAGCCCTTCCACAGCACTGTTGCAAAACCAGAATGCTAAAGAGGCAGACTTATTTTGTTGGTTTTCCTTAGCTACCATCCTTCTTTGCATCTGCAAGCAAAATTTTCAAAGGAAAACTCTTGTTGCAACAACCACTAGAAACAACATTTCAGAAATCGGAAAAGGCCTGCGCAATTGCTCTCTCATTCCAGTCCAAATTGCTTTGATCAATCCCCCCAAATGCCAGCATGGGGACAAAACGGAGCAAACAATTATCATTTAGTCAGCAGTACATCATCCTCGGTAATACTGATGATATCAAGGCAAACCAAAGCCTACAAAGCCACACAAGGTTATAATGGGGATGAGACCTTGACTTTACTCCTGCAGCAAACTGACCAGTACCAGAAATTACTCCCCACAGTGGATCTTGGATTCTTTTACAGCCGTGCAAGCATTCCAGAGATACCCATGATTAAATAGAAAACATGATTCTTTTGTCTGATACAGAATATCCAGTAGGCAATTCTTTCCTGAATGGATTCAATGGGCTAAAATCATCTACAGTAGAATTTTATGAGTTATTTAAAGGAAAAATATCTCTTCTGTTTGCCTTTCAGAGTCATGTAAGTGATCTTTCTGGGSGGATTGTAGATAATATGCTTCTCTCTATTGTATGTGATTTTGTAATGCATAGGGTCCAACCAGTGTCTGCTCAGAGGCATAACCTGAATCTTAGAAATAAGTGTTTCTTTATACTGTAGATAAAGTAATTGCGAGTGCCTTGATAAGGAAGGTTATTGTAGTTGTGACTGAGCATACTGCTGGTAGTGCTTTATTAAGCAATAAGACAGCACACTAATCCCTCTTTAGTCTTGGATAAACTCTACACTTCTTTTCCTGGTGATGGTAACAATAATTTTGAGCTCTTGTGGCATTTCAGTGTCATACTCCAAATAGGAAAGCAATTAACTCTTTGCTTTGATGGTAGTATTTAAGTCTATATTATTAATTTAAACCTTACTGACTGTGGATTGCCACACACAGTTAGCTTTAAGATGCATGCTGAATCAGGCTCCAAGAAGCACACAGGCTGAGTTCCCTTAATATTTGCAGCTTTAATGCAGTAAATTAAAATGTGATCAAACAATAAATCACATTCATGCATTTTGTTTACTTTTCTGTCACAAAAAAATGCAACAGCTTGAATTTATGAATCAGATGAACCTTCTAGGGATTAGGTAATTCAGAGTCTTGAAATCAAATCTTGATCATATTTTTAGGGTAATGAATATAAATTATTAATCTATCTTTTCTTCCCTTTTTTTAAACCCAGTTCCTTATAATAAATGCTCAGTATAGTAAAATGGAACTCTGATGTTTAGAGCCCTGGTGTATATCAACTCTTACCACCTTTTCATATAATGTGAAGTGCAGCAATCATTCTGTGGTGTCAAAAACTGTTTGGGCTGTAAGACAGATGGGACTTTCAAAATGAAATGTACCTATGACTGTTTGCTACTATATATATAAAACGTCTCATTTAGTCTCATCTGTGATTTTCCAAGAGGAAAATGTTACCACAAGTAATTTATCTCAGTCCTACAGGTTTGGATCATTGAATGACCACGTCAAACAGGTCTAGCAATTGTGTTTCCATTTTTTTGAATTAAACTTGGGGGTTTTGTCTGATTTATCATGAACACCTTCACGCTTTTTTAAAAAGAAACAAACAAACAAAATTAAAATATCTATCTCGTAACACAGAAACAAACAAATATTTCCTTTTTATTCCAGGTTTTGTTGGTTGGTAGGTTTTTTTTCAGACCTTAGTTTAGCAAGGGGCATATGTAACTTTAAACCTTGGAGTTAAGTTCATCAATATAATACATATGGCATATATAAAAATGCAAGAATATATATTTCAATATATAAAAACTCAAGAAGGTCCTTGGTCAATAGGACAGACGGTTGACTATCCCGTCAGGTGCCTGGTTGAAGCTCAAAGAAGGAAGGAAGGGAAGACAAGGGTTATTGTATCTGAGATCAATCTAAAAGGAGACTTTTTCACAGCTATTCACCTGAGGAGTGAATCTTCTATATCCCTTGATACAGCAACTTCGGCAAGTAACTTTGCTGTTAACTCTTTTTGTAATGGAGATAAGCAAGGGAATTTTATATGTACAACATGGAAAAGAGACATTTACTCATTTTAGAAGAAAAGGTACTTTTCTCTGCCTTTTATGTAACAAAGTCAAATATATGACACGGAATAAATATTGAAGCTTTAATTTTCATTTAAGCAGAGGCTATTTTATGATAAAGTTAAATTCTTTTTCTGTGTACTAATTCATTAAAAACTATTCACTTACTGACCTTTTGCAGAGTGTAAGGATGGTTTGCTAGTGGACATGGATGCGATATCTGATTCTTAGGCATGTGAGACACAGGAGTCTTAAAAACCAAACAGAATGCTGGAAGCATATAAATAATACAAGGACTTGCAATACATTCCTTATATTGTAGTTTGTATGAAAATTCCTGCAGTGCTCTTTTATGCATAGTAGATTTTGTGGTGTTTATAAATATTTTAATGAATTACTATTGTCCTCCTGTAAAATAGTGATTTTACTCTTATATTATCTTTTATCTATCTACCATGTTGTCTCCTCCCCACATCCTTCTCTCTGGAGTTACCGTTGTGTTTTGTATTTCAGGATGTAATTTGTTCTGTATTTTTGTATTTAAACAGGGGTTTAAATACATTTTTCCACATACTTGTTTAATTATTGTGTGACACTTTCCTCCTATGTTGATACTTTCTCTTAGAATTTTAAATGCGATAATCCAACAAATGGTGGATAATCCTAACTAAACTGCCTTTTTATCGCTGTGAGGGCAGAAAAAGGTCTGACTATAAAAGAATCTTTGCTGTTACTGGGGGAAAAAAAAGTTCCTGGAAAATACCTAAGAGAAAAAGAAGAGCAGTCTCCAAAAGCTAATTAAGAAACATGTCCTACTCTCTATCTCCAACTGCCAGCCCCAGCCACTTATGCTCACGGAAAGCTGCACTCCAATTACAGCAGGAACACCAGCATGCTGGCAGTGCTAGCACTGCATGAACAGGGTGAGGCATCACTCTGAGAGCAGTGGATGAAGAGTGGGGTGTTGAGAGCTCTGTTCCCAAGTCTGTCAGTAATTTACTGGTACAAAACTACCATTGGGGCCAGTTGTAGAGGACTGGAGCTGAAACAACACGCCAAGCTTCAGGGGGAAAAAATCAATTTTCAAATTACAGTTGCCAGTGGTAGGGAAATAGAAGGTTCTCAAATAGTGATTAAAAGCTGGAAATAATGTTTCGGAGCCAAAGGAACAAGAACAACAGTGCTTTGTTTACTTCTTTATGGTACAAGTTTTTCTAAGTACCCCTTTGGAAAAGGGTATTTTACAACGGTTAAGCCACAATCAAACTTCACAAAAATCAAAATAATTTCAGGCTCCATTAGTGAACTTCTGGCTTGAGGAAGCACGACCATCCAGAAACACCACTTCATGTCACACCCCTTCCCCTATGCTGGGTTTCTCTGGTTCCCAAGCTGTACTTCTTTTTCTTTGCCTTTGAGCCCGTGCCCCCTGCACTGTGCACGCGCCCCACCACGAAGCGCAGTTCGTTACAGGCCAAGGTCACGTTTCTGCAGAGGTCGCAGGGTCACCAGAATTCACATTTCATTCTAGCCACATGTCATTTCTCTCCTGGCATGGAAAAAGTAATTAGCTTTCCCTGTGCACCCCCATACTGAGAACAGAGTTCTTCATTTCCTTTGAGAGGAAGGGTGCTGCTTCCTTTCTTTACTGGGTGAACATCAGCAAATGAAAATCATTACTGGGTTCACTCAATATATTTGTCAGGAGATATTTTAGCTGATTTTTTTTTAAGTGAAGGGAAATTCCTTTCACAGGACATTGCCTCACAAATGCTCAATCTGATGTTCAGAAGGAAAATGAAGCTGAAAATGATGGCTTTCACCCAGTTGAGGTAGGAACATTTTTAAGGCCAGATTCTATAAGAAGCAGGGCAATTTCCATTACATGGGTAGTTTCATTTATTTTTGCACAAATGTCTGTATGCAGGAACATACAGACCAAGGCTAAAGCCTTTTCCACTGCTTTCAACCAAAAACATTATCCAGACTTCTTTCCGTTTCTCTAGGACCTTCTATTCCTACGAAACCAGTCATATTCCATTGCCATCTCAACCTCCTACAGACTGGATGAATTTGGAAGTGAAAATCCTGATTCTTCCCAACTCTAGCCATTATCCCGTATCTTACCTGAAGTGTTCCGCTCTATGTAAATGGCAATGAGGATGTTCCTACACACAGGCCTCAAATATGGGCTGTGCATTAATCACCTCAATCTACCTTTGGTATTCTTATGGTGTGACAGTTTGACTACATCCATTCCATAGTATTAACAGATTATCAGCAGATAGATAAAGTTTCTCTGACTCAGACATTTCCTCCTTTTTTACTGGAACAGTGTGAGAGTCTCTAAATCTACGCACGTGCAGATGAACCTCAGAAGTCATTAGCGGTATGTCCTTGGCATAAATTTCAGAAGGATCAGGAATTCACGCCATGCCTCTCTCTTATTTTCTTTGACTAGTTGCCTTCTTTATTTCCTGTGAGGTGGTCTTTACTAGAGTAATATTACATATAATAAAGACAAATTTACATCACTGAAGAGTACTAAAGAGTTCAATTACACATTTAGGATGAAAGGAGTGGAATCCATATTGTTGTATTATGCTAACAATCCTTATGAATGTCTTCCAGCACTGCTGTACAGTACCTTCTGTCATTTGAACAGTGCAACAGACTTTCACAGGTAACTGGGACGTTTTCTTCCATTGATCGAAAGGCCATAACTTCCCATCTCACCTACTACCTGTCATTTGAGATACGGCTATTTTCACCTTTCAGGGATGGCCTTCTCTTTAGCCATAATAAGCTGGGATATTGGCTTTTACTAAGAAATTCAACGTAGTGTCATCGATCAAAATTTTTAGCTCAGTTACTCCACTAAATTTACTTCATTTCCTTGAACAGAACTAGTCTAATTTACACCACAGAGCAGAACTGATCATGTTTACTGTTCGTTCTATTAACTCAAGGCTTTTAAAAGCTCTAGTCAGAGCCCTGTTGTGCTTGGTACTGCTTATCACACTGATGGCATAACCCCTGATTCACAGCAGCTTAGTAGTAAAGTCTCTGATGAAGCAGACATGTACACCTGCACTAAATTTATCACTTCCCTACGTAAAATCATTGGGACTACTTCCACAGGCAAAGTTGAGCAAACACTCATTTGCCTAAAACTGGTCATGGGTTAGTGGCTGTGCAGGCGAGAAGAGGATGATCAGCACATCGGTGGTGAAATGATGCACCTGTATGACTTAATAAGATAGTAAGTAAGCATCAGTAGTGACTTCTAAATAAAAGGCTGCACTGACATTCCTACAGACCAGGGAAAAATACCTTCATCTTGGACTTCAAGAACTGAATTCAGTCTTCGTATGTAGTACAACAGCTTTCCAAAGGGAGGATTCATTTTTTTTAATGTGCATTTTCCTGTAACGAGGGAACATTTAGCACTACAAGTGCATTACAGCTAGAGAGATTTCCCTTCTTTCTGACTGTAACTTTAATGACAAGAACTGTTGAGACTTCTTACTTTCTCAAAGGAATGGATATTTTCAGCAAGAGTACCAATCTTACTCCTCTCCTCCCCCCCTCCCCGACTCCTGCACTGATACAAAGATTTAAACTTTAGAGGACCTTATCCTGCCTGGTGTTTTTGGACTCTGCCTGATCAATAATTGCTTTTGTGAGGTGTTTGAGGGATTGGACTGCGTCAAAAATGCAGGCATGCTGGAACATACACACTAATCACCTATTAGGAACAGCAGTAAGAAATGGACAGAAAGCTGTTGATTTAATTCATTATTTCCCAAAAATCCCTGATCCCACTATGTCCCTATCCTCCATGATTTGGTTTCTATAAAACAGGTTCAGATAGCAGGATGGAGAATCTGACGTCTCCTAACTTATGTAATAAGTCAGGAATAATTTAAATGAAATCAGTTGTTCCATGATCTAGAAGCATGAGCAGACTAAAACTGCAACAGTTTGTGCTCTTAGGTGTGCAAATGTAGACTTTAAGAACATTTAAGGAAGTCAATGCAGTGTAGAATCGTCTTTGCCACATATTTGTCTGAACTGTTGAAGATCTACATGGAAAATGAAAATCAAGCAGCACTATACTGAGAATTATTAACTTTAATAATCTCAGATCTATTATTTCAGATCCAGATATGACCAGCTTTCCAAGAGCTGAAAGTAATTAAGTTTCTAAGCTTACCATGAAGTAGAATTGTGTACAAAAATACTCCCTTCTGCATTGCTTAAAATTAATATTTTGCATATAAACATACTGAAAAAATATATTCAGTCTTTAGCTTTGCAGAGGAACTGGGGATGAGAAAGGAAAACAGGATTCCTTATTGCTTCTATCTCAGCCAAAGCTTCCCACAGTATAATTTAAAGAAGAAAAAGAACTGCTCAAAATAAATGGGTCCCCAGTAAACAGTGGGCCCGCTGCTCAGCTCTGTGCAGGATTATTTTGTTCTTCTCTCCCATTTGGAACAAGAGGCACAGAGCAAGAGGCATTTGCTGGATCCTCGGTTGTAAGGGCAGCTTCACTGCCAAGAACAGAAGAGTTAAGGCCAGATTTAGGCATGTTTCCTTGTACTGAGTATTATCCCCCCTTCCCAAGTAATTTCATTGATTACAGTAAGGAAGAATTGTGGAGTGAAATGCTGCTTGGCATTAACAAGGAGAGTGGAATCTGACTTTCTAGATCCTCTCCTTTTAACAGAGCTACTTAACTTTGTCTTATACAACTATTTTTTAAAAAACTCTGACAGCTGTGCTTTGCCTTATGTGTCTTTCAAAAGGCAGAGTGCTAATGCTTCACAAATCTGACATGTTCAAACTATCCACATCAAAAGATAACTTTTTTATCTTCAATTTATTCTGCAAAAAGACTCTGGGGGGTTTATTTCAAAACATGAAAAATGGGCCAGCAGAAACGGTGGTGTACAGCTCCTATTTATCTGTTTTACAGCTATCAGTTTGATTGCTAGAGTAGCACTGGAGAAACTAGATGCTTTCTTGAACATGGTATAACAAACATTCTGTTAATATAAAGTGAAAATACGTTAAAAGCAGAAAGAGAAGCCTGAGATGACAGATATTTTATTTTATGTACAGTAAAGGATTTGACTCCTGAGATCTCATGAATTTAGCTGCAGAGGATACTGCTCCTGTAACAAAGAAAGCAGAGTGGGCTTTTCAGTCACTGTAGCTCACACCTGGATATATTAATGTAACCTGCAGTTGATTCCGGTGTGCATCCATGCAGTTGGCTGTGCGTTGTAGGGGCAGAGGAGTGGGCATGCCACTCGTTCTGCTGCCCAGGAACGGCAGCCCTGGCAGGGGCAGGGGGTGGAGGACAGCCACTGCTCACACAGGAGTGCTCTCTCTTTTCCCAAACTTCCTCAGGCTAAATCAAATACACTTTCTAATGGACTGTTACCTGAATTATCTCATAAAAAATTCAATGTGTTCTAGGCACCAGAAGCACAATTAAAAAGTCTTCTCTAATAGGAAATCAGGTATTTTTAACAGCCCATTTCTTTGATCACAACAGTTAATTTAACTGCTGTCTGCTTCACATGGGCTGTGATCACTGAAGCTGTTCTATTTTCTGAGCAAAATGGGAAGTGCACGTAGGTACCGCTGCTTCTGTTACAGACACGTTGGAACAGCTTGGGGAGAATTCAAATCTGTCTGATGATCAAATTACAAACCAGCAATAACAGGATAAAGAAACATGTTTGATGCGTTATTGCAGTTAAGTGAGAGCAAGGGCAGTCATTAGAAGTCATGTGTATCCTGTCCTGCTACAGCTTTTAGAAAAATCAGAGATCACTTAAAGTTTGTAAGACAACTAATTTTTTTTTTATGTTTTTTTTCCAACGCTAGTCGTGTTTAAGGGATTGCCATCAGAAACAATCAGGGGAGACTTAAACAAACTCCAAAAGCAGCAAGTAAAACAGGACTTTTATGATATTTGAAAATTTCTCCTTTGTGGTAGAAACTCTAGACTGCACACATGGTGCCTTCAGGACACCAACTGAGAATAAAGCTGCTTTCAGAGGCAGTAAGTGATTTCATTCTATTAATGTCCAGGTGATTTGTGGTGCCCATTACAGCATCACTAATGTGATGGCAAACATTTCCTGGGCATGCCATGTTTTCAATGTTCTGCAGAACATAGTCAGCTCAAGTGCTTGTACAGTGCCTGATTGGAAAAGACAGCCCCTGGGGTTCATTCTTTTCATCAGTCAAATACTAATTCTGAAACAAAAGGGGATCTTTTCATTTCCAAAGATGCTGAAATAAACCTAGTGTAAAGGAGCAGAAGGACAGAGTAAAAGAACCTACAAAGCAGGTGTATGTCAATAGAAACAGTCACAGAAATTTTCTATATACTATTCCTTTCATATAACTTTTGTCCTGTTTGTTCCTTATTCTTTCTAGTTGAAAAAGCAAGTCGATATTTAAACTATGTGCATATTTATGTGTCACCATTTAATTATGTTAGAAAAGGAAAGGGCAAAATAAGGAGGCTTATACTTTCAGTGGAAAAGTATAAGCAAATATAAACAAATATGCCCACTGCAGACAGAGCCTTCAAGGATCTCACTTGACCACTGCCCTCCTCCAGGGAAAGTGAGTCAAACTTTATCTGTCTAAAGGTGAATAAAACAAGGGGCTAACCGATCAAAGTGCATCTATTCCTCGTTGTTATGCTCAATGGAGAGAACAAGGAAGTTATGCCCTGCAGGACTGAAAAGAGGCAGCTGTTGCCTGAATCACAGCCTTCTCCACAGCTCCCAGCTCTGGTGAGCACTGGGACCCCCTGCATGACAGCACCTCATCGCTGTCCATCACCAGGAGAAGCCCTAGTAGGGGCAGCAGACCTGAAGAGCAGGCACTCTTTGTGGCCCAGACTCTTCACACACAGTACTGTTAATGCTAAGGAAAGTGGCATGGCATCTGCAGGAGATGAAAAGTGGGTGTGTGTTGGCTTGAGAAGTCACAATTCAGAGGCGGTGGTGTTACTCTCAGAGCTCCTGAGAAAACTGTACAGCTGGAAAAGCCTGGCTGTGCAGAGGAGCAGACGGGAGAGACAGATCCCTTGCACCTGCCTGTGATGCACGGAGCTGATTCAGAAGGCTCCGTTTCCTAGGAGGACTGTATAGTGAAAGCTCCATGTAGGTCAGCGTGTAGTGTTTCCTGAGGTTTCTCTCTGGGGCATTGCAGCAGGAGTGTAGGCTGCAACTGCAGATGAGACACAGACTCTGTGATACAGTGAATGAAGCTCTGGAGCACAATGAAAACATATAAAGGGATGAGCACAACTGCAGGTCACTGAACAATCCTGCTAATTAGCTGTCTTTCTCCTACTGCCTTACACTACACTTGCTTCCTACTAACAAAGAAAGTAAGATTTGGTTTTTCTTTTTAGTGGTATAACAGAAGTAGGTGTTGAGGAGCTGGAATAATTATCTAAAAGAATATGCTTTTAGAATGAAAATATGATCACTTTATAAACTCAGTCAAGATTTGGATTCTAGGTAAACCAAGAAAAAGTTTAAAAAGGATGATAGGGTAAAATCAATATTGATTATTAGGAGTAAAAGTGCTATAATTGAGGCCATAAAACCTTTTAAGATCCAGCTAAAATTTTCCAGTAAAGCTACAATAAATTATTCCTAAAGAAGTAGAATATTTGCATGGAATTCAATGTCATTATATCAGAGCCTGTTTAATGAAAAAAAGAAAGAGTATTACTAATTCTGCCATGAAAGCTATTATAAGAGGAGGATTAGTGCAGTTATTTTGGCAAGTTACTTTTTTCTACTAACATTTCATTGCATTCTACAAGAATCTACTTTTAAAATCTCTACATGCTTTTAAGATCTCACTTTTCATTGCTGCTTGTTTTTCTGCTCCTTAGACCTTTCAAATCTGACATATTAGCTCCCTTATTATAGCTCAGCAAGAGTAAGCCCTTTTAATTTATGGAGGGCCCTAATTTTTATAATCTGATATCAGTACTGGCTGTAAATCTTTTTAATGATAAAATAAATGGAAATCTAACATGGCATTTTTGTCATCACTTCTTTAATAGTTTCTATCTAGTTTTTTTTAGAGTTGTGATAAGTAGAATTATGCAAAGGAATAAAATCAAATAATATTGTGAATCTACATTTACAGTGTTTGGGAGGCGACTCATTCATGCATTAGTCCAGTTTTACACCAAAATAACTTGAAGGTCATGGATTTAACTGATAGCATATACTGGTTCTTTGTTGTTCAGTGGAAATATATCCCAGAACTTTTAACTGCTATCAAATGAGGAAGCAGCCATAACTAAATCAGCTTATATTTTTTACTTACATGCAGTCAAAAGTTTGTGATTGCTACCAATTTTTTTATTATGCTTGCTTCAAAATCAGATAATGCAAAATCAGATCTTCCAGACATGGAGGGGAAATTATCCAGAAATCGAAGCTGAAGGAGAACACAATATCCTGATGGTTCAGGGATGCTTCCTCCTGCAAACTGACTGCTGACCTAGAAGGGGTACCTGTAGGTTTCTGTGTGAAAATGAAGGCTTTGCCTTTAACCTAGAAAGCCCTGTGCTGCCTGAGATCCAAATGTCTGAAAGACTGCTTCTCCTACATCTGTGCTGGTAAGATCAGCGAAAGCTCCTCTGTACAAAGGAGAAGAGGCCCCAGTCTGAGCTGAGCATGACTTCTGAACCTTCATTTCTATGTCTCATCTGAAATAGCTTGGTTCTGATGGGCTTCATAGGACAGGGCAAAGCTCTTTTCTTCAGAATGAGCTGTTGATGTTGTTAGATGAACTGTTAGTTTAGTTGTCAGGAATTATCCTACTTTGGCAAGTTGTGCTTAGAAATATTATTTGATGCTGGCTTTCTCTTGTTACAGTATGTAGATCATATGATTAATATTTACAGTCACTTCAGTGAATTCCACTGTGCAAAGGTAATTTTCACAGTGGTTGTTTTATTGCATTAAACTTCAGATGTATAAGAGTCCTCTGAAGGAGCATATTAGTATGATGTGTGTGTACCCGGCCCTGGATGGGAGGAATTCCCTCCAGGCTCAGCCGAAGAGCTGGGCTGCTTTATGGTGGTATTAGCCCTCTGCATCTCTGGGGTGCCTCTGCTTGTGTAGAAGGTTGAACCAGCCATGCCATGATGTGCTATGTAAGCCGGCGTGGCCTCGCGCTGGAGAAAGATATTATATATGAACTACCTCCCAGCGCACCCATGAAAGCCTTTCCTTGCATGCTGCACTCTGCCTAAAGAGCAGTACCTATCCCATTGTACTAGACTGCTCACTCGGTGATGAGCAGAGACTTCCAAGATGTGGGGAGCAATCTGTGGATGGAGGTGCTCATCACCATGCAGGCATGGGCTCCTGTAGGATTATCTGTTGGACTTAACAGTGACATTTGGGAGAGAAAGGCCTTTGAATGCAGGGCCTTTCTGCAGATGGATCTGCACATGGGAGTTTCTCACCACGGCATGCCGAGAGCATGGAATTTTTCACATCAGGTTCTTGTGGTTTCACACCACGAGGTATGAGCCTAACATGGTTCGGGAAAAAAGTCAGGATGGGAAACTGGTGGGTGGGTTTCATTAAATTAATTGGTGGTAAGACAGCCTTCTGCTCTGCAGCTCCCGCCATCTGGAACAGCCTTTCTTTATCTCTCTACGTCATTGACTCTCAATCTGATTTCAAATCTCAGCTGAAAACATCTCTCTCCTCCTGTGCGTTATACCCTGTAATTTTTCTTTCCTGTTATTATTTCTTATTTATCTCTAACTTGTTTTGAAATGGAACATAAGAGTTACCACACAACATTAAGTGACGCAGCACTGTTATTC
The DNA here is from genome assembly GCA_035582835.1 of Phoebastria nigripes. Lineage (NCBI taxonomy): Eukaryota > Metazoa > Chordata > Aves > Procellariiformes > Diomedeidae > Phoebastria > Phoebastria nigripes. The sequence goes on along the minus strand of JAYKAV010000078.1, from coordinate 2,269,235 downwards.
TGATCTGCATCAGGCCAAGCAGCAGCAGTGAGCATTTTTCCCACTAGAATATTAATAGATTTAAATTACCCAGATGCATGTCAATTGTGTCACTTAATATGTACATTTCAATTGTTGTTTTAATGAATGATTTTGCGGGAGGCTTTTATTACTTTTACTTGCAGTATCATCTCTTTCCTCAAGCAGTTGCCTTAAACAAACCAGAAACTATTCTGAGTGTTAAGCACTCCAAACACTACTGGATTTTTCGTGTCTCTTGTTTATAACGATGTAACTCTACTACAATGAAAAGTATCACTTTAGGTCATGCACATATCCCAAAATAGCATTAATCTGACAAATTTAGGTTGCTCACACTGTAAAGCTTGTAGTCTTCAGCACTCAGTGTAAAGGTACCCTTACAAAGAGGGTTGAGCGGTGTATGTGTTGATGGTGATGGCACTTATATGCTGCAGAACTTTTCAACCAGAACACATRGGAATTGGGGGTGGAGACGGGAAGGAGGTGAAAACAAGTATTCACATTGTGCCTCATAATAAATCAACTGGCTCACATTAAATCAGGGTATCTGTGGGAAGGCAACTTCCTAATGGGCACTAAAACTGCAATGAACTTTATCATTCCAGTATTAAAAAAGCAAGGACCCAGATTACAGAACAGTTTGTTTTTGTCCAGATAGGCCAAATCCTGAATGGTGGTCATCTGAGTGCCTAACGAGCATCGCTGTGACCGGGATTTGCTGTTACGAGTATGTGAAGGAGTCAGAGCAGCAAGTTTATAAGGAGAAGTGGCATTTTATTAGAGTGATTGCCATCACTGAGAAAAAAAGACACTCAAACTTTTGAGTGCTTAACCCTYCTTCTGGTCTGAAATAGAAGCTGTAAATGTCAAAGAGCAATAGCTCGTACCGCCCCCATGTAGCTTCTTTCTTGGGAGAATCATGGTCTCTCAAGAGACTACCAGTGTAGAGACCATAGTGTAGAGATGGCTCCATTGGTCTCCCTTTCCCTGGATCACTGCTCTCCCTTCCCCACGTGACAGGATACAATGATTTTCTGTAACTGTAACTTCAGTGTTCACCCCTACCCCTGCGTATTCCAGATCTACCACACAACTGAGCCATTCAGCTTGAGCTAAGGTCTTCTACCTTGGAAGCAAGGACAGAATTTAATAGCTTCTCTAATAACATGAGTGATAATCAGATTTAGTTGAAAAGAAAGTGTGTGTGCAAACCCCACCTGGCTCCCTTGTCTCCCAGAGATAATAGTATCTCCTAGGAAGACCTTCTTTGAAAGTGTCAAGGTATATGAGCTTATTACTAAATGGGCTGTGAACAGATGTTAGGACATTTTGTTATTTCTGTATAAAGTAGTCTTTGTGCGAGACCTATGAATGCGTTTCCTAATCTGGGATTGTCCCAAGCAGTTCAGGACATGTGGTAGGGTAATGTGGAGTGGACTGAAATCACTGATCATAAACCATCTTGAAAAGAAAAATATGTGTGTTTACTGCCAGAGATTACTGAGAGTAAAAACCTGTTTTAAATCAAGAACTGGAGCCATTTCAATTCCTTAAACTAGCTTTGTTTTAGCCTGCAAGTTAGCACTGATTTTAAATCCAAAGCATCAGATTTAGCCTTCTGCAAAAGCAAAGTAGCATAATAATTGAAGTATAATCTTGTTTATGTACTTTTTAAACATGGCCATCGACACTGTAGGATTATACCTTTTATGTCATATACTTATTTGCTGAATAAGTTCTTACAATATGCTAATAGCAATTGGGGTCCCGATCCTACCAGATTTTACACATTCCTTCTCTATTTGAGTTGATTCAAATCGGAATTGAGGGCTCTACCTTGCTAAGCTTCAGGGTCCATTTGCTGCAATTTTCTTCTCTACTGTTCTCTTGAACCTTTTATCTGCAGAAGGTAAAAAAAGGACCTCAACAGAAGATGGTCACCTTTAAAGTGCAGTCATCTTGGATGATAGCTATTCTTTTTAAAATTTGCTGCCTGAACTCTTCAATTATTTCTAAGCATGTCATTTAGATCTCCTTACAGAAGCCAATGGATTTCTGAGAATATTGCACACAAATCTGTTAATTAGCCTCCTGATCATCCCTGATCAAGGCAACATTGCAAGTTGTATTTTATGGAGCATTATTTTAATAATGTTTTGTCATGGTTGGTCATTTCCTAATACTTAGAAGTGCTTCAGTCAATAACTGTGGGGATATGTCTGCTGTGAAGAGACATCTGTTTACTCAATAGATCTTTTTATTTAATTTTTAATAGAGCTTTTCTAATTTGGCTTGACCATTTGTTGTTAATGTATTTATAATGATTACAGTAGCTATAATTCATATCTAATGATTTTTTCTAAATCTATAAATATTATTTATTAAAAGATAAAAAGTCAATATTTCTTGTAGCAGCCATTACAAAAAAAGTCAGCTGTTGCAAAATGAAATAAATATATTTCATGCCTGTACTGCAACAGATCAAAAAGATAAACCTAAAGAAGCACTTTTGATACCATGGATTTATGTTATCTACCTACTCAAGTAATGGAGAGTAGAATTTGGCCCTTACTGTACTCTATTGCAGTATGATTAAATTTCTGCACTGCATATTAGAAAAACCACTAGATTTTAACAGTTTGTAAAAAAAAAAAATCTGTAAAAGTGAAGCTGATTTTATTGGTTTTATAAAACAACTTGAGATACAAGGAGCCAGATTCTGCTGTCTGCTAGCCTGCTGTAGTTCAGTGGTTAGACGAGTGGTCTATAAGAAGGTATGGGATGAATTCTGCTGTCAATTACACATTTGTGCATTTGGAGTAAGTCTAAGGAAGTTAGTGCAATTTAAAACTGCAAATAAATATGGGCTCAAAATCAATTTCTTCACTTACCTGCCAAAATTGAGTTCAGGGTTCAACATACACAGCACTTTTTCCATCTAAAGAATTCACAGCACTTTACAAAGGTGAATTAATATTACCCCCACTTAAAAAGCTGAGAGACTAAGACAGACAAGTGTGTTGGACAGAATCCATGGCACACTGGGCTAGAGATTGAAGATGCTTTTTTTTCAGATCCAGGGGATAGATTTTTTTCCTTACTCCTGCACCTGAATTCTGAAGGAATGCTGTGAAGATTAGGAAGAAATACCTATAATATGGGGATGTTATCCTTTCTTTCTTAGCATGATATTTTTTAAATCAATTTTATACAAAAGGAGAATAACTGTGTGCCTGATTCACCCAAGTAATTTTTTGGTTCTATAGATAATGCGCCCCGATAGTTATCCCCCACGTGCTGAGCTCACAGCTTCTAGTCGGTCAGTGATGAACTACAGCCAAGTTTGGTAGTAGACTTAATTACTAGGCAGTATGCAGGTAAATTTAATTTTGCCCTGAGTGAACTTGTACTCCTGGGCCCTATTCTGTCAGCAGAACCAGCTAGGAAGCAGGCAGCTTGATAGAAGCCTATTTGCTGTGGACTGATGGAAAGTGCAACGGGGGCTGCTATGTCTTGCTATGTAAGTCCCGTAATTTCTCCCCAGGATGTGGTCAATCTCCTCTGAAAGCTGTCAGAAAAGGGCAATCTCACAGTGATTTTACCCTGTAGAGTACATTTACTTACATCAGGCTGGTTCTTAGGTGAAGATTTCTCCATCCTGTGTGACATTTTGGTTGGTAGGCCTGACTGAGTCATTCCTCTCCTTTCTTAAAATTCCCAAACTGCTATCAGTGACTGAAGCAAACCCTGGCCCCTCTAAACCACCAGTGTACACGGTTGTGCTGAGTCCATCTATCAAGAGGTCAAACACTAGTAAGGTATAAAGCACAGCTTTACAAGATGAGAAGTTCTTGTAGATTAGCATTACAGTTTCATATATCAATACCAATCCACATGTCAACATACAATATCTTTTATTTTCAGTAATTTCACTTGTTATTTTTCTGTATTAGTTAAGATTTTCCAGTAGGGTGCTAATTTGACTATTCCCATATTTAAAAGGACAGCTGCAGAGATTATTTCAATTTGTATTAAACAAAGCTGTACTGTAAACTGCATAGTTTCTGGCCTTTGGTAGTTACGCTGTAGAGCAACAACATAGGGATCTCTATAACAACGTCTGAGCCGTCCTCAGACAACTTACATGCAATAGAAAATGTCTTTTTTCCAATCAGGCTCATATACCAGCCTCAGCAAACCCCACCTGCCCTGACTCAGAGTCACCTATTACCAACACAGACGTTCAGATAGCTTCACCCATCACAGATAATCATTAACAAATATTTTTGTCAACTGATTGCTCAAGATTAGTTATACCACAAAGCCACCTCACTGCAAAGAAAATATATGAATTCTTACAGATTCGGGCAAGTTCTGCAATCAGGTGACCACTCAGAAATACAGTAGTCTGCATTAGATAGTTGACTATCCAGGGGAAATAGAATTTACCTTCTATTTTATTTTAATGCACACTAACAGATGCATTAAAAAATACGATCTAATTGCCTTACACCTGGAAAAATAAAATCACATACGTGCTATTTCTGAAATTATACCAAAATTAATAATAATAATAATAATAATAATAACAACAACAACAACCACCACCTTAAGATAGATAGCCATCATTGCACTTGAACAACTGGTTAAGCCATTCTTGCTTAATGTGTGCTACCAATGTATGAAACACAGTAAGAACAAGACACTGAACATGTCTGAGGACTGCTTTAGGCTGCTGGAGGTGTGCTGAATAGTGACTAGCAGGTGATCTAGGACAGATGTAGGCAGAGGTAAGGCAGAAGAGCAAGCAGGGCAGAAAGAGGGGAGAGGCTTGGTAGGGCCAGGAGGAGTAACAGCAGAGTCTGTGGCAGTGCAAGTTCACAGCTCTGCAAAAAGGGCTGAAAGAGGAACATTTCAGCGTTCATTGGACGTTTTTATTAATTTAGCCATGCTCACATCCTTTTGCATTTTCTTCCTGTGATCATTTTTGCATTTGATTTGCCCTGACATGAAGACAGCTGTATGTGCAGACCTTCATAGCAACTTTGTGATTCCCTCACACTAGAAGTCAGGGAAGGGATTAGCATTATACGACGTAGTGTTACTAAAGCCAAATACAGCTCAGCTATTAGTTTCTTGCCAATATTAAGCCACAAATTAAAACATTCTTGAAAAATTGCTAAGTCATTACAAGAGATAGATATGACTGTCTGGAATCTAATTAGCCTATGGAACAACCACAAACAGAGAAATAGGTTTTGTTTGGGTTTGCTCAGCTGAAATGGGGAAGCAGAACATAACATACTGAAGGCAAGACACCMACCATGGTTCCTGGGGTGGAAATAATTAGTCAAAGTGGTGAGAAAGAGAAATTATTTCAGAAAAACTAAAACCACTCAACAGATTTAATATTGACATCTGATGAGGGTGGTAATTTGAAGAATGCAAAAGAACACTTTAAAAAATAAAATATAAAATAAAATAAAATAAATAAGCTCAGTTGCAAAACCATAGAAGTGAGGGGCAAGTTAATATTCTGGGACACTTTTCATGATCTTGATTTTTGCCTTTAAATTTGACATAGACCAAAAAACAATGGAAAATAGAGCATGGGCTTTTGTTACTTTGCTAAGGAAGTTATCTGATGCTATCTTTAGTAATCCTAAGAAAATCAAAGTTGATTTCATTTAGCTATTGTTTGTTGCAAGGTTTATGAAATAATATAATTCATCTCTAGACAATAACTAATTATTACTAATTACTAAGAAATAAGTCAACAAAGATATTTTCCTGTTTACATTCTTATCAGACTGTATCAAGACCATCTGTATTTTCAAGTCCTTTATCCCAAGGGATAAATAATTTGTGTTGTTCATTGAGTATACACATGCAAATATGTCATTTGGATTTGATGCACGTTTACAAAGCCAGATCTAGAGAACTTAAATGGGAAAACAAGCATTAATATACAGGAAGAAAAGCTTAAACATGCAGTCACAGCAGATAGAAAAGTAAGTACTTCAGTGAAATGATTCTGCAAAACTATTGTACTGATTGTACTGCATCAGTGTTTGTACTTGGAAACTGTTCTATGTGTTATCATTTCTGTTTGCTGCTGGTATTTTTGCAGATGTCCACCACAAGAGTGTGAGGGTGTTTGTGCGTGTGTGTGCGTTCATGTGAGAGAACTGCTTTGCTCACAGCAGTCACAAATTGCCCAAGCTGCAGAATTCAAATCTGGATCTGGGAAGGGAATGAACAGCTATATAAACTAGACATTGAAAATTTTGAAGCATGCTTATGCTTAAAGACTCAAAGCTGATGAATTGCAATATGCTTGCTTTCTGTGCCCCGCATTGTCGTCAGCAAGCAGACTGGTCCCACTTCCACTTCTTTCAGTCTCTGCTCCTTCAGACACTGCTCTTTGCTGAACCTTTTGCCACAACTGGAAGGATTTTGTCCTTCCCAGCAGGCTGGGATTCTCAAACTCCAAGCTCATTTCCTCTCTGCCGCTGTTTTCACATCCCACCCTTGTGCCTTTGCTCTCACATATTGCTGGAATGATGGTGGTATGATGTGAGTACTTTCTAGTGCAGCTCTGGTTTTTTTTTTTTCCTTTCCTTTCCCTGATTTTCCTGGCTTCAGAAATGGATGGCTCAGGAAAAGGCAGGGCGTGCTGGGGGACAGATGCGAGGGAAGAGAGGTTTCCTAGCAAAGGCAGGCAGAGCTACCGGGCGACAAGCCTTGCCCCACCTCACGCCAGGCAGGAGCTGCACCTTCCCTGAGCACACAGGACTCTCCCTGCTTCCCCTTAACCTTCGGAAATGACATCCTCATCCTGCAAGTCAGCAGAGTGCGCAGTCTTCACTCTACAAAAGACACTGCAAAATAATTTTCAAGTGGTACACTGTTCCCCTTGCAAGAGTCAGAAGTGTGAGAGGCCGCTGAAGGTTACTAAGCTTTCCTTTCATTTATTTTTGCTCTGTCAGTGGCTTTACTGTGATGTTTTGTTTTATGGCTACATTTTAAATTTTTCAAAGTCTCCTAGCATAATAGGTTCTGCCTTCTTTTGGCACTACTCAGTACAAAATAGTAGTTAATAAACTGCTCTGACTAGACTGGAAACTGTCTATACACATGCCTTTGTATATGACAACCCCCCCCGTGCCCATGGGGATGCAATCATGGCTTTCTAGGAGCCAGCAGAAATGACTTGTTTGTATCTGCTGATCTTTGGTTTGATGACAGTGTTCGTCTGTTTAATGAAATCACAGTATCTGTGAAACTGAGATAGGAAATGGCTAAGTATGTCTTTTCACCTTCATAGTGCCCAAAATATAAGAACTATTCTTGAGTTGTGCCTTATATGAGCTACATTATGTTAAAAACACAGCTAATTCGAAATGGAGTGAAATACCCTTTTTAGCTGGTGGAGCAATATGGCTCAGTTGAGTAAAAACCCTTGGAGGGCCAGTGGGAGATTATGTGTCCTGAAGAGGTAACAGGCAGGCTAGTGGGAGATTATGTGTCCTGAAGAAGTAACAGGCTTCCTTGTGGCAGTGAGAGCTAGTGTGCTGATCACTGCAAAGGCTTGATTAATGGAGTGATTAAAGCAGCAGAGGGTTAGTGCTCTGGCAGCTGGGCCATAGGAAATGGGCATGGAAACTACTGGGAGAGGGGAAATACACAGCTCCAGAATCACAGGGCTGACTTGCCCTAGCAAACACTTTGATGTTGGAGGTGGGGAAGGATGAAACACATCAGGCAAAAAGAAAAAAAAACCCTCCCACCTCCCCTTCCCCCCTTCCCCCCTTCCCCCCTTCCCAGCCTTATGCTTACAAGGGAAAGCCCCTGACTTTTGGCTCACTTAGCAGAAGGCAATAAAGCTTCCTATTATGAGGCTTCCTCTGATGTATCGTAACTGGTCTCAGGCTCCAGAAATCTGATCCCTTGGAACAAAACTTACAGTAGATGCTAATAGAGTCTCTAGCCCAGCAATGCTACACCCAACGCCCTGCATGGGCCCAGAAGAACTTCTAATTCAGTCACATCCTTTATTCTTCAGCTTTCCAGCTCCCTGGCCTGTTTGTTTTTCCTAAGTTACTCCACTTTTAAACAGAGGTGAGCCAAACTCAGGCTACTCGTGCTCAAGGAATGAATTCCCCCAAAGCTACAGGCTGAGAGCCAACTTCTTTCTTTGGGTCCTTTGCAATGGCAACAAATCTATGTGTGGTTGTTTGAGTTGGTCCCATTAAAGATAAGGATCATCTGCAGAGCTGGAACCTGCATCTGGAGTCAAAATTCCCAAGGCTCAAAGGGTTTAGATCAGATGTCTGGGAATGGAGCCCTCCTTCTTTGCCTTAGACATCTGATCTAAAACAACTTCAAACTTGTAACTCCTTTCAGATTAACCTCAGCTGTGAAAGGCCTGGGGATTCACATTCTTGGCTTACTAGTATGACTTCTCCATGCCTCACATCGCCACAGTTGATTAGAAATACTTTCTTGATTAACTTTCAGCTCCTGTCTCATGCATGAAGGTTAATAGCCAAGAATATCCTTAGAGAAGGTACTTTGTATTTAATAAATGAAGACCAGGATGGGGCATGAAAAGGGGAATAAAATTCACCATCAGTCCACTAGAGGGTAGCTCCCCTCAGATCACAGCTGAAAACCTTCAGCCCGGCCCCAGACACAGCGTGCTGGGCTCGCCTGCGCTTCCCTTGATGCGACAAAGCGGCATTAACAGTCTTTCTCGCCTCCTGTTACCCTCAGTAAGCTCCAATTTCTAGTTTAATAACCACAACAAAAACATCAAAATTCTATAATGAGTCTCCTAGAGAAAGATAAGAAAATTAGCACCAAAGAACAGTATGCATCTGAAATTGTTAGACCTTTAAACAATAGACAAATGGCCATTAAACAATGGCATTTTAATATATAACCTGAATTAACAAGTTTAAGTCCCCTAATTTTATATCCCTGGTATATTATTTATGGTATTTGTGGGCTACAAACGTTGATATGAAGTGGATAGTTCGTGTGCATTATGTGGGAAGCATCTACATTATATATAATGCATAAAGAAATCTACACAGCCTTCAGCATGCCAGCTGTTTCTGTTTATGACACTGAGTTATTCATGAAATCCAGGAAGACATTTTGTGGTAAAATACGCTACCTGCTTGCTTTTAAACTGCTGGAGTTGTCTGTCCAGCTAGCTAAATAATTAAGGGAGTGATGTGAAATTAAATATCACATTTCAGTCCACCTTCTCCCTTCATCAATTCTTTCTTGTAAGAGGAGCCAGGAACTGGAGAAAAATATGACTCACAGGGGCTGTTTAGGTGTTGCTATCGTATGTACAGAAGGTAAAGAGAATGATAATATGCCTTTCCTGTCTGTAATAGTGTTCACTGTAGCAAACCTTCCTGCTTGTTACAGTAGAGTAAATGGGGTGTTTAATTTGGGATTCAGTGTAGTCTGGAGTCAAGGTGCAGCAGTTTTATTACAGAATACAATTTTATTGGAGGCTGAAGATTTAAATTCCACCATACATACATATATACATGGAAGTTCTGCTTTGCAGATTCCAGCTAATACACACACACACAGAGTTCTTGTATGTTAAACACACTCTCTGATTTTTCAGTTTGAAGGAACCAAGGAATTACGACATATTTCTGCATTTTCTAATGCACTGAGAAACCTTGTTAGAACGTAGTCTCCTCCAGCCATCAAAAAAAGAAAACACACGCACACATTCAAAAGGAGCAAGTGCTATTTTTCATTTCCTCTTTAGATTTTTGACAGTACCCGCAATGTCTCCGGTTCATGACCCCCAGAAAGAAGCTTTGGGGTTTGGAAAATATTTTCTTTGTTTAGCTTTTTTCCAGCAAACAGCAGCATACCCCACCCCCCTTCCCCCAGAAAGGTGTTGATCATGTAATCATTTCTCCTTTATTTAGCCTAAATCTTAAGACAGAAGTCTTTCAGTAGAATGATTTTCTGGCAAGGCAACAATATGATGTATATATTTGGAAATCAAATTATTTAGAATTATGACCATGTCATCAAAATAAGCCATTTTGAAATGCACTGCTAGCTCTCCAAACAGATTGTATGGGAAAAATTGGATAACACTTGGCTTCAGCGCTCAAAAGTCAGTAAAATCAAAACACTAGGGACCGTTTCATTTCATTTTCGTCAAAATACAAACCCACCTCCACCCGCGCGGGGCTGCAGGCGGCGGGGACCCGCGGGGAGCCCGAGCCGCGGCCCGGCCCCGGCCCCGCCCCGCGCCGCGCCCGCCGCCAGGTGGCGCCGCCGTTTAAGGACATCTGTCCGCTCCTTTTTTTCCCAAAGATTCAGAGAGATAAATAACATCCGAGCAGGAATCCTGGCGCAGACAGGATATTTAACACCCGCAGATCAAAAAACGTAAAGCTTTTACCTACCCCGGTACAATAAACCTGGCTTTAAGAGCCTTGTTATTCCTAGATTTAATAGCTTAGCCTTTTTTTTTTTTTTTTTCTATTTACAACCCTTGCAAACCAAAGAGAGAAAAATAATATTGTTGTGTAGACCATAAATACTGCTGCTGTGGACCTATTTTATCCGGGGGAGGACTACACATAGATTCTCAACTGCTAGCATATTTGTCTATCATCCGTGGTTACCGGCACGCTGTGAAGCTGCTTTCTCTAACGCGCTACAGTAGCTGCATACCTGCGTGAAAGGAAATTATTTCTTCACAGGCAAAAGAGGATGCTCATCCTGCTGAGGGTAATCACAGGCAATTTCCATTTCGTTAGCATTTTCCTAACCCTCTTTTGTGGTGCTCTTTGATAGCTAGCTAGCGGTAGCCCAAGGTCACTGCCTGCTTTGGCTGCTATTTTGCCAGCAGCATATTTACACTGAAGTGTGGGATAAACTGTTTGTATCCAACTATTAAAAAAAAAATCAGGCTGAACACATCTCTTATGAAAGAGAGATACTGACAGTCCAAGTATTAACTCCTTTATTCGCATGTGCACATAGCTTTAGAATGAGCTAACGCCTAGATCTTGCCAATGACCTCAACCTTGATCTGGAGGGACCATTTATTCACGAGCAAAACATTCATTCTCCATACAAACTGGTCCTGGGACTACTGCCTGAATGACATTTGGTCCTCTATTAATAAACACACAAGACACAAAATTACTGTGATTTTGTCCTCTTACCATTTGGGGTTGTATGTCATGCATACAAGCACCGCAGCTACTCCTGAGGAACTTTAAATTAGAAATCAGCATTTAGTGGCTTTGTAGATCGCACAGAGGAATTACGGGCAGTCCTGAGACAACCGAGGGCTGTGAAAGCACAGAGAGACAGGCACAAAGGCACACATCGGCAAGAGAAGCCGGCCTTTTTTTAGCTGGGGAAAGGGCATTTTTCATGACCGCACGAGTGTATTGCAGGTCCCTGTTCATCAAAATCATAGGAACCACCATTTCGCAGTCCACACGCAACAGCGATAAAATGGTGGTTCAGAAGGGCTAGCACACCCGACTCAGCACCGGAGTTCCTCTGCTCACTCAACAGCCCAGCTCTTTTTTTAATTATTATGAAATGGCAATAGATTTTAGATTAGGAATGAGACAGGAAATGAGGGGAAAATCCTGTGTGCATCTGGAAAACACACAGGGTAAAAATTAACCTTGAAGCTCAAAGAAAACAATGTATGTATACATGTGAAAGCAGTCTCCATATAAATTTTCTAATAACAGTAAGGTGTATCTTCATCTTAAAACTTGTAACTTTAAGAAGATTTAACACAATATGTGCTGTTGTGATGCTGCAGAAGCCAACAAAGTATTTTAAAAAATAAAACCATATAGCAGAAATAATTACATTCAACTCTGAGCAGGAATTAACCTGGCACTGCAAATGATGAACCTTGCTTTATAAGAAGGGGACTTTTTAATATGATGATTTGGCAATTTGTAGGGATGGTTATTTTCATTTTAACAGGCCTCTGCTTAGTGTATGTCCCCTTGGGAATGTAATGAAGGTTAACAATTTACACGTGGGGAGAAGGGATTTTAGTGATTAGGGAAATTGCAGGCTCCGGTTTATGTAAGCATGTATGTGACACAGAGAGAGAGAGAGAGAGTTTCCTCCCAATTTCAGACACTGCTGCACAAAATGTGTGTAAATGTGAAACATTTCTGGGGAAAACCCATATGTAATATAGATAGCAGTCCACCAGGGCCTGAACTGAATGGCAAATAATGGCCTCTGGACTCTTCACTGGTGTCAGATCAGGTGTCAAAGCAGAGAGGGTTAGTTCACTTCCAACAGTGCATCAACATGGTCTATCTTACCAAAAGCCTTGCCTTGACAAAACAACATAGATACGTATTGGGCTCAAGCAGTGACGACTGGCAACTCAGAGAGGCAGAACTTAACCTCTTTCTTGTCTCTAATCCAGTAATGTTTTTCTGTCAAACTTCCTATGTACTCCATGCAAACTGAATTCAGAGCTCAGAAGAGACTCCAGCTGAATTTTTCACTGTAATGTTTCACTTTGTAAGATTTGTTATTAAATTACTTTATAATTGATTTGGTATTAAACAGCAAATCAGAACTCTGCTTTCAACCAAAACCATCTGTCCACTTACATTTCTGTGCATTCTTGACCCAGTGTGACAATTACCAGGGGAAAAACATCCCTTTACGATATTGAATGCAGTCCTGCGCCTGGACATTCAACAATATTCATTGGCCTATATAACTTAAACAAGAGCAGTTTGTTAGCCTAATAAATCCAAGATTTGGGCTGAGAAATAAAGGTGCTGTCAATAACCCTTTAGCCAGATAACAGAAATGGGATTATGTGATTATTCTGTCAAAAAATTAGGTTTCATGCTTTTAATTGGCATCATATCCTGTCATGAGTCTGTAGGGTTTAAATCACAGTCCACCATGTTAGAGAAGGAAACCTAATAGTAAATCCTTTCATCCCAGAGCCTGTAGGGTTTTTATGTGAAGTCCTAATTTCTGTTAAAATAATTCCAAAGGAAGACAACAGGAAACAGTAAACATGGCAACACCACAAATATACTTTTCTGATGCACTATGTCTGTCAGCGTTCAAAGAATAAGTTGTACGGGCTGGAAAGGAAACTGCTGTATCATTAAAACCCAAGCAGGCTCAAACAGCCACCCTTTTGTAAAATGGCCCCCCTCCACACTGTCTCTCATAAATCTTGTTTCAAACTGGGCTAAAGCCATGGATTGACTTTGCCTCTTGCAGTAATGGCTTAAAACTGTTGTGCATCACAGTTCTGCGTTCAAAGGGAATCAGGAGTATTTAAAAACAACTTCTGGTGCAGGATGCAATTATAACTGACAGCCAGATGTCTGCCCTGTCTGGTACAGCAAGCCTAGAAGAGATTGCAAATGGTCTTGAGACCTTTGGATCTAAACAACGCGTCTGAGTGAGTGATACACAGATAAACAACAATACCACAAATCACTGACACCAGCCGAGGGGTTGCTGGTACTGATAAAGATAAAGATGTCGGGAAGCAGCTGACCCTTCCACCCTCCCCTCTCTTATTTTTTACTGTGCCAAAAACAAAGTATGTTGGTGGAAAAGGACTCAGCCCACAAAATGTGTTTATATATCCACTGCCAGAAGTTCATCTTGTGAGGAAAGTTCCGTAAGTACTTGTTTAGTTTACAAAGGTTAACTGGACTGTAGTGAAAGATGTTTCATATTTTGATTAAATTATATGTCTGGAACATTTACAGCAAGTTCTATAATACGGGGTGTTCCCCTCAGGTGTGTTACCTACTGAAAACATTTTTAAATGGACTAACACTAAAAATGGACCCTCTTCTCTCCACGGTCTGAATTGATTATTATGCATACAAGGTGCTGCTTTGATGTAAAAGTATGTTTCTTATAGTACTTGTAGGAATTTTTAGACATTTCTCTCTCTTTATACAGCATCCTATTTTATGTATCATTTCTGAAGCATGTACACAGACCTACTGACTTAGTGAGCACAGGCTTACGTGGGAGTACACTGAAAACTGTACAAAGCTTTTGGGAAATCAGCAGAAACCACTTATCTTCATATCCTTTCCTAACGTTCACTATGAGACCAACCAACTCAAAGGCTTTAGAAGTAACTGTGCTGTTAAACTGACATACATTCACCATATCACAATGTTAGCCTACAGGGAAATGGCTGAAGAGTGTTTGGACAGTAACAATTTGAAGCAGTGAAGACATGCAAATAATGTGAACAAAACATAAGCTAATTTTTCAGACACTTCAAAAATAAGTATTGTATTTGATTTGCCTTTACGATCACCTTCTTCCTGTGATATTGTTACTGTCTCTTTAAAATACCTGATATCTGATAAAAACTTTATCTGCTTTGAATTATCTTGTGTTTTGTAACGGGTTTTTGTAGAATTTATGGGGRAAAAAAAAAGATCAGAAGCTGTCCAGGAGACATCTTTTTCTTACATCCCAGTGAGAAAATTCACTGCATCACTTTATCACAGGTCTTCAGTGTGTCACAAAGACAGGTCTATGCAATATCATTAGAATGAAAGATAAGGGACTCCATAATACAGAGATGTCATCAGTGATGGGAAAATTCCAATTCTGAAAGAGGACCTCATTCCAAATATCAAGCTTGAAGGATTTAGTATCTTGAAACATTTTTCAGGTTGGTTCAATGTCATTGTGATAAAAAGGATGTCACTTAAATCACAGCAACCTGATGTGCAAAGTTGTCCTGCCGGATGAATTGCCAAAACTTTTATTCACAGAAGACTCCTTTCAGCTAGTCTAAAAACTGACCAGGCCCTTGCCCGTTCCTTGAGCCAAACTTACTTTACGGACTTTATGGTGAAGGATGACCAAAACCTTTCTTTGTAGCCTCCATTCCCTCATTGGCTCTCTACCCCTCCTGCTTGACTCCCGATCCCACAACAGGCACTGCTTGTTTGGACATCACCATTTGGGGCTCTCCTGCAGTTGACCCGTTCAGTTCATACTGCTGTAAACTTTTCACTTTATGGGCAATAATTTTGCAAAAACATATTGTTCTTACCCCTAGGGCATGAGAGACTTGAGCTAAGATGTGTGAACAATCTGAGAAACTAGAAACACAGGTTTTCACTGAAGTTTCTATAAAAGGTAGAGGTACGCCTTGGCCACATTCACACAGCAAAAGTGGCAATTTGCCCTGCGAAGGAGCCGCAGCAGCAAGGCTGGGCAGTGGAGCACCAGCTCAGGCACTTTTGCAGTACACCACAGGCTGCGGTGCAGACATGCCCTAGCACACCTTCACACCAAGAGAAAAGGCCTCAAGCTTATGCTACGCACCAAGAAACTGCTGCGTTAGTAGAAGTGTTAAAGCATTGCAAACCACATCTTTTTTTTGTGTGAGTGAAGATAAAGGCCCTAGAATTCCCCAAGGAAAATAAAGAGTTGCCAAGAGTATGGGTGTGAGAGGAAACACTGTCAGGTTTGAATCTTCTGTGAAAAGCCAGATCACACAGAGAGAGGGACCTGGGGCCTCGTGATGGCCATATTTTGGCCAGCATTGAAGTCTGGGGAATAATTCATGAGAGGCTCAAGAAAGCCTCCGGAGTCGTCTTTAAATCAAACTAGTACATGAAGAAGGGTTGAGTTTTAAGCATTCCAGCTTCTTCTTCAAGTTTATCATTTTAATAAGCTTTGAATGGTCACATAGCCTAAATCCATTTTGATGCGTTGAATTTTATTTTGTTTGTAATAATTTTTAAAGCTAATGATTACTGTGTAATATTATGTATGGGACTTTTCTTGGAGACAGACTTTATTTACACAAGAAACTTTTAAAGAGCTACTGCTGATGTAACATATTCATTGTTACAGCACTTCTAAACGGTATTTTAAGATCCTGGTAATTCTTGTCGATATGGGAGATATAAATATCTCCTCACCCTTGCCTCAGAGTGCATCAGGAAAGCAATGCACACAGATCAAGAGGGAGAAAAAAGCCTGCAAGTAGTATCAGCCCTCCCCCTCCCCACAAACCATCCCAGCAGTGTGGCTGGGACTGTGCAAGGAGTGGAGAAGCAACATGGTCTGAGAGACCAGGGTGGGCTGCAGACAGTCTCCATAATGCTCCCTTAAAGGCAGAATTTGTGTCAGAAAGATGACGCTTGAAATTGCCCCTGTCCCCAGCCACCCAAAGGATAATAGAGCTGCCTCTCCAGCCCAGAGCAAAAGGGAGAGGAGAGCCATTTGCCCAGGCTTCCCCACACACCGGCTGCTGTGCAGGCACTGCTCCTGAAAGCCCTAGCTCCCTGACGCCTGCACCGCGCTGGGCCACACATGACACCCCAGCTTAATCCCTCTACCATAACTGTTCCTGGCACCCACTTGCCCGTGAGACCTGTGTGTTATGTATCCTCCCCGCAGAGGCTCGTTCCCCACCACGCCACATTTTACACAGGAAGGTGCAGGCACTTTGCTGTAGGAGATTTCGTGCCACCTTGCCTACTGTGCTTAAGGGCTAGGCTGGTAACCTGAGGGGTATGAATTCATCTTCCTCCTTTGCCATGCAAATCTGCGAAACCTTGGAGCTATCATTTAAACCCACAAGGATATTTTAGGCAGGTAAGGATGAAAACAGAAGCCATGCAGATTCTGTGAGAACAGAACACCTAGTGGGATTTCCCTAGGGACCTAAATACCTTCAAGCTGAGTGCTTCAGTTTCTCTTCTGGAAAATGGTTATAAAGGTAATTCTGTACCCAGCCAGTTGCAAGGTGCTGTCCTGCGGTATTAACCAAAGCAGCACTTGGGCAGCCAGAGACTTCCCAGTGGCTCTGGGAGCACCCTTGCCATGTTTGTTACTCATGCCAATGACTCACACGCAGAAGGCACAGGGCAGGTACAGGGGTGTTAAATAGCAAAACAGCCCCTAATCCCTACATGTTCAGCAGGATGAGTACAGCAGTTTGGTAGGACTTTCCAATATAAGGTGGGAAGTTCTCCAGCTGGGTTTGCTGTTTATAATTCCTCGGGCTAAGAATTGCACCTCGGGTTCCTTGTAGTTATTCTGAGTTGGGTGTTTCAAGGCGGTCATGTTAGACTCTGTTTCTGTATTACTATGGTTACCATTAATAACGATGTCTCCATAAGTTACCAGGAAACAGACAGTAAAGAAATGTTAACGTTTTCTTGAGAATTAGTAATGAGAGAGAGAGAGAGATATGTAGTGCAAATAAAGAAAAAGAAAAATGGGACTAAGCCAAAATAATAAAGAACATGAAGTGATTCCATAACTACCACTCAGCTTAAGAACTTAAATGACATTGCATTATAAAGGATAACTATGTTCCTAAGCAAGAAAGCAAATCCCAAGCTCTGTCTTGAGAACTGTAAATGCTATCCCTTTCTGGTCTCAGCCATAAAACCCATAGTCTGGAGCTACTGCTTACTCCCCAGGAAGGGTTTCTGGGCTTTCAAAATTACCACACTCATCAGAGGAATTTGGGAGCCAGTTTGTACTTCAGATTAGAGTTCAGAAAGGAAATCCAAGGATGTGGGTAGTATTGAATTAGATAGGAGTTTCATTGATTGAATAATCTATAGCTGCAGAAAGTACAGCTATTTTTCTACTGAGTTTCACTTATCTGACTTTCTTCTGAGGAAAGCTTTTATGGGGTACATCTATCAGCTTGGACACAGAGGCACAATGCTCGTTGGCGTATGTCCATTAAACTATAATAAAGCTACAATGCAGGTAGCAGTTCAACTGTCTTATTTTTATATACTTTAAGTTTGTATCATTATCTTCACGTACTTTCATTCTTTTATACATCTGCAATATACTAATCTCTGTAGCAGATGACTACATGGGAAAGAAAAGGCTAGAATTTTAATAGGAATGTGTGTTTTTCTCAATTTGATGACCTAGTCAGGAGCTCCAGCCTCACTCCCAAGCCACAAACCCCCCAAACTTCAGGAATTTTAATAAAAATTCATAAGACAGGTTAATTGAACTTTGCTGTTACTTTCTTTCTTCCCTTGAGCTCCCTGGAGTGCCCTCACTCGAAGACCTATCTTGGAAGACCCCATCACCTAGGCATTAGGCACTCTTTTGGGAGGTGGCAGATGTGGGCTCCAGTCTGTGCTTGAATTTACAGAGAAGGGATTGTCTTATGRTCTCCTGAATATCAGGGGAGTACATTAATATTTAATCTATAGGAACCAGGCCTTCCTTCTCAAGTAATAGTAACCAAGCCCCTGGAAATGTTTTCATCGCTTTGAGGGACCCATATTTTTTGCTACATTTTCTCCTGATTTGTGAAATGGCAGCTTCCAACATGCAAATGATTTGCCAACCAAAAAATAAAAATAACAAACAGCCCTGAAAAAGTTTTTTGCCAGCAGTTTTGCAAAAAGAAAATTAAAGACCTGATTGAAGTCCCTTTAATAGATTTCAGAAGGGAGTGTACTTGACCTTGTGGCTTCATCATCAACCTTAACTTTGTTTTCAGAAATTTGAATGGGATTTAGCTGCACAAATCCCACTCTAATCCATAGGAGTTCTGTGGCTAAAACCCAAATGGCTCTCACAGAACATCTTGTCTTCTTTAATTAAAGACTTCTGGATTGATTTTCATAATCTATTGTTTTCATAGTTGTTTTATGAAACTGTTGGCTGTTGGCATGTTGCATGTAAATATGTGTGTGATAAATTGTTAAACTACTGTTATTCATTCCATCAGCCTATAGCATACCATAGCCCAGCTTTGTGCTTTTGATAGTACAAAGTCATTACAAAGCTCATAGATAAAGGCCTATTAATAACTAATTAATTATGACTGCACTTTTAGTCTCATTGTGGACAATGGCACAGGTTCCACTGACTTGAATAGGTGTAGGATTTGGCCCATTAAAATGATTAATATGTGTCTTCTCATTTTCACCAGAGCATGGGTAGATTCGGCAATGTACTGTGTGCCGAGAGTATGCTGCATTTCAGTAGCGCACCTGCTTGATGGCCTATTAAAGAGAATAATCAGGCCATAAACAGGGGTTCTGTGTAAACAGAGTAACAGAGTGTCCACAGATTTCCCCCTGGACCCACATTCCCCATGTCTCTAATAGCATCTTCTGGCCATCCTCAGTGGAGGGGAATGTCCCTCCCCACATAACTGACCTGACGGTGCCCGTTGGGGTCTGAGGGACCTCTCCCGGGGCTGGCGTTTGTGCATGCTGGGGACAGGGCCGTCCCTAGTCATGCTGCTCCCTTAAATTATTCCACCGAGGTTGTCCTCTTTCAGCCAGGACATTCTTGCCAGCCTTGCACACCTCACCTAGGCGCCAGCCCAGATCCAGTTACTGAATCCTGCCTCTCTGTTTCTGTTTCCATGATGGTGGGAATGGCATACTTGCTTCCTCAGGCCTTTTCTCATGTTCTGGGAAAAAACTGAAGCCCCCAGGAAAGGGTTAAATTAGTTAGATGCTTCATTGATTAAATAATCTGTGGCATGTTTACATATTTATACCCAAGGCATTTCTAAGTTTGCTCTTTCTCTCAAAAGAACAATAGCAAATGCTCCTCTTCCAAGGTTAACAGTTTCCAGTCCATCACTTCTTTCACCACATCATTTCATCCTGCAGGTTTCCAGTTTGATGGCTGTTAAAGGTTTAAGAAGTTTAAATTGACCTTGACCTGCAAACATATGATTTACAGTAGATTATATTGTTCTGGAAAAACAAAACTTCTGTCCTGAAGCTAAACTGCATTTAATGATTTATATTACTTTTCCTGGGCCAGGTTCTGGTGTATTTACTAACACTGTATGTTATTTTAACTCCTCCAGAAGCCCCATTGATTTTGGAGGCACTCTTCCAAGGTGAGGCAGATTCACAATATGAATAAATATACCAACATGTGGTCCACTAATATATTGTCATGATTTCGAAGATAAATTCTTTGATCACTTCTAACCTTGTCTTCAGGTCTGTTTGTAAAGTCCTTGCAAATTATTCAAATACATTTTAAAAATACACAGATAGTACCTGTTTTCATCAAAAGAAATCCCTATTGGCAGTATCACGAGATACCTTGGAATATGCTACATATGTTTGTGCTGGAAGAAAAAAGTCCTTCTACTTTGGAAATTGTGAAATACATTCTAGTTGCAGACTTTAACGGGGCACATTTTAAATCACAGTGAATTAAACCATTAATTGTAAAATGGTGAAAGAATATCTTTCTGGTGTCCCTGTGAAGCTTAAAAGTTTGGAACAATGTGTGTTAAAGAGGCAAGACTGGCACTGAAGTGTTCCTGGTATCATTGCTGCCTTTTATCTTTTTTGGCAGCTCTTTAGGAAACAGCAGAGAAAGAAAAATATGAAATTGAACACAGCAAATTTAATTATAAAACAAAGCCACCCACCTTGCTTTCAGGGTCAGGAAGTATAATCGTCTCCTTTTGACGCAAGAATGAGTTTAACAACATATGTTAAATGAACAATTATTTAAAATAAAAGGAAATGACCTTAAAACCAGCTGCAGTATCTCAGGCTGTAGCACCAACGGCAGTGCAGAAAAACAGCCCATTGTGGATCGAAGGCACACGCACAAACGAGAGCACTCCCGCAACCCTACCCTGGCAAAGACAAAAGCAAAAAGCAGTCATTTCATAGAATACTGTAAAATATCTCACTTGTATTTGATCTCACCAGCTTGTTCTGCCTCTAATTTTTTATTTATGTTTGTTTATTTTGGTCTTTCTTTTTTCTATTTATTTATGTTTTGGCTGCAAGACCAAATCCTAACGCCCAAAGCCACTGTTCGCTGCACAATGGCACGATGACATTGGGTGTTTTCCAGTAAATTGTATTTTAATGAATGTCGCAAGCAGTGGAAACACCAGAGCAAGCACATCAGCGCTAAATGCACACCTAAGGAGAATAAAAAGAAAAGAGCTTTTTGCAACAGAATAATTCCGTTTTTCTTGAAAGCGCCCGGAGTCACATGACCGAGCCCAGAGCCTTTAGGACAGCACAGAACCCGCCTGCAATGGGAAAGAAATTAAGCAGGTCTGCCTCCTCCTCGCACACGCTTTTTAGCCTGTCGACGCGTTGCCTGTCCGTATCCCTCACAGCGCATCTGTAGAGCCATTAAATTGGATAATCCCTCTGGCCTTTGATACATTTCTGGACATGATTATTTCATTACTCGCAGTATATCAGTAGGATCATAATAAAAAGGACTTCTGACAACCTGCCAAGAGTTTTGTGGCCTTGTAAACACAAAAGTGCTCTAATAAAATTTTATTAAGTGTTAAAAAGTCATAAAAAGTGAAATAACATAAACTACAAAATTTACTGTCCTCAGCAAATGTTGAAAATATCGTCCATAGTAAAATTAAATTAGCATGTAATAGACGGCGC
>JAYKAV010000078.1:2125074-2247511 GCA_035582835.1 Phoebastria nigripes | reverse complement strand
CGGGCCCCGCGCGGCGCCGCGACCCCCGGCGCAGCCCCGCAGGCCGCCGGGAGCGCTCCCCCACCCCAGAAACGAGCCATTTACAAGGATTTTGGCGTTTTCTTGCAAATAAAAAAAAAAAAATGGAGCGAGGAAAACAATGCGGGTAGAGCTGGGCTGGAAGGCGCCTGGCGGGGCAGGCAGCGGTGGAGCGGGCTCCCGGCGGCTTCAGCCGCGCCGCTCCCCGCCGCCGCCCCGGCTCCGTGCCCCCGCGCCAGCGGCAGGGGCAGCGGCAGGGGCAGGGGGTCCCGCGCCGGGGGCGAGGCGGCAGAGAGTGCTCGCCCTCCGTGCCTCCGGGGGCCCGCCGCAGGAGCCAAGTAAGTTCAACCTTTCCATTGCCGTCGGTGCTGCGCAGGGAGAAGGCACGGCCGGGACAGGGACAGGGAGAGGGGCAGGGACAGGGACAGGGACAGGGACAGGGACGGGCACCGCCGCACACGGCCGCGGCGGGGCGGGAGAACAAGGCAGGACGGGACGGGACGGGATGGGACGGGACGGGCTGCCGCCGCTCGCCGCGCTCCCCCCGTGCCGTGCCGTGCCGTGCCGTGCCGGCTCTCCGTGCGCCGGGGCGGGGGCACCGCGTGTATCCGGGCTGGTTTTGGCGCCGGCAGCGCCTTGCTGCTGGGGTGTGGGCACTGAGGAAGCGGATGAGGTGGCGATGCCAGGTTCTCGTGGCATCACTCCCCCCTCGGGATGTCCGTCCTTTGGGGCTGCACCGGCAGTTACCTGCGGTTAGCCGGGAAGGAAGCGACCATGCTCCCGTCACATGGAGCCGCTTGGCAAAGCCCCCCGAAACTTAACGCGGAGGGGAGCGGGGAGGATAAAATAGTAATAAAATAAGGAAATTGACTTCAGATTTGTGGGTAGAAAATATTTTAAGTTTCATTTTATTCAGGTGAAGAGGATAACTGATTCTCATGTGGCAAGGCTGATGTTCAAGGCCAACTACTGTACGAAAAATAGTGACTCGCTGCCTAAGCCTGGCTTGTCTTTGAGCCCGGGCTGGTGCACGCTGTAAAAGTGGACCAGAAGTGCAGCCGGATCAGCCCCGACGGGGAGCAGGCAGTGAGAGATCTTTAGGCAAAAACTAGCTTAAAGATAGACAGCATACGAGCAGGAACAAAGAGCTTTGTTCTCACTAAGGGGAAAAAAATAACCATGAAGTTATTTTTAGTAGAAATGCTAACAACTCTGTAAGTAAACTGCACATTAGTAATCTTGAATCTATACACTGTGTATTAAGGTAGGGTTAAAAAGAAAAACCATAAACACTATTTGGCTTTATTCTGAGTCATATAAATTAATGGGAAAGTTGTAGGTATAGTGTAAAGTGGTGCTTGCTTTAGCTCAACTGTCTTAAATTGACTGGTTTCTAAAAATAGGTGTTTCTGTTTGTACATAAAGTTGGCTAGATCTATGTGCATATGCAGACCATACAGCCATAAAATGTATATTTATCTCACTGATTCAAAACTTGTAATGTTTTATATACCCTTATGTTCATCACCTCTGATTAAAAGAATGAGGATATTACTTGTAATTCATATATATATTTACTGACAAATTACAGAAATAAAATACATTTGAATAAATAGCAAAAAACTTTGCTTTTCTTCCATCTCAGATTTTTATATAAATCTTCAATAATTTTACAGTAATGACTGCAATTAGGAATGCTGACAGAAAGAAGTTGTACTTTTTAAGCCGAAGAAAATGACCACATCACATTGTCTACTGTGTTTTAAAAAATCTGAGCTCTAAACCATCTATGGAAATACACAAGTTTTCAATGAACACTAAATAATTTTCTTTGCCCTCAAATGAAATTTTCAGTCTTCTGTCACCAGATATAACATAAAGACTGCAAAAATGCAAACAGAAAGTATAGCAGCAGTGTGATCAAAGCTTTGAACTTACATGAATTAAAAAGTCAGCTAAGTGTTACAGAATTCCACATGCATGTGGCTAAGGTGTGTGCGTGCCTACATAACTTCGAAGAGTTTTTAAATTAGATTAATGGGTTGAGGAGTTAGTTTGCATTACTGAAAGGCTCTTCAGGATCAATTCTAGTATTTGTAGGATTTTGGGAACTTTCCTAGGAAATCCCTCTTTATGCTATGGTGTGCAGAGCCACACTGCCTTTATTTTTAAATACGTTCTTTAAAAACCTAACTCTGTCATCTGGTTGATCAGCTGTTTGCTATTTTGTGCTGCACTCTGCCTGAGCAAGTACATGTACAATATCACTGTGTGAACAATCCCATTTGTTCCATGGGGTTTACGGACATGAATTGGAGTACGTGCTTATATGTGCAGGATCCGGGTTTCAGTGGTGAGAGAAACTTTTTTTCCTAAATTTAGCGTTCTAATTTATGGCGGGTGGTTTTGAGTATGCGGCATTACTTCGACAACGAATTTTTTATATCAGCCTAATGTGATGTAAAATTCCAAATGTGATGTAAAATTCCAAAAAAAAGATGCGATAGGCGACTATAGGTTATGTTTAAACGGACACAATAAAGGCCCGATGGGCAAATGTCTGACCCTGCATTGGGCAAGGCTGGAACTCACGTTGTTTACATCCAGCTTCAGCCCCACTCCTTTCAATATCCGACATTATGCCTTGCACCTCCAGCTGTGACAAGCAAACACAGGAGTCCTGCCTCGGGAAGTTTGCAGTCTGCCTGTCAGAAGGGCCTCAAAGGGTGAGGAAGAAAAGCACAGTTACAGCAGATGACGATGCTTGCAGCAGGCAGGATGGATATTGTCTGGGCTCAGGGACTGGGGCTGCACATGCGTCACTTCTTTTGCAGGGTTTCTTTAAGTGCTTGCAGAATTTAAAGGCACGCACCATCCAACAGAGGCCTATCTTGCAATATATTAACCAGATCTTTCTGAGTTGATTAATGGCTTCAGGCTTTTGTTGTTGGATTTTTTATTTTTATTTTTTTTTACTGTAATACAGCTGGGCCCTACGCTACAGAAATACRTAATGGATGAAATCGTGGCTCTCCTGAAGTCAGTCACAAAACTCATTGACTTCATTGGAGCCACATTTTCATCGACTGCATCATAATATTTTGTATCAGCCATATGGAGGAGATTTAAAATTGGCTTTAGAAGAAATAGAAATTATCTCCTCTACAAATGATTTGCATAGGTTGTTATCTGTTTTTTTTCTCCAGGTAATATAAATGGCAACACTAAGTGTAAACTGCCAAAAAGACAAATAGCTGTATAACATTTTGATTTCCTGTAACTACAGCATAACTCAACTAAAATATTAACTTAAAATCAACAAGGTTGGATTACTGTATGTAAGACCACCAGGTCTGATCTGGACGATGCAAAGGCATGGGAAGACATTCAAAGGCACAACTGGCTATTTACCGTTTGTGACACTCTTTAGGACCATGGAGATGTGAAATTGTATGTCAGTGATGCTTTAACACAAGAGGCAGTTAGTTAAGCAGAAGAGACAGTATTAATTCACAGCCCTTGCTTTTGCACATTTAGTGTTATTGAATTGTGCTTCCCCTTGATATTTTAAACAGATGCATCATAATGGACTCCTTAAAATCTGATTTAAACCATAACACCAGGAAGCACAATTTTGTTAAAAATGGAGGGGGGGGGGAAGAAACTGCTGGACTCCCAGCCACTCCCACAGTCGTCTGTTTTTTCTGATCCATTGGCCTGCCAGGATGGCACCTATCCAGTGTAAATATTACATTTTCAACATTTGGATGGCATTTTGAGCAATATTTCTCATCCCCTGAGAATGTATACTTTATAAATACAATATTATCTGCAATTCAGAGCTAGATTATGGTAGGATGTGACTTTATAATGCAAAAGATATTTAAAGAACTCTGTGTATGGACTCACTTACTGTAGAATAAAATTTCTTCCTTTCAGTTATTTTAATTTACAGTGAAATTGACTTAAGCACAGCATCAAACACACTTTTTTTTCTGGAATAGGGAGGATCCAGGCATGATTTTGGAGGAATAACTCCATGTGTAGACAAGATCTGTTGCTACCGTTTAGCAGCATAATCTGCACTGTGCATATCTTAAAGTGGAAAGCTACACCAGCATCTTTGGGACCTAATATCCTCGTTGGACTAAACTCTTCACTGTGTATATTCCAGTAATATCCCACTGACAGTGCCAGATGCTGACAGAACTCCACACTGGAAATAATTATGAAAATGAGTTGATCCACATCCATAGCAAGTAGTGAATATTCTTAGAGAAACAACTTGTTCTGAAATTCCCATCTCTGTTTTAAATCCTTCTCTTTCTCGTCAAAGGGAAAATGGGTAATATTTGAACTGAGCCCAAATAAATTTCTTTTTACTCATTGTTCTTTAAGTAGAAACAATGTAGCTGGTTTGTATAGTCTTGTGTAGGGGAGGAGGAACCGCACCCAGGCATCGCAGTTATATCACAAGCTTAGGCTGGTGTGGATTTACACGGCTGAACTATATGTCCTGAAATTTGTGTTTACAATGAAAAAACCTGACCTATCTTTAACTACAGCAGCATTGCTTAGGACTGTTTTAATATATACCAGATACAGTCCATTAAACTGGAACAAATATAATCCTGAAAATACTAGCTTCACATTTTCCTGGTTGTAGGTAATTTTCCATACTCATAATCTGCTGTTTTGAAAGAATGTCCTTATTTCCTGACTTTGAAGTACAGAGCAGTGTTTTTGTCTCCTGTTTAGCTTCCCCGCCTTCCCCTCAGTTTGTGGCTCATGATACTTTGGGTCCTATATTTACCCGCCTTCAATAAAATGTTATCAGCTGCTGCGTGATTCTCATTTGCAAGTCTCTGCCTGCGGATATCAAACTTGTAGGTCTGGTAGTACAGTAAAGCCTAGGTTGCGGAGCCTAAGTGAAGAGGGAGCCCGACACCCACCTGGCTACAGCGATAAAGAAAATAGAAATTGGAGATTTTCATAACGAAAAGCTGGGTAAGAAAATTCATGGCTTTCAAGCTGGTAGAAGTGTTTTACCATGGACCTGAAGGAGAGACACGTCAGTGTGACTGGCCGACTCCTGGCTTGTAACCGGAGCTGGAGAGAGTCCCTGCTGGGGCAGCCCCGGTTCTCCCCGAGCCCGTCCGCGGCCCCAGYGGTGCCCCAGCGGGCAGGCAGGCAGCCAGGGCGCGGGCAGCGGGGCTGCGCCTGTTCTTTCTGGCAGAGAATCGGGCCTTACATTTCCAGCCTTTGTCGCTGCAAAAATAACCTTGCAAATACGAAGCCTGAGTAAACTAAGGAGCTGGCAGGAAGCTTGGAATAATGGTTCTGAGAAGTATGAGTTGTGCCCATCCCATGTGATACCTTAGAGGCCTGATAACAATGCTTTCAGTGCAAGACAATATTTCTATTGTAATGTTACTATTAAATGGCAAGCCCCGTCGACACAAATAACTGGCTAAACTGCTTATTCTGCTGGTGGAGTCCATCCATGTGCAGAGGAAATGTAAACTTACCAGGCCTTGCGCATTCCCAGGGAGAGGGAACGTCACAGTTTGGTACCAGGACATCTCCTGCCTGTCACTCTGCTCCCTTGTGCCGCTTTGTGGACTTTGCTGAATCAGCACATACTCAGTGTGCCCTGTGAAGGAGGTGAGATGGGGAATAAGCAGAAGCAATACAGGTGGATCTAGTACTTCTGTCTTTCACTGAAGAATCTGGCTTATGCCCACATCAGAATAAAGCAGTACAGGATGATGTGGAGTGCTATGGGAAGAAGACGACTGATATGTTTAGGAGGGTTAAAATTTTTATGATTAGCAAGGGAGATACAAAATAAGACACTGAGTGACAGATACCTGCTTTGGCCTTATCCTAGTATGGGTAATGGTGAGACCATTAGTCCCATTTTTTTTCTAACAGCAACTGGAATATTTCGTCAGTGGAGAGTTTTGTCTGGGAAGGGAATTTTCTTACACAAACCATACAGCCAGTTATATCAGGGTACGTGGCAATCTAAGACAGAAATGAAGCTGAATGTATGATGTCCTGGTCATTCTGGATGGTAAAGTCTCCTCTTCTTGTGTCACCGTTCCTGTAGCAGATGAGCTAAAGAGCTCCTCCTGAAATGCTGTAACTTTTGGACCCTGGGAACGAGGTCTCAGGATGGATCCAGCCACACGGGCTGGAGCCCCTCTGCCACCCTGAGGTTCTGCCTCCCTCAGGGCTCTTCAGCAGCACCAACCGAAGCACAAACCCACCCCTGCTTCATGGTTTACACGTTCAGTCCATTAACCAGTGAAGAGTCTGGTCGCCTCAAAGCTCACATGATTGCAGTGTGAGCAAAGCCAGCAGAATTTTGAAATCAAATTGGAAGGCACATCCCTTCTGGTATATACTTACACCAAAAGTTTGTGTGAGTAAACTGTCGTCCATTCTCTGCTTACTATTGTTTAGAGCACGCTGCATGTGAAAGCCAGAGCCGTCGGAGTAGGAAGAACAGCTGAAATATCTCTAATGACATCCAGTGCTACAAAGTGCTTTGAAGTTGTATAGCTGCTATTTCTTTTCTATGATTTCCAAATGCAGAAGAAAAAAAAAAGAAGTATCAATGTTAAAAGCATCAGTCAGTCTATTTAATTGGACAATAGTTGTCTGTGTCATTTCTTTTCTTATGATGATGATCTGAAGTGAAGAGGGGAAAGCAGAGAATTTTCTTGATGGTTATAAAACATGCATTATTTACTTCTGAGACCAAAAAAACCCCTACATAGTATTTGCCAAAGGCCAAAGGCCAATGTACTCAGGTATTTCAAAAAGTGCATTTTTACCTAGTTATGTGTGACTGTTGATGCTGAGTCTGACTGTGATGTGGATCACTGAGGGCCTCTAAAGTGCCACCACCATTTTTCATCATCATCCATCCATCAGTGACACTGTCACTTTGAAATCTAACAAAAGTTTGCTGATTTTAATTTATTCCCATTCCTATCAGATCGCTGTCATCCCCATAAAAGACAGGGCCAGAAATACTATGGACTCAGCTTTAATGAACTCACTCCTCAGACCTTGCTAGTACACTGGGGACTGCAAGTTGCCATGCCCCTTTTAGGAAGGCCAGTATAGTCCTTGGTGATCTGCTTGGCCAGTTTTGCCAGCCAGTGTAAGAAAATACCAGTTTGGATGAGTTTTAGCTTTCTCGGCTCTGAGGTGTGATTCAAGGACTGGGAGCAGGATTGAACCCTGGGGCTGGCAGACCCCATTCTGAGATGAGTGCTCTGACCATTGCACACAAGCTCCTCCTGAAGTAACACCAAGAAATGCTAACACAAGATACCCCTACAATTGATGCGGACTGTGAACACATAATGCTGCGCTCGCTCTCCGATATATTGCATCTGGACCTTGTGACAATCATAACATTCACTCCATGACTATCGCTTAATGTGTGTTTTATTGTGCACTTTAGATCATTACTTACTTCATGGGAAATAGTAAGACTATCTGCCAATGGGCAGATTCTGCTTTCTTGACTTAAATAAGGAGGTTCTTCTGTTGACTGCAGTAGGAAAGGTACTCCTCAGCATGAGCAGAGCCAGGAGAACATGAAACCCTGGTCCTGCACTTAGTTCTGCAAGCTCCAATGAGCACAGTGAGGCTGTGCATGGCCACAGGTTCCCATCAAAGGGCTGGGGTAGATATCGGTACGTGTCTTGGCATGTGTTGTAGTTGAAATAGTAAGATTTACATACTATTTCACTATTTTTACTATTTTACTATTTCAAAGCACTGAAAATACTTTGAGGATTTTTTCTGGTACTTTCCCACATTTCCCATTTCTTGTATATACAAGTGCTAGTTTATAACACTCCATATCAGCTAATAAACTGGAAATCAAGGGCATATCTGCAAGAACATTTAACAGCATAGTAGGTGGAAAAGAACTAGAAATCCCACCAGTTACTCTGCCCAGTGATCCAGAGAAGAGAAAGAAAATAGAAAGAGAACTGCTGACAGTTGTATGCCCACATAAAAATACTAAAATACAAAGCTGCTTACGAGTGTTTCGTAATAAAATCCTGTCCTGATAATAGTTTTTGTTTTAATTTTGTGCTTATATGTGACATTAATGTATCCAAGCCATTTTCATTCATTGTTAAAGACATATTTCCTCTTGTGATTACACCTAGGTACAACAAAATTAAAGCTTTCTAAAATATAATTGCCTGAAAAAGGGAACTGTTGATACACTTTTAAGTGTAGCCCCATGACTGACATCTCTAGCATGTTGAAATAAATACACAAATAAAGTTAATCGCTACATGGTCTGAGCAGTGAAGGAATTGCCATAACTTTTATGTATGACTACATTACAATGTTTAGATAAATTGCCTGATGTAGGTCAGTAAAGTGGGACCAATTCATTTTTATCTGTCTTAAAAAGGGCTCAGAAAAACATGATTCCTCATCAAACATCCACTGAAAGGACAAGTCACTGTAATACACTGAGATAAAAAATGGGCTCAGGAGGGGAACATGCTGCTTTAGCTGATGGGTCCTAGTAGTCCTTGACAGCCAATGAAGAGTCACGTAAAGTTTACATTAATTGATTTTATTGTTAACCTGCTTGAAATTTTGTCAGCCAAAAGAAAACAAAAAACCTGAAAGGCACACAATCACCCACTTTGTATAGAGTTTAGCTGTACAAAAACGCTGTTCTTGCAGAGACCTCATCACCAGCAAGCTGCAGAATGCTTTTACTAGTTTTACACACACTTTTCTTTAGCCTAGCACCACGCAGACTGTCCATATTTTACATTGCTACCTCTAGCATCTATATTTCACCACTATGGGCTGCAATGTCACATTAGTCTGGTGCTGAGCCCACCCACCCCTAACACCTCCCTTCATGATGCACTTTCTCCCAACAGTGCTGGAGATGGCCTGTGACATAAAAAAGCTTTCTCAGTACAGGAAGATGCCAACACAGGAGATTTCAGTGCGAAACTACACAAAAATATCCTTACTATTGGCACGTGTTTATGTACGTTTCATTAGCAAAAGGGGAAACTACAATGTAAAGGAAATCTCTACTCAGAGGAGACTTTGGTACTTTCCTTAACTTCTTTTCTGGATGACTGGTGTTAGAAGTGGTGTGCTTACTGGGCTAAATTCTACCTGATTAYCACTTTAACCTTACTCCTCTCCACATATTGCTGTCAATAATATATCCAAATAGTCAGCAGAGTAGGATGTTAGTTGTGTTCTGGAACTAAATATTATCTCCTTATAAAAAATTTCAGTGATACGGCATTGCTAACCAGAGGTGGGCAAAATGCTTAAGTCAAGTATTTTATTTATCAGAATTTTGCATAAACAAAGATTTTTTTTTAAATTCCCCAGATGAAATAAAACTTTTTTGTCTTTAGATGAAACTTCTTTTCTTTTTTGTCTTTAGATTCAAGCCTAAAAGATCAATCAAGACACTTCTAATTGTGCAACGTTTCTGAATACCTAATACCGATTTCAGTGAGTTTGCAGTGTATAGCTAGAGTCAAATTTGCTTGTGCTAATTGTCGAGAATTGAGGTGGTGATTATTTCATCAATAGCAAACTTGGTTTCTGAGTGTTTGATTTGGAGGGAGCCTGTGTCACTGCCGCCTGCTGATGAAGCTGTTCCACTGTGTTACCCTAGTGTCAAAACAGGTTAATGCAGTGTAGCCCATGGCCATCCTTGCTACAAGAGTAACATTTGTAAATGAAAGGTCCTGACAAAGAGAGGGGGATGAAATCCTATCATAGAAAGGAGCTTTTCTTTGCAAACTCCCATTAAGTTGCCCAGCTCATCGACGTTCACTGCACGCACACAGCTGGCCCAGCCTCTTTTCGTGTAACATCATTCATCACGACCTGTCATGTTAGCCATGCTGCCAACAGTCCCCCAGCACACCGCAGAAAACTTTCCTCTCTCAGCACCTTACATTTCACTCCCTCGTAGGCATCCTTTGTTCATTCTAACAACAAAATGGTGCCATTCAGGAGCTGTAGCAACATAGTTGGTAGTTACACAGCACACTCCTCCAGGCACTGAGAGGTGTGCAAGTGCATGATCATGCTAGGATTGCTGCAGTGTCATGCACTGCTCCAAAAAAAGTGTAAACTAATATTTCCATGATGCTTTTTGTCCCTGTGATTTCAAGAATGCTTTGTAAATATTCGTTCTCTCTACATACATGCTAGGTGAAGCCAGTCCAGAGAATGACAAACCGAGGCAAAGTATGGCCTTGCCTTTATTACATAAAAGTTTCTTCATTTTAATCCATTGCACTTGAGTCTGATAACTTCCAAAAATGCTGATCTCCCCATTCTAGTGATTAAATATTAAACTTTTTATTTGGCATATGTTAGTAAAAAATATATGGAACCTGGAATGAATGAATGAATCTGAAAACTAATGAAATAAGGAAAATGTTGGTTATTTATTGATTGGTAGGGCAACGTGCTGGGAAGTATTAAGTCTCTGTGGAATATGAGAGTAAAAACATAACTATACTTGCTGCTATATAGTTGCTGTGAACCCTCATGGTCGAAACCACTGTTTCTGCTCTTTGAACATAATTTCAGATTTTTCCACTTCATACTTCAGCCCTGCCAGCGAAGTAGGCCAGTCCATTGCAAGTTTATGACTATTGAGACCAGAATCATGCAGATGGAGGTGTCCTGCTGCCTGTGAAAAGGGAGGCTACAAGGGCAATGCCTCCCAGGAACGACCTCCATGGAGGGAGCACGGACAGATCCGTCAGGCAGCCCATGCCATTGATAAGTTGGGCCACTCTTCAAAGGCTGATATTTTAACTTTCATTTTTATTGCATTTTTGTCTGCTGAGTACCTGTCCTAGGCCATTTATAACATGCTTCCATCGCTTATACTTAGCTCATTATCAGTGAGGATGAGGGGAGAAGCTCCTTATTTGTGTACTTTAATGCACACTTCAATCAGTTCATGAGTAGGTAGATAAGGGAAATGTGAGGTACTTGCAGTTTCCTAATCCCTTTTACTCCATTGTGGTTCTTGGTTTTTGTTTGTTTGTTTTCTTCTATTTCCACTCTTCTCTCTTTTTTCAACTTCATCTTCTGCAACTGCTCCTCAAAGCCTGCTTTTTGCCTCTTCATCTTACCCAGCACTCTTGCCCCTGCCGCCTTCTCTGCTGTCTGCTCTCAATGACTACGTTAGACTGTCGTTCTCCAAAACAAAAGCATGTTATTTTTTCTCTTAATTTTCTCTGTCACATCCCGTCTGTCTCCTCAGTCATCTCAACTCTCTTATCTTGTCAGGCTCAAAACCTTGGCACCATCATTAGGTATTTGCTTTCTTTTGCCAGTATCTATTCCACTGTCAGTACTATAGATAACCTTTCCCTATTACATCTGTTTTCATCTTTTTCTATACATCATCTTCTCTCTGTCCAAACTATGGAGTGACTCAACTCTATGCAGGCAGCCTTTTCTTCACATGGCTCTGTTTATATTTGTTTAAATGAGATTCACCTCAAATAGCCATTTAAAAGTTAGGCATGTAGACAGATAGACCAGTAGGTCTGGCTAACAGATCAGCCTGTGCTCCCAAAGCATGAGACCACGGCAGAAGAATATTGGACAGTGGTAGCTGCACACACTTAAGCTTTGTGAGAGGCAATGAAATTGCATGCAAAATCTGGGCCAGTATTCCAGCTGTCGTTTTGACCTGCACCCTGGTTTAATAGGCAAAATGGTTACTGTTCGGAGCTGTTGGGAGTGATTTGATTCAGCTACTCATCACTGGAGAAGCGTCTCACAGGTACACACTGCAGCTAGGTCCTTATGCTAGTACAGTTAGCAATGCAGGGCCAAAATCCAGGACCAAAAAAACAACACAAGGCTTCTGGGAGGAAACTACAGAAACGTAATCACTGTTTCTATTTAAGTTCTTCTCTTTTCCCAGCACAAGAACATGAGCTTCTGGCAACAGAATGACCAACATCCCTGACTGTTTGACTGACGGTACTGAAAGCCCAACACACTAAGCCCTTAGTTCATAACTCAGCTCTACTGTCTTATATCCACTGGTACCTCCCCTTTCTTTTTTCCAGCTGTTTTATTTAGGTTATTCAGGGCAAGTTTTTTCTTTCTGTATCAGTCTGTGAATCACCTGGATCACTCTCAGAATTGAACAAATAGCAATTAACTCAAAAATAGTAAGCTGTTGAGGCTTACTAACACAGCACCAGCCAGTTCTGCCAGCATTACACTGTAGACAAACAGAGCATTGGTTTATTCACAAACACCAAATTAACCTACATATTTCAGAAGAAGAATTATTTGGTAAGGATCTGTGTTCTTTCCTCAACATTTGACACGCAACAATGACTGTATCACCATGCCCTGAATATCTTGTTGCTGGACTATGACACAGTCCACGAGGCACAACCGCTATGAAATGCAGATCCTTCCAAGATATTTCGTGCTTGTCAGGTTGGCAACAGATTTGTGCTGGTGATGAGACTTGTCTGAGTCGCTGAGCATTGCAGGCCTGTTTCTCTTTACCTTGCCAGCCCATTTGCAGCCAGCTGTTCTCCAGCAGGAGACAATGTTAAAGCAAACACACACATGGAAATTGTCCGTAATAATTAAGATCCCAAGGCAGCAAGTCCCTTAAACACGTGCTTAACTTTGTTTAATTGGGTCACTAGTCTAAAGCTTCTCCTGAAATGTCTTCTACAGTTGTCCAACCTGACAAGCTTTTTATCAAGCTGATAAAAAAGTAATTATTTTGGTCTTCCATGCATATGTCATCCAATAATGCCCACACGGCTTCAGAGTGGGAATTTTTCTGCAGCTGTCCCAGAATTTCTTTCATATTTTTGATTCGTCTCTCCTGTTGATTCTTTGACGGTACTTCTGCCTGCCAAATTCTCAATTTGTTCACCTCAATTCATCTTCTCACTCTTTATATCTTTTGTTATTTAAAAATAGAAGAAGAGTCTTCATTCATGTTAATAAAACTGTTTACATATCTTATCTCTGTACCCAAAGATTCTAGGGCTTGTGTGCTTTATGGGAATAAATGTCCTTAATAAATGTGTTTGAACATTATCATCTTGGTCATTATCATCAGTATTTAGGAGATGGGCTTCCCCATATTTTCTTGGTATGCATTACAAGATTAAGGGTTGTTGATATACAGAAATGGGAGTGGATATCTGTAGCAACTAATTAATCTTAGAGGAAACCTAGCGATTAGATTATAAATCCTGATGTAATAAAAGGTCTTAAGAGACATGACTTATAAAGTAGACATAGCCAGTCATGGACTCAAACATTTTCTGAGGGAGAACCCTTGTCAAACCTTTTTTGCTCCGCTTTCTTACAAATTCCCAATTTGGGTCTGCCAGGTGAAGTACTTTAGTAAAACAAGAGTTGCCCCTGTGGAAGAGAGAGGCTTTGGTGGGTTAAGTGGATAAGGCTTCAAGGACACAGAACATAACTGTCAGCTCTCCCCAGAAGGGTATCACTTGTCAGGGACACCAGAGCAGAGGTTTGATGCACCTGGGCAAATCTGGCCTGCCTGCAACACGGGCAGGCTCACGCTAACTTTGCTGGAGCTTTCAGATAGCACAACCCTGAGCTCTGGGTAGCTTGCTTTTGTCTAATGAGGAGGCAAGCAAAACCATCAGCGGTTTTAGAGGTGGAATTGTCTAAGAGGAAGAGGTATAAGAATCTGACCTGTCTTTACTTCAAAGCTTTTCTGGCTGTTACTGCTCTGGCTGGAAGTTTATCACAAACTTGAGATAAAAAAGCAGATACAACCCTCATGCCAATTTTATACAAGTTTCTCCACCATGTTTAATTCTTACACCGCCTGGTACAGAATATATACACTGAAAATAATGCTTCTCAGTATCCGAGTACCAAAAACTTCCTTATCACAAAGCTTGCCTCAGACAGCTGTATGTGAGCCAAAACCTCCTGCTTGGTTGTTGGCTCCCGTGCAAATAGAGAAGAGCTGAGCTGCTCCCTTCCCCTCCTCACAGACTTCCCAAACGTACCACGGTGGTCTGAGGAAATACCAGAGGGGACATCTCAGCACCACACT
Source organism: Phoebastria nigripes (assembly GCA_035582835.1). Lineage (NCBI taxonomy): Eukaryota > Metazoa > Chordata > Aves > Procellariiformes > Diomedeidae > Phoebastria > Phoebastria nigripes. Next base: position 2,233,350 of record JAYKAV010000078.1, on the reverse strand, counting down.
GTGTGCCTCTGTGGAAGAATAATCCATGTCACCAAAAAATGGAGAAAAGTCTCCACAATGGTTACTGCCAAATGCCATCAACCTGCTATCAACAAAAATCTACACCATGGCATGACAACAAATCAATGTTTCTGCATATGATGAAGCATAGTGGAGCCATCTGCTCGCAGTGTGTGGCCTGCGTCTCAGGCTGCAAGAGCATCTGAAAAGCTTGTTGCACATTTCTGAATGTCACATCTCTACTACAGATGTTTCCATCTGCATAGTAGTGTGGCGCTCTGCATCTTGCGTACCACAGCATTTGCAGATTCTTAATCTCTTTAAGGGGTGGTTTTAATCATGCTGGTTGTCATTTGCAACCACCATTCTTCCCCTCATGACTGGATGGCATGAGATATGTTAATGTTGGTAGTTCATCACTGCAGCAACTTTCAGAGGACCTCAGCCTTCTGAAACATTGCTATCAGAAAAAAAAGAAAATATTGTTCCAAGTGCTTCCTTTGAGGGGCTGTAACGGTGTGAGTTTCCCAAAAGAATCCGTTTGTGACACCTGTATCTAGTTGAAAAGGCTTTCAGATGCAAACTCTGTACTGGCTGTGGCTTTGAAGAGGAGCAAGGGCTCTCAGTCCTATCTTTCCTTGCCTTAAGACATTTTCACCAGTCTGATTTCCTTTTGTTGATCCACATAATGCAATAGATACTTTGGCAATTGCCACAACACTTTTAAAAATACATACCATTGCCTACAAAACAGGGAATATTTTCCTTTGAAGTCACTAGGAAAAAAAAGCACACAAGGAAGTAAAGATGGGTGAGAAAGGTAAAACATTTTGGAGTTTTACTGACCTTCCCGTTGAGTGTCTGGTGAGGATCTGTGTGACCACCCATACAATGAAGCCCACTTGTCCCCACTCCCTGTGACCCCACTCCCCATGACCCCACTCCCCTTCACTCCTGGGCTTATCTAAGGCTTCTTGCTTTTGACAAAAGATGAGATTTCCAAAGCAGGCTGTGAATAAAGGCATTGTACTAGCAATATGATTTAAATAAAATCATCAGGATGAGCACCTTCAAGCTTTCTGGCACTTAGATCCAAACTTTGTACTGTGGCACAGACCAGGCAGGGCTGGTCTAGAACAACAAAACTCTTACTTCATATTTAAATGTTGGCTTCATGTTGCAATGAATGAGCCGAATCTAGCATGTAGTTTTCCTACTTACTGTATTTTATAATTTTGATTATAAATATTAAACTCTATCCTGGGGCAGAGAGCAAGTCAGGAGGGAGGTCTTGCATGGCACCCCATCTCCCTGCAGAGGTAAGCCCATAGTTAAGCATTCTGAAGAACTTTTGGACAACTCTGTGGCGGGGCCTCCCCTGTTTCAGCCACGACACAGCCTGCAGGAGGCTGCCTGGGGGATGCAGTCCTGGGATGCATAGGGAAGAGAAGGGGGTGCCATGGGAAGGAGCTTTCTTCTCACCCCGAGCTGGACCAAGGAACGGGCAGGGCCCTGCCACAGCCCTTGCCTCAGCAATGACAATCATAGCTGGTGTTGTGCTGAAAATGTATGAGGGGTTTGGTGCCACCATGGCAAGGGGGGAAAAAGAGACGGTTGCTAGTTGCTGTGAGGAATGTCAATTTGTCCTTCTTCACCGCCAAGACGACCCACACTGGGGATGGTGAACACTCGTCCGGCAGCTCCAGGCTGTCCTGCTGCTCGGGGCACTGATCCCTCTTTCTGCTTAAAGGGAATCTCAAAGAGGAATGTGGGGGAAATCCCCAGAACAGATTGTTTAGCAACAGCTAAGAAACTGAATACTGAATTTCAATGTTGTGGAGGACATTCCCACACAAAGCCTCATTAAAATCATAAAAATCAAATTCTAGACATTAGAAGCTCTTAGCTAGCACTTTAGACACCATGGATGCTTATTATCATGTCCACATTGTAGGGTTTTTGATAATCTATGATATAGCGTAGATACAGTCACAGAGACTTCACCTACGTGCATTTATCATTCTGGAAAGATTATGTCTATTAATCACAGATAAGAGCACAGCCTATTGTGTCCCTGACAATTAGAGCTCTCTGCCAGCAGAGCAGACGCAAATGCCGAGATGAACAAAATGTAAGATCTCTTTACAGGGTTTGGGTTTTTTTTTTCAGAAAACCTTGTACATGCTATAAGTAGGGTCTTGAATTTTTTGTACTGTTCTGCAAGTGAATCTTAAGCAGCTCTAAATACCTATGCCCAGGGCAGGGAAGGGAGGGCAAAGACCTGTTTCTAGCTGCCACAAAAATACATTGCAGCTTTAAATAGGGTTGGGGGGTTGCCTTGCCTTTGGGAGCTGTGCTAGAAAGAACTCACAAAATATGGGTTTAAATATGCCAGAGCTGACCTGACATCCCAGCACTAAGCACACGCAAGTTCCCCACTTTCAGAGGTGAGGGGAATGACCTGGAGCTGGGCAAGAAACCTTGTTCTGGGCCCATAAGAATTTTCAAGATTTGTAAGTTAGCTGCTTTGTGCTGGGATAAGACCAAGTCACTTAAAAAGAAAGAAAACCTTTGTAAAATGTGAGGGAAAAAGAGAAAGAGAAACCATAGCAAAAAAGCAAAGGGAACAAATAAATGGATAAACAGATCATAGATGTGATCGGGCGTTCTGCAGGTCATGCTGTGAACCGTTTGAGTGGATTGGGGACAGCAGACACTTCCAGGCAGGTCTCGCCTGTTTTAAGTCTGTGAGCCTTCCGCTAGGCTGGGCTGAGTCTGTCTATTCTCTTTTATCCCTCTTTTTAACCACAAAGTGAAGCTAAGAAACCTTTCCTGACAAAGGAGTCATTGAAACTTTCCCTTGAAAATGTCTCATTTTGACAAATAAGCATGAACAAACTATCTAATCAGAAAGTTCCCAGCCATCGGAAACAGCCTACCCATTTATGCCTGAGCAAGTTCAAATCTTTCAGCATTTGGTTATGCATTTTACAATTTAAACTTCACTTTGCCTAGACAAATAATAGTACAAAATAGTATTTTGACTATTTTTTGTCAGAATAAAGCATGTTATCTATCTCTTACTTAAACAAGGTTGCCATAGGAAAGTGTCTGAACTTCTTTACCTGGCTTTGCTACCTTCCCAAGTATTGAGCTAATTTTAAAAGTACATTGAACTCACAGAAGAGAACAGCATTTTTCTCAAGTTCATGAGCACTCTTGTACTCTCTTGAGGGCAGATCTCTAGTCTTCACCTGTGAAGCATCTAGTACATAAGACTGTAAAGCATTGAGGCAGGGACTATGAAAACTGCTCTGAGTTTGTGTGGTTCCCAGTATAAGGGGGTCCAGGTCACTACTGCCTCTTTCAGGGCTGGAGCAGCTGACGGTACGTGCTGGGAGCTGGCAGCCGGGAACCCTGACGAGGCAGCTTTGGAGTACTCGGGGCTCCCGGCAGAGCTGTGCCCTTCAGTTTCCCTTTCGTGGGAGGATGAGGGTAAAGGAGAAGCTGGGGGAAGAAAACCTGAGCACATCTGGGTCTTACCTGCAGGAGGCTCAGAGACCGCCGGAGCAGGCACTCCCACCGCTGGGTGCACATTCCAGACGCACTCCTGGGTCTCCTCTCTCAGATATGGCCTAAGAGGCTGCTTCAGTGCAAATAAGAATTTATGACAGCAGCACATGGTTACATCTATAAGAATAACATGTTCATAATAATTAATATATGCTTTCAGAGTGCTTCAGTGGCCATAAACAGCACTTCAATTTGTTTCTTAATTTCCCTGAAGAAGTTACCTGCTATATGAGAAATCCGAAGCAGTGTTTTTCAAGCCCTAGCAAGATATACAGTTCTGCAAACAAGACAAAAATTGCTCCAAAAATTTTTTTCCTATGAACTCACTTGTAATTTATTTCTGCCAGTGTTCTGAACTCCGAGTGAGCTTCCTGCTGGAAGACCAGAGACAGAGAGCACATTTTGAGACTATTTGTTTTTTGGAGTTTTACAGGTTTGAAGAGAAACAACGTTTACTCTTGGTTGCTATATATTTCCCCTATATTTATTTTCAAATCAGCTGGGTTTTCTGCAGAAAACAGAACTCTCCTTTTCTTTCCCTTTTATAGAAGGGCATATTTGTATTTTAATTCAGGAAGGTTGCCATTTGGAGAGAGTGGAAGTTCTAGGAGCAAGGTTGCAGCGTGTGTGATTGGGGCAGTTGTGTATATTCTAACACTGGGACAGGAAACAGAAGCACGGGCATTGGCTTGCTTCTGAATAGAGGAGCCATTGACGTTCTGGGTCCTGATACAAGCTCTTCCAAAAAGCATTATCCTTGCGCACACTGCTTTCCCAGTCAAAAATCCACCCTCTGCTCCTGCGCCTGTTCTTGCTGCAACGTACCTTTGGAGTGAATCCGCTGGCCAGTGCAGTGGTATGAAGGAGAAATTCAGTTCCGTRGCCCTCGTTACTTGGGAGAGGGACAAGCGGTAGCGAGAGAGACCCCATGTCAGGCAGGGAAAGCTCTCGCTGGAGCCAGTGCTGCTGAGGAAGGAGCGAGGCACTACAGCAGGAGGGACAGAGGTTGGAAGGGTGCGCCATGAAGGGAAGAGGAGGAGGATAGAGCTGAACTCTCAGGAGGATCTGACCTCCCAGGTTAAATGATGTTTTCCCCTACTCATTTTAGATAATCCATCTCACCTGAACAACTTAGATCTGCACACTCCTTCTCTGTCAGGAAGGATGTGAAGAACTCAGGAGGGCTGTCTTATGAACTCGCTACATGGTGGGCATTTCTCACCAGGAAATCCTTCTTCCCAGAAAGTATTTCTCAGAGAAGAAGTATTCCTGGTGGGGAGAGCTTGCTTGTGGAAGGACGGACTCTAATTGAAGGAAATCACAAGTCCATTGGACCAAAATAGTGCCTAGCTTCTGTTTAATATTATGCATTTGCCACCAACAGTCACAGCTTAGAAAACTTCATTTTCTAGTCAGTTCTCTGAAAATTAATTAAACACCCAGCCACTACTTTTGTTTGGGGACTGTTAGCATGATTTTTAAGCCAGTTTATGAAAGCAAGCATTTTGTTCTAAGAGGATGACCAAATTAATCCCAACTGTGACACTATAGATGAGATCTGAAATCAGTACAGATGTTCCTCTTTAGTTAAAATGGTAGAAGCAGCATTATTACAGCAATGTAGGCATTATTTTGTTTCCTTAAAGGTGAACATTTTGCTCTGTACTGTTACTTTATCCTTGTAGATCAGATTTTATCTGACCAACAAAACCCTGTCATCCATCAACAGATCCTGACCAGGCATGATATCCATCAGGACTCTTAAGAAGCTTCTGATATTCAAAGGAGAATCATGAACATTATGGGTGTTATAAGATAATGGTAGTTTTTTCATTGTTAGGTAGCATAAGATGGGTCATTTTAAACTGTTGGTTTGGGGGTGAAATTTCTCCCTTCTGACCATTCAGAAAAAATAAAAGGCAAACTGACAAGCTGATGTTAACTGAAGCTTAGGGGTCATTTACAAGCTCTAGTCCTCTTAAATTTTTTGATTTAGAGAAATCTACCTTTAAATAAATAATATTCATGGTCAATTGAGCCCTAAATAATCCAGAGCCTTGGAAATGTCCTTGGAAAGAGAAGGATTTCTCTGTATCTGAGAAATGCTTTCAGAAATGTCAACAGTAATAATGAAATCAGTGGAAAAGACAAATAAATGAAAATTTGTTGGAAGCCATCGAATGTGGGTCCACAAGTGCTTTCTGGGCCTGGGAGTGTTTGGGGTATTGGAAACAGAGCACAGCTCTCCATCGCAGAGATGAATTGATGTCACCTCAGCAGAGGCTGAAACTCGTTAGCATCTCATGTCTGTTAGGTGGCCTGTGCGAAGTGAGTTGTCAGTGTTGATGCAGTTTTTAGTTAATATGGGGTTATCACATGCATGGCATCCTTCATTGTTTTACACAGGAATTTAGGAACTGGTGTGGCTTAAGCTGAGTCACATTGTGGGGGCAGAAAAGGGCGAGTCAGATGTGGTCTGTGGCTAATCAAAAGGCATTTGAAATTCTTCTATAGATAAAGCAGATTTGTGCCTGAAACAGTACATTAACATTTTTACTAAAATATTCTTTCACTGTCATTGTGTTCAGGGACAAGTCCACTTGCAAGAGCAGGTGTGCAACTAAAAATATCTGAAAATTCAGCAATAAAATATCTAGCAACTGCATCAACACTGACAACTCACTTCACACAGGCCCCCTAGGAGACATCAGATGCTAATGAACTTCAGCCTTTGCTGAGGTGATGTAGTAGAGTAGGTCATTGAGTTGAATGAGTAGAATCTACCTAAAAACACTGGTGATACGTGGTTAGAGAACATAAGCATTGCTAAAAATATAAATTGAAGTTACACATAAGGAACCAACAAATAATTTGCATCCTGAAATATGAAACTCTCCTTTATCACCCCACACACATGCTTTTAAATTGCAATGCTGGACAGAGGTGGAACTAGCCATGCTCCAGTATTGACCCAATACATTCAGCACCCAAAACTAAAAGCGTCACACTAACATGGTGCCTTTGCTTGCACTTAGCCCAGAGTGACATCATTGTGGTAAATTACTTGTACAAGCAGAGCTAAGGTGTTGGGTGTAATGGAGACACCTTAAAAGGACATATTTAGGAAGTCTGTTATGCAGCCATGATGCTGACAATGTTCAGAATCGGTAAGTGCCATGAAGACCGTGTGCCATGGAAATCAAAGACAGTCAGTCAGTCAGAAGTAACTGATTTGTGTCTAAGTTGTTGTATCCCCTGCTGCATAATGCAGGCACAGGAATAAGTTGCTGGGTAGCCAGTGATATCAGCTACATTTTTGTTGAATAAATATGCATTTAGAAACCCTCTGGGACTCCACCACACTGCTCCCTATGAGTTCTTCCTCCTACTGAAACCTTCTTATCCACATCTTCAACCTTTTGTTGATGTTCTTCCTGTTCCTACACTTCTCCCAAATTTTACTGGAAAAAGTGTCATCTCATACAGCTGGAGTTTCTCCCCCTTTCTGAAAAACAGCAGGAAAGAAGGAGCAGAAGATTAGAAAAGCCTCAATTTTGTTTTGATGTCAGTAAGTGTTTCACATACATTAAAACAGCAGTTCCAAGCTTGGAAAGGACTCTCTGTGACACTGTCTTTATAAAGAACAGTTGTAAATGTTATGTAAGCTGAACTGATCTGCAATACCTAAACTTTTCATTGCTTTTCATGGCAGAGGAAAGGAGATATTATAAATATGTAAAATCAGGCACTAGTACATTAACATAAATAACTCTAATAAATTGTAAAGCTTTGTAGAAAACAGAAAACTGCTAATGGAATAATGCACATTTGTAGATTCTTGGAGCAGACACCGGCCATACATCATGCACCAAAGCAAGTGCTAAGAGCATCAGCACATAACAGCATTATTTAAACTTCTTTTACGGGTGAGATTAAATGGTCATCAAAGCAGTCCATACTGAGACTGCTGATTTGTTCCAACAGCCACTGATTCCTTTTTCTACTTTTTGTTTGCATGTAAGAGAATATCACAGGAACGTCAGTGTTTGGGGTTCTCATTAATATTTACATCCTTAAAGCAATACCTTCATGGCACTTGAGCACCAGATTATCAATAATGAAAACTGCCCTTCAGGATGAGCCCAGAGGTCAAAAGCACAAGATTCAGTAATGTCCTTCTGTCACCCTGCCTCACTCAAGCTTGCCAGACAACCTCCAGAAAGGATTATCATATTGTCTGTCACTCCATTTCTTTGCTGCTTGGACCAACAGAGGCATCAATAAAATGTATTACAATGGGCAAAAAGTGGTGTGGACACAYAGCCCACAGGAACTGAACCAAACCCATCAACTCATTGTGTGTGGAGCACTAAATACAGTGCAAGATAAATGACAATTACTTTTGGTCACTCTAGTCTGGCATGGATTTGAATGAAGGAGTAAAGAATATAGGCAAAGGCACATGGTGGTCAAAGCTCCTGCAGAGGTGGTTAATGCCTGTATTTCCCAAAAATGTGGATTTGTGTGTAAAGACCTTGATTTAGGAGGGTCAAGCATTTTCCCCTGCGTGTTCCTGCACCCCGTGGGGTTACTCACATTCTTAAAACTAAGCCCCTCATTGAAATGGAGGCCAAAAGGTACAACCCACACAAGCCTTCCTCCATTCAGTAGGAGGTAGGAAAACCAGGAACAAAAGGTAACCCACTCTTCTGAGAAGCAAATCTATTAAATTACATATATCCAGACAGGGCGTGTGGAAAGTCAAGCACCTTAGCTGTACTCTGGTATATTCTGCAGTTTTGTAAATTTGGCCCATCCTTTCTCGTTAAGGAATGAAAATACTTTAGAGCCAAGTTAAAGGGATGAATTGCAGATTGAAAGTCCTTGGGTTGTTGATGCTCTTTATGCCAAATAAAACAAATAATATAGCTTGATGGAATGGAAATCTCCATATTCTGCCATACATTGAATTTGTTTATGGTTCACTTGGCACAAATTTTTTTTTCCCTTTGGCACTAAATGGACTTTTAAACTGAAAGTGAATTTTGATATTAAAAAAGCTCTGGCTGTAAAAATGGACAAATTAACAAGAATGAGCACTTTCACACAGGAGAAAACGATTCATTAACTGCTCTTCCGCCATTGCAGAAGAGCCCATTTTTGGCTTGTCCTCAGAGAGTCCAAGGATGCTTGTAATACAAGCAACGTTTAGAGAAACTTCGTTACACAGAGAAAGTTCCAGGCTTCAATTTTTCTTCTTGAGAGAGTTCCGTAGTTGCTTTATTCTCCATGTGTGTTTATACACAAAATTAGGTTCTAGCAAAGGGAAAGTGCATTTATGCAAAAAGCAATTCATCAACCACTTCTGTGCTCAGAATTCACTGAGGTAATTTAGATACTTTAATGGCAAGGTAGTTTAGGTAAGGTATGCAATAAATGTTTCCCCCAACCCCTCCAAACAGTTAGAGTAATGGAAAATGTGCGCTCTAAATGAATCTTTTCAGTAAAGTAATTCTTGTTTTAATTATTTATCAGTTAGAAAATATGAAATATAATGACATAGCAAACTTCTCTGGAAACTCTTTTCATGTTGTGGGAGCACTCTTACATTAGCCAGAGTTTTATGCTGGCTGTAACTAAAAGGCTAACATAATGCAGCATGCAGCACTAATCTGTTTCTCGTAACATTAAATGTGCAGCAAGCAACTACCACTATGAGGAGACCCTCATAGGTGGATCTATTATTTGCAATATTTTCACCATGGCCTTGACCTTAGTGATGTCAGCCATATATTACATCTCCACTATAATTTACTATTGACATCATGGATTAAATTTGTTGTTTCAGCTAATGCAACAGAGCAAGCAAGGTAGATTGTGAAACAAAGCCAGCTGCTGAAATACGAGGGTTGCCAAGTATAAATTTACAAAAGATATTCAGACTGAGTGCAGAAGACAAAAATAAATGGACAGAGAAGCTGTTTTTGACAGACTGCAAAGGGCTAGAGACTTAAACTTGAGCATTGTAAATCCAAATGTCACAAAACACTGCTACAGAATGTGAGATATGTCTATTTCTCAGGAATATAAATGGTGATATGAAACCAAACTTTCAAGATGCTGTGCATTTTTGAAAAGTCTATCACTATCTCCTGATAAGAAATTTAGTGATCTTTTCCTCTTAGCTTTAGAAGCAGGGAAATTCATCATTTAAATTCAGTGACCAATATAATAACTGTATTTGGGGCAGGTAGATTATAAAAATAGCAAAAACTAAGCTTTGTATAGTTTTCTGGATTTCTAGAAAAATATATTAAACTGACTGACAAGTTCTCTTAGTGAAATTTAGCCAATCACATCTAATTAATTCTTATTTGGGTATTCCTATAGATAGATGGTATTTTTCACCTATGTGTCTGTGGAAGAACAGCGCTATATAAAAATAAAATACTTTATTATTTCATATATGTTATGTTATTCACATAACTCAGGATGGGTTCTCTTGCCAAGGATTTACTGTGGTTTCTAGAATGACGTACTACCTCACTGCCTGCAGACGTCCATGGAGCGAGGTGGGCAGCGGTGCTCATGCGTGCCCACTGCTGAGGCCGGGGAGCATCCTACAATTGCTTCACCTTCCAAATTCTCAAATCATGAAGCAAGTAACTGGGGCTGAAAAAAGAGGTGCAGCATGCTGGCTGAAGCCTGCACCTTGGAGATTTTCAGCTCCGAGTCTGACTCAGCAACAAGCATGCACTTTCTTATTTCTTTACAGCTTGAGGGAATAAATCTAACTTGAGGAAATTAAACTCTGACTCCATGACCTAAATAAGTTGTCAGCACAGATTTAAGAGGAACATATCGTAGTCACAGGACCATCAATGAAGTAACTGTGGGTTCTACCAAAACATAAATAGAGGGCACCGTTTGGGGATAAATGCAGAGACAGGAATGATACCTTTCTGTGTGATATTTGGAATACCTCCAAAACAACTGCATTTTGCAGAATCCTTTCCTCCAGTGCAAATCTAGTTGTGGCCTGACTGTTGGGATGGCTACCTCTAGCAATCGAAGAGCAGAGGATGTGAAATAACGGCTAGCAAGAGCAGGCTTTGTTTCGAAGGGGTTCATGGTTTTTTGTTGGGTTTTTTTGCTACTCAAAAGTCCTCATTTTAAATAAAAATCGGGATGGGTTAAAGCAAGGTTTTGACACATGACTAAAAGCAGTGTTGAGATGAATGGTCTTTGGCTTTTTCCTATTGTGTCAAAGATGCTGTGGGAGATGATCAATGTAGGCCAGACCCAGAGAGATTCCACGCACCACTGACCGCAAACACCTCTCTGGAGCAGCTCAAATACATTGTGCTGCAAGAGGTAAGAGCAACAGCATGCCGCGTGAGCTTAGCATTAATTTTGATTCATTTTGCAGATCAAGCATGAAATGCCTTTTGTAGTGCTCTCTGGCACTGAACGATTTACACCAGTTTAGAATTTTCCAATCTTAGCATCAATTATTTGTGACAATTTCAGATAGCTATCTAATTTTGGCAATGAAGTATTCATACCTAGGGCTTCATTCAGCCTATATATTGATTTCCTCTAAGCTCTGCTTTTCTGGAAAAATCTTTTACACTGATACACCTGGCCAGCAGATGTGGCTCGGCTATTATATGTGATGCAATTAATCTGGAAGGCTGGCGTCACCAGACTTTCCATGATGCTGTGGCAGCATTATTGTGATTCATTAGTGTCACTTCCTCAGCAAGTTGTAATTGGCAGTGCTATATTGTTTCTGTAAAAAAACAGTCACTGTGGTGGTAGGAAAAAGAATGGCATATTTTCTTTTCCAAGGAAAACAAAGGTTATCCTTGTTTACACATCTAGTGTAAATGTAAAATGAACAAGCTCCATCCTTAATTTACCTCTTCTACCTCACTGCAAAGCCTAGGTGTTAGAGGACGGCGTTGAGATGCATTCACCAGACAAAAAGTGTTTCCTATTATTAATGGCTGGAGGAGCCCTCTGCGTAATCAAAGGGCACAGCTGTGGTGATATACGGCCAGTGACAAACGGAGAGATCTTTCCTTCTCACTGCTACAAGCTTACCAGCTTGCAGCCAGCAACTTCCAGCRCTGTATATCTGCAAGATAAATAGCACAAGATATGAATATACGCAGTGCTTACAGTCTTGAAAAGTATTGTTATATCCCCCACATACAATCATTCTAAATATGACTCGAGTGCATTTTTCACAATTTCAGAGCTATTTTTGCTGTTTGTAAATAGATACAGTTTCTGAGCAGAGATTTAAAACCCTCTAACAGTGCTGCTTTCCCAGGTCTGGTTTGGAAGCGGGTGCTGTACAGCTGATGGTGTCAGCAGAGCAGCTTTTGTGAGATTCATAGCTCTCTTTTGCAGTGACAAGCAGCGCTGAACTTTTCTGTGAAAGGAATCAGCTAAAGAATATACAAGAAATCATTTTTATTTCTCTTGTGCACCTATGCCACAGCAATCTAAGGGAAGAACTCACTGTCTTTAACATGCGTGTATTTAAGAAAAAGCCGTGTTAGCCATTTCTTTTGTAGTTGTTTTAGTCACATTTTAGCCCTTTCGTTTTACAAAGCCAGATATTCTGTGTAGTGCCATTTCCTTAAGCTAAGGATGTATGAGAACTGAGACAAAACTTTAAAGCTAAATAGGGAGCAATTGCCAGTGAAAAGTAAGGCGAACAAAGGTGCTTGGTAAATAAAAAATGATGTGCCCTTTTGCCTGGTTTGACTCTGTTGCTGTTGGTATAAGTTGGTCCAGATTTCCACAAACATGAAACTAAGGCATCAGTGGGCAAGGCCAGCCCTTCCATGGGCTCAGTGGCAGAAAGGTGTCCCCACACGTGCACACGCACATGCACACGCACACGCACGCACACATGTACACGCGCACGCACGTACACGCACACACGCACGCACACGTGCACACGTGCACACACACGCACATGCACACGCGCGCACACACGCAGGCACACAGGCACATGCGGAGGAAGTCAGTGCCGCTCCGTGACCTTTCCATGAACTTTCTAGGAGATGCAAAGATCAGTCAAGAAGGCAAAGGTCAGCATTCATGCTGGTCACAAACAAAAATCAGATTTAGCCAGTCACTGGAAGAGTGTTTCTGGGCCCTTGGGTTATCTGAGCAAAATACTAATAAATACATTTTGCATAGAAAAATTGACTCAGTCAGTGTTTACTGTCTCAGCATGGCTCAGTTTTGCTGCACTCATTTGACAACTTGTTAGAAGTTATGTTCATTTTTCCCCTGTAATATATCTATGCAGGAGAAAGATGGAGTTAAATAATATGAAGGAAGTGGCACAATGTGAGAAGAATCTGGGAATTCAGAGTGAGCAGTGCCACTGCTTGTGTTGTGAGACACAAAAGTAGGAGCTGAAGAAAGGAAATTACATGTTGATTGCCTATGAAGAAAAACATTGAGTTAAAAGCAAGGCAACAGTAAACAAAGTCTGCAATTTCAGTTGTAATTGACTTCTCCAGCCTCTCGCACAGTAGTTGGTATCAGATTATACCACAGTGGTATCTTTGTTTAAATCAGAAAAAAAAAAAATCAGAATGAAATATACAAGTAATATAATCCTACTTTCAGCAGGTCAGAAGTGAAAACAAATGTGGTGATTTTGTTTCTGCTGTAGCCTGAGGTGGACATTTGCCCAAGTGACAGCATACGAGATGATACATTTTAGCACAAAACTCCCATTGACTTCAATGGGGCCCTGATCTAACCCAGACACAGCACGTGCCATACCCTAGAAGAAGCACAAACCGCTACCATATGAGCGTCTTTATTACAGCAGGCTGGGAGGATCTTGTTCTGAGAAATGAGTTATTAGGAACATTATTTTGTTTCCCCTTGCCTTTGCTTTTCTCACTGGCACAGTCCAATAAACTAATGCAAATAGTTAAGTTCCACTTAGGGAAAATGATGAGTGAAGCTCAAGAAGGATTACAGAGATGTGAAATTTTGGTTACAGATTGGAAAGAATACCTTTAGCTTGTAACAGTGTACTTTAATAATGGCAGGTAGCTCATCGATACACTTTTATCTAACATATTACGAAATTTCTTGATATATCCTTCAACTCAGAAAGTTTTCCAAGTAAAACAAAGTAAAAGGAAAAAACTTAAAATATTTTGCCCACGCATAATTATTGGTGACTTCAATTATTTCTCACGCTTATTCTTTTTTAGAGTCATCTGGATTATTTTGCCCACTTTCCCACGTCTTTTAGCTCCTAAAACAAATGCTCTTTCACTAGTAATTGCTCGCTCTGGGGCTAGTTTTGCTGTGCTTTCTTTTGTAAAAAAAAAAAAAAAATGGTTGGGTTCGTTCTCCAGCTTTTGCACTAGAATATGAGTGAAAATGTTTCTGCAAGACCCAAACACTGCAGCTTTGGGGCACTTCCTGCCCAGCCATTTGAGAGCTGCAGTGCTTTTCAAAACAGCGAGGAGCTGTCAGGAGCACTGAGGCTGCTTTGTGCCTGCCCGGGAAGTGGGAAGGCAGCTCCTTGTGGCTGGGAGCTGGTGTGTACAGACTGCCACCTGGACCAGAGCTGGGCTGAAGCTTCCAGCTTCTCCGTGAAGGGGTCTGGGGAGTATGGCCTGGACGGTAATTCTAGATGAGGCTTGTGCTGGGATGGTGAAGCAAGGTATAAATTAGACAAGTTCAAGGCAGGCAGTATTTAATATACATAATACAGGGAGGGCTTACAGCCAGGGCTACTCTTCTGTCTCCGTTGCAGAGCAGAATAATGGAAAATCCAATCTTTTAATCTTTCTGGAAATATTTTAACTCCTTTTAAAGTCCTTCTAATGATAGCATTTACTTCATAGTTCCGCCAGCACTTCTGTGTGTGGGAGTGCTCATAGATCCTGAAGTGGCTGTGGAGCCTCTTCTTGTCCCATCAGCCAGTGGAGAAATATTACCCAGCAGCAAATAAATGGCACTGGCCAACTTTTACTCAGGGGTATGAAAGCATCTTGCCAGGGAACACTCTGATCTACATATACTGACTTTTCAAAAAGCTGGAAGAGTCCAAGAGGACTGTAAAAGAAGCTAAGGTCATGCAAATGTTTAAAAACGGTAAATGTGATGACTAATAGACATTCAACCTATTAAGCTGAAAAGAGCCGGCGTCCCAGTCTTGGAAGCTTAACATTGGAGACAATCAGTAAATAATTAAATGACGGCAGCAGAACATTCGTCTCGGCACATTTTCAGGGAAGTTAAGTCTTGTCAGACAAGTGTGATCTTAGTTTTTTTGATGAAATAGCAAGTTCTATTGATAAAGTTAAGAACTCCAACAAAGCAACATACTCACATTAAATGGACTGAACCAAACAAACAGATGATATTGAGTAATTGGGAACTGAAAGCCACCATCCTCTGTTGAGGCCCCACAGGCGCTGGCCCTTGTTCCACTCCTATTCCATAGCTGAGGGTGACAGCGAGGTAGGGGCAGGGACACACCACCCAGACAAAAGCAGAGCAGGTCCAGTAATAGTAACCATGGTCAGCCAAAAGTCCGCTCATTTCAGACAAGTCCATAGGGCCAAGGCAGGTCTGAGGTCAAGCTGGGAAGTCAGGTCAGCAAGGCCAGATAAGGCTCGGCACAGTACAAGGCTGGCACAGGCACAAGGCTGGCACAGGCACACCTAAAACATAACTTGGGCAAGGACTAAGGGCAAAAGCCTGAGCTTAAATGCAGCTTCCAAGCCAGTGGACAAAAGCCCCACACGAGGCTTCCTCCAACTCTTCCTCATGCAGCTCTTTCTCACAGCTTAGCTGCTTTCATGGGAGCTCAATCCAGGGTTACACAACTGCACCGTGTTAGAGCATCCCTGGAGCGCAGGCAGCCAAAGCCATGGTGGGGCTGAGGCAGGAAGAGCCTGCAGAGCAACTCAGGGCCTCAGCATGGATTTGGGAATAATGGTAGCTAAACAAAGGAACACAGACTTTCAGTACAATATACAGAGGATGTGAAGACAAGAAGAAGATACACAGCATTAACTAGATTTCAGAAGGTGCTATTATACCTGCATATAGCATTAGTGAAAATCTCATGGGAATATTGGGTCGGTTCTTGAAGTATATTATGAAACCAGAAAAAGGTTTAAAAAAAAAAGTTCAAAGAAAAAAAAGAGTCAGGAAAATGTGCCTTAATCTGTTAAGGTTATCCAAGAAGGAGTTAAAAAGTGACTTAATCAAAGTCTGCAGGTATCTACATAAGGAAGAGATTTCTGATAACAAATAGCTATTAAGTCTAACAGAAAAAGGCACAATAAGATCCAATGGTTGGAAGCTGCCGTACTTTCTCTAGCATGGGCCATTAATCATCGGAACAACCTACCGCAGGATGTGGTAGATCATTTGAAGTCTTTAAATCAAGACTGCATCTTTACAAAAGAAATCCCCTCTCTCAAACAGAAAACCTGCATCTGATGCAGAAACTGCTGGTTGGGGTTTACACCCTGAATTGCTCAAGGATTGAGGTGAAAGTCCTTAAAATCTATTAAATTAAAGAAAAACAGCTCGGTGGAAAAAATAGTAAAGACAAATAAGTGGGGCGTTACAGGGCAGCATAACAGATTCATGTGCCTTTGCCACTAAAACTCGCACAGCTATTTACAGGAACAAACTCATGGAAAAGAAGCGGAGAGGGGAAAGGCAAAAGGTATTCTTTCTAAAATATATGTCTTCTGTCCTTTAAACACAGTGTGATAAAGACACGCTTTTTGCTTGAAGTTCAGCTGGTGGAGTTCTGACTGCGCATGGTGATGGGCTTACCAGTTGTTATTTATGAAGCATGGATTCTTGGGCATGGCTAAAAAATACCAGTTGGCCTTCTTTCAGTTAAATCCCATTCCTTTGAGGCCAATTTAATCATGCTTGAAAGAGATCTGTAAAACAGAAGCACTTTAAGTTTCCTACAGAGAAAAAAGGAAGACACCAGCCTGTGGGAGAGAATACAGCTCTTATGTCAAAAAGAGCAAATGCATAGGGTGCAATTCCACGGCTATACTTTTGAGTTCAGACCACCTAAGTTTATGGCCAGAACTCCCATGGGGAGGGGCAGGAGTATATGAGGATATTTGCTACTTTTTATAGTAATAGCACTAAGCATTTATATAATTCTAGCGCTCTGCTTTGATATGACCTTCTTTGTGCTGGGAGCTGCACAAACACAGAAAAAAAAGGGGGGGAGAGGACAAGCCATGCACTGGAAGAGCGCTGTAGCCCAAAGCCTCTAGCAGCCTGCAGAGAAAACTTGAGCTGGTCTTTCAGGGCTGCTGCCATGACAGAAAAAGGACTCTGATTCCCTATCTGCTTTGAGCCTGCGTGAAAAATCTTTCTCTCAGATTTTATATACGGTTTTAGCCTCTGATATGCAAACAGCTGCTGGATGAAAGTGTCTGTTCCAAGTTCACTGGGCTTTTCATGATCAGAGAGTAATAGTAAAGAGCTGGATTCAGAGATTATGCTGGCTTTGCTCCATCTGTCCCTTGGGATCCAGTGGTTACGTCCCTAACCCTTCTGTGACCTAAGCATATGTAATACATGTAGCATGGCTCGAGATAGCATATGAGGAAATGAAAATGCATAGGGATATACTGCTAATTTGTTATCTGCATGCCAATGAACATGGCAGCACAGCTGCATGTGCATGCTGCGTGTGTGTGCATGCTGCGTGACTGTGCATGCTGCATGTGTGTGCATGCTCTGTGTGTGTGCATGCTGCATGTGTACACCATCTCCCCCGCTGGAATATGACAGATTTCCAATTAAAATTGGGAGCTCTGTGGAGTAAGTGTTTTATGCCTGTACTATTCCTGCTAAACCTGCTACAGTACAAATAAGAATCAGTTGCAACAGTTCAGCAGAGTTCCTACTGTCAAGTCCTTAAATTCATTAGCCATTTCACATATTTTGCCATTTACATTGTTGGATCACTTCTCCTCTTTCCATAAGCTTATAAAAACAAACAATTAGTTAAGAAAATTTCTACGGCTTTTCTCCCCGCACAAGCCATTTTTAGTCTTCCTTTTTCTGAAGCCTGCTGTTGGGCTGAGCAGCATTTTTACCCCCTGGGGTCTGTGTTTCACCAGTGATGGTAGCCAGATGAGGCTGTTTGAGGATGACACAAAGTACCATCTCCACAGAATTACCCCACAAGTGCTGCTGACTAGAGGAGCCAGGAAGGAGGCAAGAGGCTCAGCTGCTGTTCAGCATGTCACAGCACTGTCAGCCCAATCTGTCAGTCATCACAGCCCAGATCCCACACTGAAACCTCCATAGGCTTTGAATCAAGCCTTAAGCATTATAGTACTTTGGGACTATGTGTGCGTGTGTGTGGTTTCTGGGTGTATGTTTTAATTTTGTTTTGTTCTGGAAATACCAAGTATGTCCTTTGAGACCATTAGAAATGAGGTTTATATAGACATGGTAAAAGACCACTGTAGGCAAGGATAATAAAATATGAAATTATTATAAAGAGACATAACAACTGGTTTAAAATAGGAAGTGCTGAGTTTTTCAAGTTCAGCAAGTATGATTATTTTTCTCTTTCATTTTCTGAGTGCCTGTGAGTATATAGAGTCCTAATTTGAGAACTGGAACAAACTGGGTTTGTTTATGAGCAAGCAATATAAACTCATCTATCAGACTCATCAGTACATGGGCCAAATCATAAATTACCATCTCACTGTTGGCTTTAAGAGAACAATGACACTTACCCCATGTGAGGATGTACCCCTTATTTTTGACTCAGGAAAGCTAAGAGCTTTGCTTCTGGCAAGGACAACTCTGAAAGGAATCATTCTTAATGCAATCTCTCCTTGAAATAAAGCTCCCTCTCATCTGCATTCCCTGTGTCATCTGATATGGGCTTCAAATATAAAATTTTCATTCTTTTTATATGACATTGTTGGGATGGGAAAAAATATTAGCAACATGATTCCTAACAGAATCTGCATGAAGTCATCACACATTTGACTTCCTGCTAGACATAAAACCATTATCTTCCAAACTGTGTTGCTCACATGACATTCCTAATAAGCAGCTGCAGTTGATAAGAGCTACTCTGCATAATTTGCTTTGAAGTATCTTTGAGATAGGATTAACCAAATGATGTGCTCTTTTTTTTTCTCTCCGTCTTTCCCTCTTTCTGTCTCGTTGTTGTTGTTGCTGCTGTCATCGTCATCATGGTCCTGTTCCTACAGAAAGGTTTGTGGACTGCAGATACCCATGTGATATATGTACACCTTGTGAGCAGATTGTCTGTATCTTACCCTAAACGTGTTAATGTTTGAACTGCTAGAAATAACACAGAGAAATCTGAAACTGCTAAAGTCAGACGGTAACAAGCCAGACAGTAAAAAGCCACTGCAATTAGCCGGTAGGAGTACTTAACAATACATCTGATTTACCAACAAATGACTGTTCTATCTATCTTTCCATCAGCTTGCTTTCAAGTCCAAGTATGCATTGTTTTTCAATCATCAGCTTTTGAAACATGATTTCATTAGCAAGAACACTTTGGCATTGTCTGAAAAAGAGAATAGTTTATATTTCTATTGAGTGACAACATCTCTGTCTTCTGTGACACTGAATTGTTTTGTAGCTTTTTCCAAGGGATAGTTTTGTTGAGTGGAGAACCACATCTTTGCCCACTTATTTTCTGCATCGCTTGTCATACACAATGCAAAGGAAGTGACTATGAAAATGCAAATGAATATCCTCATCTAAGTACTGCTAATATGATAGTATACTGTACATCTGAATGGCTCAGAAAATTAATGGGCACCATTCTGAACTGTGGAAACATGAGCTATGGTGAGAAAGTTGGAATTCGGATTCACTGCTTCTACCTTCTTATCTCCAATCCTTGAATAAAAGAAAGAAACATTTATAGGACGCAAGTTTAAATACCTTAATCTTATCAGCTTGGGCTTGGCTTTTTGTTCTTCTATGTTCAAATGAAGCACCTCATCAAAATTAGATTAAGATAGTAAATAAAATCAAGGTCAACTTTTTATTAACTTTTGGGTTTTACCTCCCCTCTGTTTAAATGCATTGGCTCTGAAATCTACCGGCTGCAGCCGCTGGATGTTTAGAGGCAATACTGCAGACTTCTAGGTTTTATGGATTCTACAAGAACAATATAACAAGATACTGACAATCATAAACAGATACTAAGTTGTTTCAGTTTGGAAACAACTGCAGCCATATAACCCTTGGTGGGCTCTTTTATATGAACTTTTATTTTTCTCCATACAATGGCTAACATGGGAGCTATCCCCCATCCAATAGAGCAGCTTGTATTTGCTCAGGAAATGGTTAAGTTACAGCAGGTCACCCCTGTTACTTCATGGAAATGCTTTGATTTGTCTTCCATACTAAAACAGTTAGAGTCATTTGTTTTACCAACAACTCCCCTCAGAGCAGAACCTCAATACTATCTTAAAACAAAATTAACTTCACACATGACTTTGTCAAGAAGCTTATTTCCATCTCAGGAGAGTTCAAATTTCATAAAATCTGGACACAGTGTAGTTAAGAGGACAGACTTTGGAAATGTTATTTCCTTTCTTTTTGCTGCCCATACTGCCCATTCACCCGTGGATTTTTCAGGCGACATAAATGCAACACTTTCCTGAGTGTATAAAAATGCCTGTACTTGACCAGGCTACCCAGCTCGGCCATTACCAAGAGGGCACTGGGCAAAATACTGGTCGTGTCCCCAACCTGCATTCTGACTCGTTCAAAGCCTAACCTCATGGAAGCGTCCACACTTAAAAGGCACTTTCTGAAAGCTTCTGACAATTTGAAAAATATTCAGCATATCTAAAAATAGGGAATAATTCTGGACTGGCTAATCACTTTCAAAATGGGGGAAACGTAGCTGCAGCCCCCAAAATTGATTGTCAAGGCAGCTTAAAGATACAAACAGGAGTAGATGGACAGCAAACATGGGGTTTGTATGTATCTTACTCCACCCTTCTCTGAGGAGTCATATGAACATGAAGCTTTTTACTGTTAAATTTGAGTAAGTCCTGTAAGGAAAAAAAAAACCAACTAAACAAACAAACAAAAAAAAACCCTGCTCCCCATGACTGTACTTCTGTTGTTTAATTATTGTAGTTTAATGGTGATAAGTCTAGTTCGTCTTGCACATCCAGATCGGTTGAGAACACTTTCTGGACTTGAAATAGAGGAAAATAAAAGATCTCTCTTTGTTACAATTTCAAAGCACTTCGCATTCACCACAAACCGCCTGCAAACAGTAAAGCTCAGAATACCAGCCTGTATCAAGTCATTAACCTTTTAGGACTCAATCAAAGCAGTGTTGTGTGACACTTTATTAATGAATGCTTTAATGTGGTATATAAAAGCTAACAAACATGGAAACTGGCAATGATTCATCAAATTTAATATTCCATCAAACATTTCATTTTGAAGACCGACACTTTTTAAAAATTATCCAATGGGATACAAGTTCAGAGGAGTGCCTTTAATGAAATTCATCCCCCTCTTTTTAGGACTTTTCCAAACTGTTTTTAGACGCCCAACAAAAGCAAGAAAAGTGCATAAAAAACTAAACAGTTATGCGACCTTCTAAAAAACATTTGAACATATTTTATGGAATCTGTTGTGAAGAGTGAAGGAAGTTGTCCTTATAAATACACTTGCAGTTTAGGTCACACATTGTCTGCAGTCATTGCTAGGAGGCAAAAGCCCTGTTGTAAAACAGCTGGGCTTCTTGGCTTGGGGCAAAGGCAAATTCCACAGCCAGAAACCTAATTAGACACTTTTGGAATTCACGGCACCCTTTCACGCTATGACCTTTTCCTTTCTGTCTTCCCCTCGCTTCTCTCCAGCTCACCCCCATATGTCCACCTCCCCCTGCCCCCCATGAGCATTTGATCCTCTCCTTACTAAATATGTTGCTTTTTTGCATAAATACTGTCTACCGGCCAAATTCAATCCTGCTGGTAATAAGAGCAACTTGGAAGTCAACAAGTTTATGTCATGGCTAAATTTGTCTCTGTGATCCATTTAACTTCTAAGCAACTCTAAGCTTATCCAGTCTCCTAAAAATTTCCAAAAACATGGGCTGCAGAGAAGTGATGTCAAAGAAACAGCTTTATCTGTCCTGGAAAATTTCAGAAGTCCCCAAAGAATTCTCATCTTGCCCTGGAACAAAAAGGAAAATATTCTGACTTTTTTCAAAACCCACCAAGGTGTGGTCTAACCATGCCCCACGGCCAGGGTACTCACCTGAATGCAGAAAGCCCAGGTTCAAATTCCTGGAGGGACTTGAACCTGGGTCTTCCACGTGTCACAGGTAGATACACCAGCTCCTGGCCTCACATGGGCTTCTTTTGGACTGAAGTAGCAATTCTGTTCTGAACCTGACTTTTCTCATTGAAAGATTTTGCATATCCACAAAGCATTTTTCATATTGCCAGATAGGTATTTTCCAATGAACAGTGTATCACCACAAATTTGCCGACCTCCTATATCCTCAGACAAACACACTCAAAACTTTTCTAAAAGGATGATACACTTTAATTTAAATGTTACTTGTGTCAAGGGGAAATAATATCCAAAAACACCTAGATACAAGAATCTAGGTGTCTTGCAAAATAAATGAGCAACTGATAGGAATGAAAGGCTATTAAATGCCACTGAAGATGTATAATTTACAGTGAGACTATTATATATCATTTTCTTAAATTGTTTTTATAACGTAAGTTGTAATTCTTATCCAAACTCATTTCCAGCCAAAGAGCGTGTTCCCTCACACGGATTTTTCACTTGACTAAAAATTGCAGGATTCATCCATTAAAAAAAAAAAAGTATGATAAATAGGATATTTTAACTGAACTGGGTAATGGAGAACTGCTGTGCCACTCCTGAGAAATGTCTATAACTCACTTATGCCTTCTGGTATTTGTATAGCATGTTAACTCATGAATCACAGAGTAGCTATCATAAAAAAAACAATGTCTCCTTGACAAAAAATACATTTAACTCAGCTGAGATTTCCAGTAAAGATTCATGTCTACATTTTTAAAATCACAAACGCTATTATGTTACACTTGGGGAACTGTTTTTGAAAACCTGTGCACTTCAGTAGTACATTTCCTGTTGCGAGTCTCAGAATGAATTGCTTCTCGCCATGTTCCTGGAAGCATTATTCTCATTTTACAGATGGAAAAACTGAGGCAGAGGAGCTCACTAAGGTGACCAGGGGAGAAGTGAAGCTCAAAGCAGAGGGCAGGAGTAAATGCTGCTTTGGGCAACTTGCGCCTGTTTTCCATGGTTGCCAACTCCAGCAACAGGGACCTTGCTTCCACTCCGACTACCCACCAGCAGTACCTTTCCTCTAGCTGCCCTTTTTCGGATCAAATGGGCTTTTTAGACTTTTTGATAGTTACAGAAATACATATTTTTCCCTAGCCAAAGACATTGTGATATGGTGTGGTTTTGTGAGGAAAGAAACAGGAGGGTTTAGGCAGATTTTGGTGAAATATGTAGAGCAGTTGGGATAGGGGAAGACAAGAGGTGCCCACCATGGGATGACAGTATGCTTTTGTCATAGCTGGGAATGGTGAGAAACAGTACTTGTCACAGTCATTGGCAGTGGGAAAGGGAAGAAAACAGCTACAGGGTGTGCAGGGGGATGGCCAGAGTTGGGTTTTCCTCCAAGGAAAAAGAAAGTTCATCTCTCAAGGCTTGCGGGGCCAGTACTTGGAGGGTGCCAGAGGTGCCGGGTGAGAGGAGATCCTGGCAGAACAAAGTCCCAATATCAACAAAGAAAGAAACAGAAAACCCAGGGCTCTCTGTGACTTCAAACACACACAATATTGCCTCTACCACTGCGATTAGCGAGGCGCAGTCCTAGGCTTCTCCACACCACAACGAGCTGCACGTGCTGGCCGCAGACATCGGGCACACCGGGCTGACTTCCAGCACACCCCAGCCCCGCGTCTCCAGCCAGGACTGAAGGGGTGCAGCACCTCCCTCAGCCTGGGCCCTAAAAATATCTCTCATTTCATCTTCCAGAACAAGCATGTATCCATTACATGTATTGCTATTTGCGTGAGATTAAATATTTAAATCAGAGAAAAATATTGTTCATTATCATTTGCAAGAATCATTTTAATCATAAACTAAACCTCAAAGAAACACTAAGCGTGCATGATTGCTACCTGGTCAGCATCATCAAGGTCCCCTGGAAAAACTAATTAGTATGTTACTATATATCTACATAGCTTGGAGATAAATGTTGTTTGCATCTCCTTCCCTAATGACAGAAAGGAGATGGTTCAGTAAAACACCCTACCTCTTAATATGCAGGGTTTGTTGTAGGAGCAGCTCAATTCATATTTCCACCAGTTTGATGGTAAGTGAACAGCAGTAGCAATATTAATCTGCAGTAACCTGTCAGTGAACTCTACAGCTAATATGATGTAGTTATGATTTTACCATCAATCAGAACTGAACAGGCCCTGGACAATCCTTACAGCACTGCCTCAAAAAATCTAATTGTGCAAAAGCTTCATCGGTTTCCAACATTTCTTTTTTATCTGTCACAGACTTTTGGCCTACTACACAACCTTTTATTATTGGTCTTATTGCATTAGCTTGTTGGACAAAAAAGAAAAGGCTAAATCTAAGAGTTCCCCTGCATTCCATCATTTGTTACCATGTGGGATCCTATTTGACAGTTCCATATTATTTTAGATTTAGATAAATATTATTAGGACATATGGTATTGCGTGAACTTTTGAACCACTGATTGCCAATGTATAAAAAAAGGCTAGTAATATTTTTACCTCTGCATTTGCATGTTCAAATGTATAAGAAATAGATAACAAAAACAGAAGAATTAAGCTGTAACACAGGACTGGATTTTAGACGAAATGTAAACCCAGACTTTTTTTTTTTTAGTTAATTGTATTCACAGAGCAGAAGAATAGTTGAAAAATGAGTTATTAACAACAAACATGAACTTTCACAAAAGTTAGAGTTCTACTAGTAATTAAGATAACTGTTCATTCTTATTTTCAGGCATTTTTAGTACAACCTTCTATTATGTAGTTTTGTAGCTTAAATTAGACGTGTATGTGTAAATATCATAAAAGAAGCACAGACAGGCATTCTCAGCAAGAATCTTTCTTTCAAACACTGGCCGTAAGAGATTACAACTTGTGGTAAGATACATTACAACCATACTATTTCTGGTGAGTTTACTATGCAAGAAGTTCTGGTATAACTTTTGCGATTTTAAACATATAAAAACATCAAGGAAGATGAACTATTAACATTATCTGTTTAGTCATTTTAATCTTTTGCATCTTAAATGTAATCAGGCTTTTCAGAACTGAAATTGCTAATCAGCATGTTGGATAAATGTTTCCATTTTAAAATGTGCACATTTAGAGATAACAGCTGGCTGTAAAGAATATATTTATATTTGTGATTTAATGTATCACAAACTTTATATTTGATTTCATTTAGCTTTACCAAGCAACTGAGAATATTTTTGCTAGCATGATCTATTTTGACTAGCAGTTTTACAGCAGCAGAAAACCATAGAGTAATAAATGAGGTGTGCATACAATGCATTATAGTGTTTAAAGCAAGCATGTCTTTTTAACAAAACAAAACAAATTTTTTTACACAGTTTCAAATGATTTCATCCCTTTCTAACATGAGCTCAATTCATGCAAAGCAATAAAGATTGTGCATACACAAAACACAGATGATATGCATTCTTCTGTACTATAGAGTTTGTTCATTAATTTAGCAAACTGTATACAAAATTGAGGGAAAATATTTTTTTAAAAAATAACTCTAATGTCAAAGAAATATTCTTGACTATMTGAACATCAAATGAATAGCTGAGTTTTAGCCCTCAATCAATCATAATGTAAAGTAATTGTAATCTAATAAAAATAGCCATACAAAATAAGGAAATGGCTGTTGCATCCTGTTAAAAACATGCAGGAATGCAGCTTTGGAACTACTGAGAGAGCCGAGGTTGTAGAAAGACAAAAACAGGATGTTAAATTCTTACGACAATTGGAAGCAACTGATTTTTTTTAAGCACCTACCACCACCCATGATAATTTGTTCAACTGCCTCTAGGGGGTTCTGTGCGACTGCAGAACCCCACAATTTTAAGAGCACCTAAAAACAGGTTATCAGAGATACAGGCAGAAGAGGAGTGAGATGCATTTACACTGATGTTGAAAATGTCCAGCTGCATCGTCACTGCTGCAAATTTGACTGCTACACTAGCGTTAGTGTTCTCTAAAGTGAAAATAGCAGAAGAAAGTTCTTCAGAACTTCAGCCCACTTTAAAATGTGTACTGTCATTATGGCAATAATAGAAAAATTAGTTCTAATTAATCTAATTACATTAAACTGCATATATTGATTTCTTAGGCAACAGTATTCAAAAGCCAACCACAAAATTATTCACTTCCCTTTATGTTTTTAACAATTATTTAACTTCTTGTTTTAGAAGGCTGTCAGTAAGGAATGCTACTTTTGCTTCATAATTTCATATTCCTCTTTTTGCAAGTGGTTAGATCTTTATTGCCACATGCTAATTCTCCTCCGTACTTCAAGAATCGACTACAGCATGTTACATAGGGTTCCTGCACATTTAAGAAAAGAAAAAAAATCACTAGACTGTTAATAACAGAATGAAAAAAAAAATTAAAGTTAGTGTGGTACAATGTGTCATGCCTGGCCAACCACAAATATAGCAACAGAATTATAAGCTCAGTTGGTTAGAGAACAATAAAGCCACATCCATTCAAAAGAGTTCAAAGATTAATAACAGTATAATTAAGAAGAAACCTCAAGCCATTCTTTAATGAATATTTTAACAAGAGTAACAACATTTGGGGATTTTTGTAACTAACAACAACTCCATTAGTCTGGATTTTTCAAACATGAGAACATGTAGTCAGAAATCCTGATTTTCTCCAGAGAAGGTCAGCAAAGAAAAGGCCAAATATTACCAGAGCCTGCTAAATTATTCTGGTTTGTTATGATACCTGCAAAACAGCTCACACATTGCAACAAACCCATCCTCTTAGTCATGGCTGTCACAAGAGGGTGACTCTTACCCAGATATACTCATAGGGAAATTGATAGAACTGGGGTATTCAAATAATTCAGATAACGAGGATTTTTTTAACCTTTATTATGCATGGCCTCATTTTATGTAAAAGGGAAATAAATGAAGGTTCTAACTGTCACAACTTTTACTGCAAATTATAAAACACCTCTTGCTATTCAGTAATTGGGAGGCCCTATTTCAGCAGAGCACTTAGAGATAAAGTTAATTTTAGGAAATTTTAAAGTCAAACCCAGACATTCTACAGAACAGGGATGAGCAAGTCCAGGAATCAATGCCTGGCTGAGCTGGCCTCACAGTTCATACCTAGACAAATGCTTGAGAACATTTATTTTTGGACATGGTCCTTCTTGTGATGGAGCAACCCATCCGGGTAGGGATGTCATACCAGCGAGAGAGCTACCCTCTGCCCCCCGACACGCTTCCCTTCACCCCACCTTTGTTGTCCTCCCTCTTTGGAAATCCAGATTCAAATGAGGGTTGGCCAAAATCAAATTAAATACCCTGTGGTTTAAGCTGTCTGAGGGACTTTGGGAAAGTTTTGTCCTGCACAAACCACAGTTACAGATAGCCCCTGCCGCAAGTATGCTGTAACTGGGTCAGGGGTTTGGCGGTTCCTGTTGCATGGGAAAGCTCTCGGACAACCTCTTGAAAACACGGCCCTGCCTTCCTGTGTATTTATGGCATGGAAATCGAAATAAGATTAGTAAAAACAAAGTGATGGGCTATAAAAGGGATTGCAAAATATACAGTGAAATTTCATATTGCCAGCTCACGAGAGCATGTTATCCTTTAGACAGAATACCAGTTACCAGTTAAGTCACTATACCTGTACATATCCTTTTTGCATTATACTGTCGCTGCAATAAGAGTTTGAGTGAAACCGTAACCAGCAAGCAGGGGAGTAGAATTCAAAAAATCGCCAGGTTAGACTGTGACAACACTGACACATAATAGGTGCAATTTTTTCTCATTTTAAACATATTTTTGAAGATGTATGTTTCAAGACAGTTAAAAACAACCTTTTCTTATACTCAAACTACCAACTGCCCTATATACATTACAGCAGCTAGTACCTCTTTCATCCTACAAAACAGATATTTATCTAGTGAAAGCAGGTGAGCAGGACAGCATCTTCTCAGCTTCTCCTAACCAAGAGACAGTATAACAAGTCCTGGATGCTCTGAACACCCCAAAAGGGTCCTTTTTGAACTAATTTTTTCCAAAATGTCATTCAGGGCTGGGTAACATGCACACATGAAACATGGGCTATCTCAGAGCCAACCCAGGAAAGAGGCAGGCAATGTGAGTAACGAATGTCTAACTCTTACTCTGTGGTCAGTCATAGGAGACCTCACTCAAACTACAGTCAGGTTAATAAGATTTAGTATTTTACTCCAAATAAATTTGTCTCAGAGTCTATATATCCATGAACAACAAGTCAAGAAAGGCTTCCTTGTGTTAGAAAAATATGAGAAATCAAAATTCATTAAACTGAAAATAAAATGGGTGACAGTGAATCAAATATGTCCTTATTAATTTTAAAATATTCATTTCAAAATATTTCTCTACCAACCATTTAAGTTTGTATTGAGTTAGCCTGAGTTTCAAAGGAAAAGATTACTTCAGACAATTTTTGTTTTCCATTAAGAAAATGTTGACACAAGTCCCTTAAAAATTAAAAAATTTTCCCAGTACTTTCCGAATCAAACCATTTTGAAACTGACCCTTCCTTGAAATCATTTTGGTTGCAATGACTCACTGATTTTATGAGAAAACATACCATTGCTTTCTCATGCAAAGCTCTGGTCCAGTCTACATGTGACTCCCTATTCCCTTGGGAAATCCCAGAGACAGAGGATTCCCGTCTTGTCACACATTGGGTCTGTTGCTTAATATTTCAATGAAGTGGGTAGACAGTTCAGGAGTATTTTTAATCTTCCTTTATACATCCAAAAAATAATTCATTGCATTGTGTGCCTAATGCAATAAGGAGATTAATGTCAAGCTTAAAAGGAACATTAACAATAAAATAAGATTCGTAATCAGTGCATGAAAGCTCTTGAAACTAGCTGCTTGACCGGCTATTTTCTGATACATTGACCTTATGTACACAGTGAGGGCAGTGAACACAAGCCTGTTCTCCATTCCCATCAGAGCTCAGGGGAACGCTTATGACCACAGCCCATCATGCAGCCTCTATGCTTTTATTCTAAGCCAAGAAGCCAATAGTTTCCTCTGTAACTGAGCTGAAGGACATTTAAAAATATTTAATAGGATTTGGTGCAACTAGTATTATTTGTTGTGTTGTGTGCATTCTCGTTTTTTATTGCCTGCTTCCAGAGCTTAAAGACTTTTCTTCGGAAAGGTTGAATACCAACTGTTCTGAAAGTAGTCCCAAGGCAAGGCAGAATATAAATAGCTCTGCAAGCACAACAAGCTAAAGGCTCCACAGAGGCGAAAGTACATCAAGTAATTAAAAAATACTGAATGATATAAATAGGGAATAGCCCTTTACAGTTACAGACCATATATATTAAAAATACTATCAGGATCTGAGTTGTTTTTAACTATCATACTGATGAGAGTAAGGCATAAACAGGAAGGGTAAAGGCACAAGGAGGAACAGTCCGTTCCACATGCAGAAACCCCCTCAAGGCAGGCCCACCTTCCCCACTTCCCCTCGAGGAAGAAGCAGACTTTTGTCACCCCTCTGAAGAGCATGTAAGCCATGTGTCCCCTTCCTACAGCTGCAGATCCACCAGTACCACCCACCTTGGCAGCCCGGCCCCGCACTGTTCTTGGCTTTCGTAGTCTCCAGCAGACCTAGAGCTGCCAGAGTGATGGGCATGGGCTGCACACGTGGCTGGAGTCTCCACCACCACCTCCGTATTTATTCATTTACTTACTAGACCATTATCTGAACCGTGACTGCTTATTTTCACAGGGTCTGGTTTCTCCATACTCTGTGGTACCCACAGGTGGTGCAAATCCAACCATATGTGCTAGCCCTCTGCAACAGCCCTACGATAATTTCAGGTTTTCACCCACAACACAACTAAATTCTTAGTAGGAAACCTTCTTCTTGGATGACGGTGTTAACTGCTGATTTTGCCAGCACATTAGAAACCCAGATTTGGCTATATTTCCCCCAGATCATATCACAGACCTCTCCCTCCTGCATTATTTAGGGCTACAGTAACTGCTGTTGCTTCGTTGAGGGAAGATTACCAGATGTAGGACTGGGGTTCACGGGACAGAGAAAATGAGGAATTGATGCAGACAGGCTCGATGCGAAGCAGCTATCTGACTGCACAGTGGAAAGCTGTGATTTTATTTTGCTCTTCTTCTTGGGCCTTGCAAACTGGGATTGACTTTCCTTCTCCATAGGAAGTCCTGACATGCAACCAATGCACAAGGCCTTCTGCAGTCTCATGAGCCCCTGAAGGGGGGGCTAAGTAGGGCCCTACCTGATGTTGCAGCACCATCCATCATGTCAGCAACCAGCACAGCTCTGGAGACATGATTTGTTAGTTAACATAGCCTTTGTTAGCTAGCTCTCCAGTAGCACACACCGATGGAGATCTACAGCTTTCAGAAAATTTCCAACAATAGCAAGAAGGGGCTTAGCAAAAACTAGGCCAGGTCCAAACTATACACTGATTTGAATCAATCAAAAATCTGGCCGATCATATTTATTATCCAGATGACGTTCCCTGCCATAGAATCTGAGGCAGGTTACCTTTTGGGTTAAAATGAGACTGAGGCCCCTTCAATCTAGTTTTCATCTCCTTTTAAACATATGCAAGGGGCAGGAGCCCTGAAGAGAAACCTTATGTATGTGGACTTTTCCCTGTTGTTTTTTACCCCTTTATTTATAAATATAAGAGCAAGCATACATGCAGCACAAATATTCTAACAACTACTGGTGCACTATATGCTGTATCAGAGGAATAAAGAAGAGGGCTGATGGAACAGGGAGAGTAATTTACTGTGCGCTGGTCTCAGCTGCCAGTGATTGCAAAGGGAACTCAGCAGATGTTTTTTTGATAAAGGTTGTTTCTTGTTGCAGCAGCAGCAGCAAAATCCATAGCATTATTCYGCAGGACCTTGCACATCATGATTCTGCCATTTCAGTTAGTCTTAACAGCTGGAGGATAAAAAAAAAAAAATGTTCCACTGCATTATTTGAAATTTGTCATGTTGATTTAGTTTCATTACTGTTATTAAATTTTATTCTGGAATGGTTTACATATCAAGAATACATAATGGGTTTCTGTGTGGCCTGGGATTTATTCCTTGAATGAGGAAAGGACTCTACTGTGACAAAGTCATAAAGCCTTATTGACTTGATCCTTTGCCATAAACATAGGATTCAGGGAGTTAGACTGAATATTAAATTGATATGATGGTTGTATTTTCATCAGGAGAATAACTCCTTCTAAAATAAAACCTCACAGTAAGTCTAGATCTGTGGAATTGTTTTAGAAATCTGCTATTCCCAGGCATGAATAGGAAAATATTCTCCTAATTAAGAATTTTGTAAGCAATAAGGGTGGAGAGAACGAACACAAGTATGCATATTTAATGTACTATCCAGATCCTGAAGCAAAATAAAGAAAGACAAAAAATGTAACAAAAATTAAAAGTGCATAAATATATGGAAGGATTTAAATATCCAAAAGGATGTTTCTAAACAAAGAAATACTGAACACAAAAAGGCCTATCAAAATTGAAGTTGTATTGAAAGACAAGATGAGCCAACTGAAATCCTACATCCAAACAAATTGAAATTACAGAGGATACTCCAGTTTGATTTGAATTCAGCTTTTGGATCTCTTCTTTTCTAATGGGACCACTCACAACTCTAAAAAACTTTTGAGTTGGATCTAAATTTTGTGGTGTAAGCCAACACTTAAATGTGAGTGACTGCCATTTTGTCACATTCCTGGAGGGCAATTTGCACATAGGAGAAAGTTGCCATGTCATATAATGTAAATTACTCAAGATCGCATGTCACCTCAGAGAGATATACTCTTGCTGATTTGTAAATTAAAGACAAGCCACAAAAGTTCCTAATTCCTTCACAACATAACTACTCATGAGTTTCTGCTGAAAGACTGCCATCAAAAGGCAATAAATCTTCAGGAAATAATATCACAATGCTAGCTCTAAAGCACTCATTACTTTTTCTCAACTTTCTCTGGAATATTTCTTCCAAAAGAAAGCAGATGGCAAAATACTCAGTGGGTCAACTTTTGTGTTCAAACACTCCCAGGGGTTTCCATTAATTCGAGTCGTCTCCGCACAGACACAGACAAGAACAGAAATAGCTGCCCATCCTTCCTTAAGATCACCACATTTTTCCTTGCTTCACTTTATCAGAAGTATTATTTGAAACTAGCGTTGCTATTCAGTGCACTGTGGATGCAGAAGCATAATGAGACAAAACACAAAATAACTCTTCTAGCTGAAGTGAATTCACAGATCCAGGACATGCCTGGGTCCAGCCCAGATCCATCCTTCTCCTGGTGAAGCCCTTGGACAGATGACCTGACCTTGCTGCTCCTCTGTCAACCCAGCTACCCAACCGGGCAAAACCAGGTCTTCTCTGGAAGTCACAGACCACTGCCGAGCTGAAGTTTCTCAAGAAGCTAAAACACTATAGAGCACCAGATTATTTATTTACTGGTTTACTGGAGAAAAACAAATTCCTTAGAGGACAGATTTTCAGAAGAATTCAGTGCTGACCTCATTCTGTCGCTATTGATGTCAGCAAAACCGGCTGAAACAAAATAAACTCGATGATGGACGAGTCTGAAAATCTCACATGCTGTAAACCACGAAGAAGTTCATGGCAACTTCATTAGCTGCATTGCTGCTAATGAGCAAAGCCTGGCCAGGGTTAAGGGCTCTGGCTGGCAGCAAGTGGGGAAGCATGCCGGGCCGCCGCAGCCCCCCGGGGTGGTGTCCACAGCCGGGTGGGCGCCGGAGATGTGTGCCCATACGTGGGGAGCCGCCATCCATCGTGTTTGTGCCGAGATGCCGGGTGTTGCCAGGGGTTACGGCGCACAYAGCGAGGGACCGCGGCTCGCACAACGTGGGGAAAAGCGTTTCAGCCCAAAAAAGGAAAACATCAGCTACAGAAATGCAACAGCGGAGGCGAAACACAAGAGATAATCAAATGTTAATATAACCGCATTCCTCTCCAGTGTAATGAATAAACATCAGAAAGCACAAATAACATGTTTTGAGTAACAGAGGGGTTTTTCTAACAATAAATTCGGATAACTCAGGTTCAACTGTACAAAGACMAGCAGCAGAGCCACCGCAAACCTACAAAAGCAGCTTGGCAACACCTCCGCGCGGGAGAGCCATGCTGCTGGGCTGGGGCCGGGCAGTGCCTCCCCACTCTCCCCCCAGCTGCTCCCAGTGCCCGCGGCCACCACCAACCCTGTCCCAGCAGAGAGCGAGGGTCGGGCTGAAATATTGCTGCTGGCACCGACCAGCCACGAGGTTCAAGCAGTCCGCAACTGGGAGGCATTAAACCTTTATGCCTCCACATGCACCAACCGCATCTCCTGCGCAGCTGTGCAAGGGAAGAGGGAAGGAGCCCCACACGACACCTATTTTGAGTGAAGGCAGCCAGCAAAACAGCCAACACTTAAATGTTGACTGCTCCATCTTCAGACCACACACATTTGCCGTTAGTCACCTAAATGCACACTATTTTTCAGGTGCTTTCATTTCTTGAGCTTGCACACTGTGCAGAAACAATACTGAGCTAGTCCCAGGTTAAAAAAAAAAAAAACCTTTAAATTTTAATAAGCACACAAAGCTGTTAGCTTGTCAGTCCTGTTTTCCATAAAATTCACATTCATAACAAGCAATAAAGATGGAAGTTTGCTGCAATATAACCCATGAGTCTGCCTAAAACATAGATCTGAAGAGATCTCCATTAAAGGTAAAATGTAGTATAGGCTTCATGCCAGAGCAGTCTTTTGTTTCTTTTCAATAAGAGAAAGAGTGCCAACTATGATAAAGTTTTATAAGGAAGTCATCTATTTTCTAACAACATGACTGAAACTAGCCGTTCATTACACGTAGGCTCTCAACAGCCAATACTATTAATTGACATCTCTTTCCTCCTCTGAGTAAGCCAAGAATACTTTTTTTTTAATTCTGTTTCTAACTCAACACTGATATTTACTGCATTTGATATAAAATTAGACAGTCCGCTGTTTAAAAGGATAGAATCAAATGAAAGCCAGAGATCTGGTCTTCTTAATGTGGTACTTTTTGCAATTTTTATCCATTTCTTTCACAAGATTCACRTGTAAGGCACAAGGTTGTAGCAGAACATCATTTGACACATGCAGAATAAACACGCTTTGCTTTGAGTCCATTCAACATAAGCACGATGGATTCATAGCACATTGAAATCAACAGCAGACTTTGCGGTATTGAGCTTTAGCTGCATCCAGAAGTATGGAAAAAGGACAACATACAGTGGGGAGAAACAATGTTTCTGTCCATTAACCCGTCTACAGTGCACTGCTAGCATATCTGAGGGGACTACAGACAATCATTATAGCATATTCCAGAGGAACTTATTTTCTGAAAGAGTGAGCCATACCTGTAATCAAATTAATCACTGTAAAAATATCCCTAATAACATAAACTTAGATGTTGATAGAACCAGCCAGCATCTCAAAAATTTGCTCTATCCAGGAATATAACTCAGAATGGCAAGTATTAGAAATGTGAAAGAATTATTAAATCAGATCTCATGCCTTTCTCCTGACAATGCGACATTATTTCCTAATGCTTTTGTGTGCTTGGGGTTTTTTAAATATACCTAATTGCAGTGGTAAAGTAGCTTGGGTAAAGAGAATAAGAAAGAGATTCTTTTTAATGGTACCTCTCTATGGGTCTGGTTCGTGCCACACAGTCGATTTGCCTCACTTCCACCCCTTTGTTTCCCCATCTTTAATAAGAGAGACAGTAATATCTGTCTATTCCCCAAGACAGTTATGCTGATTACTTATCACTTACCAAAATCTTTCAAACTGAAAGAAGTGTCACAGAGGCAATATGAGACATAATTTGGTCTTTCACTGTGTTTCTTACTTCCTTTTTGTGTTGAGAGCCAAGACTTGTTTCTGATAGCTATCATGTTCTGCTCCTTCTCTCATCAATTATTTGAAGAAGTTACTGCCATCCAAGGTTACGTTTCTAATGATTTTTTTAGTTGTGTAATTTAAAGAGTGTAAAATCACTCAATTTCATCTTATTCTGGAGATCACTAACTGTAATTATACATGGAAATGATGAAATGAAGAAAAACTAGATATACTCTAATCCACTTCTGGGGTCTAGCGTAAGGAATCCTGGTCAGTTATGCTTATTTCAAACAGTGTAAGTTTACCAGTGCTTCAGGACAATAAGACTGGCATCAAGTTATGGTGCAAAAGTTTGTTCACAACAAAGATTTAGTTTTCCTTGCACAGATGGTGGAGCTATATTAAAAAGAAAGTATTCTCTTCTGACTATTTGGTCAACCGAGAATTGCAAGTTAAATATAAACACACCTAAAAAACAATCCCCAAACCAAAAGACACCCCTCCCCAAAACCTCCAACCCTCCCAAACCAACTGAAAAAAAACATATTGCAAAACTTTATGTTAGCCAAAGAGTTCAAGGAGATTGACCTTGACTCTTTCAAGGGCTTTTATAAGTATTCTTTGAAGAAAAGAAATGCTAGTGAGAACAGATCCTTTCACACATGAGAGGAATAAATGACTCAGAAATGGCTCTGACACCAAGTTCCTTTTCAAGTATTTCCTCAGTGGGAAAACCCAAGAAGAAATGCCTGGAGCACTGAGGGAGGGTGGGATGAGGATCCTGTGAAAGAAACTGCAACAATTGGTAAAGGACACATTAGGA
The DNA here is from genome assembly GCA_035582835.1 of Phoebastria nigripes. NCBI lineage: Eukaryota > Metazoa > Chordata > Aves > Procellariiformes > Diomedeidae > Phoebastria > Phoebastria nigripes. Next base: position 2,197,604 of record JAYKAV010000078.1, on the reverse strand, counting down.
AACACATTAGGGAAATGTGAACAAATAAAGAAACCTGGACAACCTGCATCCTACAGGACTTTAACAAATTAGCTAAACTCCTTTATGTTCACCGTGCGTAAGCCAAATAACTGAAAAATTAGAGTGGAGGAAAAGATTAACATTACCAACTTTAACAACAGCAAGGGTACTGCAGCCAGACACTCTCTCGTAAATCTGCTTTCTGTTCCTAATAGTCACTTCTGACTTCAGTGAGCCTCGGGTACAGAGCCTTTAGCAAGGACAGGGAACTATCGCAAGTGCAGATGAGCTTTAATAGAGGTATGATGTTGCATGTCACAGGATCTTAGCTGAAAAAGTAATTCACATTGGCTTGGCCATTTCCATATGGCTTTCAAGTTGCTGAAGTAATGAAATTACAGGAAATAAGCTGCAATGTAGCGAGGTGGTGGGAAGTGTCTCCTGGCTACCATGTGGATGACTGCTAGGAACAGTCTTTGTCGACTTCTTTATTAATGATCTGGAAAAGGGAGTGCACAGCACTTTGATGAAACTCACAGATACAAGTATGAAAGACAGAAATATCAGTGTACAAAGAAAATAATAGAGAATTTCCTAGAGAAGATAGAACCATGGAAAGAAAATAACTAGATGAGGCTCAGCTTTGAAAAAATGCAGGCTGGGAGAGCATCTGTGAAGGAATAACAAGAAGGAGAAATCTGGGATGCAATAATGATGAAAGAGATCGAAGGGAGATAGCTCATGCTAAATGACATGAATTGGCAACATGATATGGTGTGAAAAGGCCAGTACAATATTGGACAGAGTAAACAGTATCACATCACTGAGAAAGGAAGAAATAGCCACTTTCTGTACGGTGCTGGTACAGCTCCATTTGGAATATTATACGCATTTCTGGATATTGACAAATTAGAGAGTTCAGAGAAGAGCACCAAACATGATCCAAAGACTAGGAGGATTGATTTATGAGGAGAGATTAGAAGAGTTAAATATATAAATTGCTTGGCTAAGAAATGATTAATGGGGGACATGATAACAGCCTACAAATATTTGAAGACCACCAGTGAAGGAAAGGCATTTTTCAGCGGGATTCACAGGGAACTGCAAAGAGCCCAGAGAGTGACTGAGAAGCAAAAACACGTTCTGAGTATCAAGAAATGCTTCCTGAACATGAATTATGATAAACTGTGGAATAATTTCCCCAGTGGAAGGGACAGGGAGCTTTTACTTGCAGCTTTTAAAAGCAGACTTGGAAAATCCCTTAGGAAACATATGTGCCCACAACTGCAAAGGTCTGGACTCAGTGACCTCTCTGATCCATCCCAGCTTAGCCGAGCTGGGTGCAGTCTAAAACTCCCTTTTCTCCAAGGAGATGAACTGGGCATAGGAGAAATGACTGTATTTGTAAAGATGCTACATTCTTATTTGTGTTTCTCCCTGTGCTGTTTGCTACCTTGGCATTCATCAAACTGAAATAAACAATAGCTGCTGTTAGAGAAGTACTTTCATTACTTGAGGGTTGTGGTGAAAGTCTCAGCACCTGTCTTACCACTGTGTGCAGATAACAAATCAGCAGTCTGATATCCACAGAGCCTTTCAGTGTCTCAGCTGGGTTCCTGATGAGCTACATTCAAGGTAAACATTAGACGCAAGTGCATCTTCCTTCTTTTTAAGGTGAAAAAATAACTGAATAGCAAAGCCTGACTCCTCTGGTTATGTCAGGAAGCTCATGGTTGGCTAATAACACTGGAGAAGTGATATGAGCCTCGCAAGGCATGGAGCTGGAAGGTAACCAGAATCCTCCTTCATCCAGCCACAGGGTGTTATCCAGGGAGACACAACGCCATAACACATGTCATGCAGCAGCAACAAAAGTTTTAAATCTTGCAGCTCCCTTAGCTAGATATATCTCCCAAAGTTAGATTAATTGTGAGTCTTTCATCTTCAGCCATCTCTGAAAGGCCTTATCTTTATCTCTGCTTTCAGAGGTCCATAAATTTCTCTGTGTTCAAAGGCTCCATCCCTTCCCCCAGTCCCTCTCTAGTTCAGATACCCTCAAACTCCAGCACGACTGGCAAGTCTCTCTGTATTTAATCCCCTTAAATTATCTCGCCCTTCATACTTCCTTCCATGTCTTCCACCAATTTCCTTCCAACACTTCACCTGCTCAGTTCATCCTTGCTGAACCCTTCTGTTGGTAACTTCCCTTCTACCAAAAACTTTCCCATCGTGGGTATCAACATTGCTACTTTCATTTTCCTGCTACGTCTTTCGACCTTGCTGGTCATCTGCCTGTGGGCTGCTCAGCTTGGAATACATCTATTTTCGGGAATTCCCTGCAGCCACCAGGCCAACTGTGAATGGTTTAACCAGATAGTTTCTGAACCACCCTGATACTGGAAACCTAAAAGATTTAAAGGCAAAGTAAATTTTAAAGCCATGAAGTTTGATTGAATGGGTTTACTTTTTCTGTGGACATCTTTTCTGCCTCTCCAGAGGCAAGATTATCCGTAAACTGTTGCCAGTTGTTATGCTTAAAGCATTCACTGAAAAAGCTAGTGTGAAATATATTCAGTTTTGACACTTGCGTTCTGCTAAGTAAAGGGATTTAAATCACTAAACAAAAATGGATTTAGTTTATAACCAGGCAGCTATGTTTTCAGTGTCATTTTTATTCATGTTTTTCTACATCAGATATGACTGATTCAGGTGGATCAGTCCCTGTACACTAGGTTACCATAATTATGCACTATACCCATTTCAAAATTAGTTCCAGCTAGTTAGCTTCACTGCAAGAAAATTCACACTGCCAATTGAGAATTCAACCTAGTTTGATGATGGATACATATAAACAGCAAAATCCATTATTTATACACTGTAGGAAAATAAACTCTCTGGCTGGCCGAGGATATGAAGCATGTGAAGGGCTTTCATTTCAGATGGTTGGAAATTTTAAACTCAAGCAGCTTTTAATCAACATACCATTGAAAACAAATTTCAGCAATTGCATTTCTTATTCAGCAGCGGTACAATGTAACTGAAAATAGAAGCTCCAAAAGCTTTATGGTCTATTACTCAACATGTGCTTATAATAAATTAGATGTAAATAGCAGTTATTGTGTACCAAGAAAAGCAAGAAAAGACAACCAGTTTCAATAAGCTGGAAGGGCTGAGAAGAGGACCATTTCTGTCCTACTGTTCTGAAATAATTCCTGTAATTCAAACACTCACATGTATCATTTTCTATTATTATCAAGTTACAGTAGCATCTAGATGCTCAAGTCCCATAGTACTAAAATAGCTTTTAAAAAGCTAACGCCAGTTACCTAGAACTAGACACCGTTATACTTCAACTATTAGTGTCGATACCAAGGCTCAAGCAGGCTCTTGGCTGAGAAGGAGCTGTAAGAGGTGTGCAGAGGGGTGATCAGCGCTGAGGGGTACTCTGTGTGCAAGCATCACACCCAGGGTGCGGGCACCCTGCCACAGACCTGAGCTTCCCCAGGTCTGCAAGGGCCCCTGTAATGCTCTGCTACGCACTGCCGGTGGGCACCAGGCACTGAACAAAGCGGGGCTGCAGCAAATGCCATTCAGTGTTGCACCTCAGATCTTCTAACAGCGATGGGTACCTTACTCCCGATGAAACCAAGGTATGTAAAGACCATTGTTATCTGGGCTTGAATAGCCATGGTTACAAGAGTAAAAGGGAATTAAGAAAGTGTTCAACCTGGAGGAGTGGAGCAATGAGCAGCTCCCCCCACAAGAAAATTCACTGAAATAGAGTGAATTCTCTTCTACCTGCAAGCAAAAGGAAGGCAAGCTGGTTTTAATTCTGGCTCTGAAGTTTTCTATACTCTTAACAGCTTTCCTCTAACTCTAGGTGAAGACGGCTAATTATGAACCACACAGACAGACTGTGAAGACTACACACCCCACTGAGTGACCAAGATACGGGCTACAGTTTTTCACACTGACATTGTAAGAAGAAAGTGTTATAAAAATCAGTCATGGATTCACCATGTGGAGTGACGGCCTCCATCACCTCTCTCCATTAACCCCTATCCTGCATCCCTGTGCTGCAGGTCTGGAAGCTCATTTATTAGTGCCATGTCATGGGTCCTCTTTAGTTTCTCAACTCAGGGTGCTGGCTGGAGGGAGCTAGGTGCTGCAAAAAGCAAACATATGCCAGAGGCCTGCCTATATAATATGGGATCTAGCACTGGCTGGGAGGGCAAACTTGTGGGACTGTGTATCCTTCTGAGGAGGATACACAGTTTGGACTGTGTATCCTTCTGAGGGGAACGACAAAAGAGTTTGTTGTGAAGATTTGCTACAGAGCCATTTGGGGTGGGCCACTGGTAAGACTTAGGGATTTTGAATTGGAACAAAAATCTCAGTGAAACAGTACAAGAACTGATTTTTTTTGGTGAGTAATTATAATTCGTCATGAAGAAAAAAAAAACACCTCGTCCAAAGGCAATTTTACAGGAGTGATTGCTCTGACACAAGCAGCAGGCAGCAAGGGAGGTGCCAGCCCCAGGGAAATGTGCATGGAGCCATTGGCAGGGCATGCACGGGAAGACAAAATCTAAAAATTCAAGTGAACTGTTCAGCAGAAGAGTAGACAGTATTGCAGCTGATGGCGATAAAAGCGTTTACCAGACAGAAAAACACTATGTGCTTCTTCAGGTTGGACAAGGATGCACAGACCAAGGCAGTACAGGAATCTAAATTATTCACAGTAACAGAAAAGCCAAAGGAAGAGGATAAAAGTCTATTACTGGGTAAAAGTATGTCAATTCTACGGCTTCCTCAGGAAAACATCGTCACTGAAGAAGCAAAGGACAAAAACAGTTTAAGAAAAATATCAGGATATTTTCCATAGCATAGTGACAAATTGCACCTTTTCCAGTTTGTTAGTTATTACATATATCTCCAGTAAGAAAAAGCTCAGTGATACATATTTATCTTTCTCCATTTACCCTAAGATGAAAGTCAGTGGAAACGTACATCTGGCTTTTAGCACAAGTTGGCTGGTGCTGCACATTCCCAGCACCTGTTGCCAGTATAAAGGAGAAATTTATCTGGGATTTTGTTTAAAGGTACTAGAAAGGTGTTTTCTCCTGTATTGAATAAGATTACTGAGAAGAACATGGGAAGGCTAGTTAGGCATGGATGAATCTGTGAGAAGGACTGAAGATGTCCTACGCTGCCTGAAAATGAAAAGTGACACTGGGGAAAATCTAAGACTCATCACATGTGCCAAAATCAAACTAAATCAAGCAAAAGCCCAGAAAGCAATGATTCCTCAAAAGCAAAGTAGGCATTGGCTTATGTAGGCTGGAAAAAAGCTATATATCCTATGCTATTTTTCTCTCTTCTCCGAGCTAGCCCAAAGAGAAGATGTTACAGATGAGTGTATGTGTCAAAAGCACTGAATTAGTTGTGATGCAGCTGACATAACTGACAGCAACATTATTTAGTTTAAGTAGTTTGTAGTTAAGTATAGACTTAGACATAATCTTGCCAATGGAACAGTTCCCACCCTAATACTTCGGTAGGAAATGGTGCCAGATTAATAAAGAGCTTATTGAAAAGCACCCAGAGTCAGAGCCTGATCCGTATTTAGAACAACCGAGTTCCAGAGCAGCACCAGTGATGCATGGAGCTGTCACCTGAGGACATTTTTTCCTACAGAACACTGAAATCAAGACTAGCTACATTATTAGACACTGGAGACTTGTAGAAATGGAGGGTGAGATAGAGAAGCAAACTCCTCAGTTAAACTCAATGTTCTCAAATCTGTCTCCTCCCAGAATAAGGGTGAGACCTGGTACTGAACTTCATGGAGATTTTGAGCTTCCTAGCAATTGCGGATGTGTGTTTTTTGTAATTGCTATATAAGTAATCCCTTCATTTTCTTTCATGCATCCTCTCCATACCCTCTGCAGACCATCAGCATTCACTGGTTGTCATCCCTGACCTGATTCATTCTGTTGACTTGTATTAACAGCACTGCTCTTTGGTATGCATGAAAGACAATGTTTTTCTTTTATATTACGCAAATAGGGTCAGTCACACATTTAATGCAAACCTGTAGTGTACACTGCTTCAGGGCCCTTTCAGGGATTGCATTTATGCAAAACCATGTATTTGGAATATGAAACTTGTTATGTATTCAGAGTGTTGAATTTAAATACAGCAAGTCTTGTTATTTTTTCAAGTACAATTTCAGAGGGGCTTTTTAATTGTTGTATAAATAAACAGCCAATCAGAAGGTTGAGCAAATAGTGTGATTTTGTCTAGATCATAAGTGTTTTTATTCTTARAAATATCAAACTGTAAACGTATTTTTGTTGGGCAAAATATACAAATACCTAAACAGATAAAGGAAAATAATCTTGCGATCAAAAGCCACAGGCTTTCACAACCTCTACCAGAGAATATTGAAATTGTCAGCTGAATTGTAAAAAGCACAGAAAAGAATCATTTGATTTTCACATTCTCATGGCTCATCACCAACTGCACTTCAAAGCAGCAGATTACAGGCCCTTGCAGTGGATGAGACCTTCTGCAGTGCTCAATGACTCAGGAACGAATCTGTTGCTCCTCTTTGGTAAATGTCTGGCATCTGACTCTCATAGATGATTACTGCGAGTCACACTAACTGCTTAAATGCCAACTGCTCCTGGGGGCAGGCCATGTAAAACTGTATCCAGTATGGTACAAGTTAATTTTCCCACTCGTTGACCCTGTTCTCCCACTGCACCGATGGGCAATCCCCGAAGGCTCTCGGGTAAGTTAGCACTGGCCATCCTCTCCTCGCTTCCCTTCAGCGTGGATCCTCTTCTGCTCCCTTGAGCCTTAAGGGGGACATTGTGGAAGCCAGTAAGTAGAAGGCTGTGAGAGACGATGTGTTTGTGGCCTCCTCCGCCCAGGACAGGGCAGGAACGGGGGGACTGGTGCCAGCCCCGGCCGGCAATGCCGGCAAAATTTACCATGGCAGAAGCGAGGGGAAATCCCGGCCAACGGCACAAGGCACACACGTGGCGTGCGGCCTGCTTTCTCTGACGTCATAGACGGTAACGGGGGAGGGTGGGGCATCCCTCGGACGTCATAGACGTAACAACGACTGAGGGTGGGACAAAGGCGGGGAAAACGCAGTCGGCAGGAGCCCGCGGCGCGCCGAGACGCCGCTGGGTGTCGCTGTTGCTGGGCGGCGGCGCCGGCCGGGCGGGGGGTGGGCAACAACAATACAAAAATCGAGGCGTTACTGTGTGTGCCTGCCGCCATCTTGTCTCGCCGCGTCCCGTCGTCTGAGGGGAGGCGGGGGCGGTATCAAGCGGAGCTCTACCCCTCTGGAGGGCGGGAGAGGTGGTCGGCACTGCCGCCCCTGAGGCTGCGTTTCGTCGGTTGCCGGAAGGCCCGGCGTAGCAGTTCCCTCACGGAGGGGGCGGGCGGGCCACCGCGTTTCCCGTCGCTCCTCGCTGAGAGTGGAAGCGGGCGGCGGCGGCTGGGGCTGGGCAGATGTGATGAGCAGCGTGTGCCACAAAGGAGCGCAGCCTGCTGCCTGCGCTTGGGGGAGGCTTTGTGAGCAGCTGGGATAATTTGCTGGAAAATTGAATTTGGGGGCAAAGAGAAAATCAAATCAGGGACAGCAAAGTGATAAGAATGCTGAACAAGGGCTTGTCCTAGAAATCACAGATGAAGACGGATTTTGCTGCTGTGGAAATGGCAGAACATGSTGAGCTGCCTGACATTCAGAAGCGGGAGGACATGAGGAGGTGGTGTAAGGTGTAAATGCCCAGCAGGTGCTTTTGGTTTTTATCTTTCTCTTAAACCTGGAGTCAGATTGAGAGGGGAGTCAAAGCTGGGGAAATTTACACCCTTTCCTGGTCCCTTCGTCCCATTGAGAGCCATTTTTCATCATGTAACTTACACCTTCATCCACTTTGTCCCTGAATGTGGTCCCTGGAGATGGGTTTAGGCCATGCTGTTCATGAACACGTTTGATGGCATTGCCTGGTCCTGAGTGGACGATGGTTTCCCATCCCCAGGGTAGCCCCGTGTGACAGGGTGACATTCCCCTGCCAATGACCCTCCACTGAAAGGGGGGCAAGGACAGTGCCCGCAGCAACGCAGGAGCAGGTTCATCACGGTACCGTGTGTCATGTTTGGCAATCCCTCTTCAGGAATATTTTAGGATTATAGTGAAAGGGGCCTTTATGGCTAGGGCTGCTGTTTAGCGACAGGCCACGTTTAGACGGCACTGCTGCTTGCAACCACTTGTGTGTGCAGGGGTATTCTGAACACTTAATAAAAAAAGGTGAAGAAAAATGGAAATTAGGAGATGAGAAGCTTTTAGTAGAAGTGATATGACAACTGTGTGCAAAGGTGAAAGATGCTCAATGCCTTAGGCAAGTAAAGGGCCCAATTCTACTCTGATATAAGCTGTTGATTTAAAAAGGTAGACTCAATGCAAACCAGTACAGAATAAAGCTTTTTAACTGTTACAGGAAAACTACTCAACCTCAATGAGGGTATGTCGAAGAATTAGATGTCTCTTTCTGAATTGTTTAAAATGACAGTAGAGCTACAGCAAAACTGCGTAGTTCGGCTCAAGCAGCGTTTTAGAGGCAGGCTCTCACCTTTGCTATGTGGGATTCTCTCTCTGCGGATGCTGCCACCGTTAGAGGGCAGGAATGGGAGAGGTCCTTAGATTTACATCCTTCCTCCTTCCAAAACTGAGGTGGAGGGGAGCAGAATGCAGCCCCTCATTCATGCCCTGGAAGGTGTTTACACGGCCACAGCTGTCACCAGCCAGACACTGCAGGGCTTCTGGTCTATGATGCCTTAGCAAGTTGTAGAAGGAACTAGTGGCAGTTTCTTACTACAATATAAACAAGAACACATTCTTCTGCCCATCTCCTTTCCTCCTTAGTCCATGAACTTTCCAAACTAGCTGACTATGGCCCTTCACCTGAGTTTACAGGGAGAGGTGTCTTGTATCTCCCTAATAAAATGAGACATTTGAAGAGTGCTGCAAATCGCATTTAGACTGAGGGGACCTTTGGAACTCTTCTTGTCACAGTAAACTGCTGTGTAAATTCAGCTTTAAAATTTTGCAGTTCAAATGACAGATCTACATTCATCAATACCAGCAGCACTGATGCAAGAAGCATTGGCAGTCTATGAGAAGACATCTTACAGAAGCAGCAGGGACAGACTGGGAGCCAGTTGTGTTTTGTTTGGTTTTTCCTCCTCATACACACACAGAGGCACGCACACACACTCAGTAGTGGTCTACTCTGGCAGCAAATCGCAGACAAGTGTGTAACGACAAGCGTTTCTAGACAGGCTTAAATCATCCCTTGTGGTTTTTCCCATGCATTTCTCATGGTCATTAAAAGTATGAAATTTGCCAGTTCCAGCTAGAATTTAGCTAGAATATCCGTGAGTTGAAAATGTCAACAAACCAAGCTGTTAAGCTGGAGTTGGTGGCCACCAGCCTGCTAACCTTCGGTAAAAGCGGTTGGCAGCTAGGCCGAGTGTCTCTGCTGCTTAGCACAAATCAGAAAGTGCACATAGCTATAACAGGTCTTGGGGAAAACATCAAACGAGTACCAGAAGGAATTAATGAATACAAGGATTTTCTTTTGTTTTTACATTTCAGCTAATCCACCACATTTAACAGCTTTACTAATTTCCTTGTTTTTAGGAATGAGCAATCCCATGTTTTATGGACATTTTAAACCCTGCTATAGGAAAGGTGTCAGGGTCCCAAAACCTGCTGTATGCAGTTCATGTCATGGCCTGACATCAATAAAGACATAAAGAACAAAAGAGCATCTTGCAACTACTGCAAAATTGGACATATTGAAGCCAATCCCCACCCCCAAGAATGTGTACCTGTTTCTCTAATAGATAGATTAGATTGGAGTTCATCAGGGAGTTGTTCTCTTTCTTACGAGTGTTAATTCCAACCTCATTTGTGAATTTATCCATAGAATAAATAAAACATGAACAGCAGCAATGTGAATATTCACCCAAGGTGTGTCCATCCTGAATTAAAAAAAAACTGTGGCAGGGATGCTATCTTCTGCTAACCCAGCCAGTAAGATGTACTGGTGACAGCAGTTAATTCATACAGAAACCCTTTCAGTATCAAGTAGACTTCAAATGAGCTATGTTGCTTGCTTGTTTTTCCGCTTTATTCAGTTTGTGTTCAGTGCAGCTATTCTGGGCTATTTATAATTGTTTTCATTCCTGGTTCTCATCTACTAGCTCTGTGTTTCAAGTGAGTGGGAATGCATTCTATGTGTTGTTTTGAAGAAAAGAGTTTTTCCAAATTTAGTGTGTGACATATCCTTTTCTAATCCCACAGGTAAAATCCAGCCTGTAGGAATGCAGCTGCCCAACCTCCCTTACCCTCGGAGCCACCTACCTGAATCTTCATTGAGCCAAGACCACATGGGCAAAGGGGAGATGATGAACTCATGGAGAGGTTCACAAGTGGCAGGTGACAAGAGGTCCCAGGTGTCCTACCAGTCCACTGTAGGGTAGGGCTCAAGTAGGCTGGGCCATTCCCTCCCTCCCATTACTGGGGGTTCAGATTAATCAGTAACTCTGATTAATCCTGGTTATGTGGCATAACCCCAGCATGAAAACAGCATTCAGGCCAAGAAAGACAGACCTTAGAGGACTGTGGCCATATCTAAGACAGCAGAGAAGTACTAGGATTTTAATATGAATCATTACCATGTCTAAAAACTGATGAGATGTGTGTTTGTGGCTCAGTTCTCACCCTACCCCTATTCACATTAATTTTTTGAAAGCTTTTCCTTTCGTTAGCAAACATGTTCAAATTCTAAATTGCCTGCCGGCCAGAACTGGCCCACTTCAGCTTCTACAAAGAGGTAGCTGCTAGAGCATGTATTTTCCACTCACACAAGGACTCCAGACTTGATGGGCACTTTTTTTTCTCTGTCTTCTGCTTCTCCAACAGTAGAATGTTCCACAGGAATAACTTGTTCCATGTGAATTTCCATGACACTGTATTCCTCTTGAGCACAAACACTTTCCCTGAACTGGTTGGCCCTGGACAATATAAAGGGTATAGAGGGGGTCCCTGTGATAGGAAGGGTTCGTTTTATAAGGAATAATGAGAAATAACCATTTAATGCCATAGAGAATGCTATGTAAAAATTCATTTACATTCCTGCTGCACAGTAATGGCCTTATTTCCAGAATCTGTAAGACAGCAGAATAAGTAGCACAAAGCATCAAACCCTTTTTTATGATTTTACAAAATATGCTGTTTTGTGCCGTGATAGAAAGGACAAGAGGAAAAAATACCTCCATCAAGCTGTGCTTCCTGGTATATTTAGAAACAACCAAATGACAGAAAAATATGGTTTGTAGTTAAGGTCCCTTATTAACACTTTGTCTGAGTGCAGAATAAGGAAATACGCAAGATTCTGCAATGAATAAATGAATATTTAACAAATCTGAATGAAGATAAATTGAGGAAATCCTGTTATAAAGACAAACAAATACATCTTTATTCTTTACAACATAGGCAATAGCTTCACATTGCACATGACAAGGTATGCTTTATGTAATAGGGTGAATATGTATTGCTAACTATGTGGAATACAGTTGAATTGAGAAAATGTATTTTTAAATTTCCATAATAGAGGAAGGCAGCATGTCTGAGGTTACTCACATTTTAGATTATTATTACTGAAGACATTTTTTACATCATTAGTTTTTAATATAGATGCTGTTTGCTTCCACTTTACAATTTACTCTGGTTTGGAGACTGAAGATACAACACACGGTTGCATGGAATGCAGGTTCTGTTAGAACTAAGCAGGTATTTTCATGAATTTTACACATATATCTAGTAGAAAAACAGTTTTCTACATTTTTCATTAAACAGCCCATCTGTTCCAGTCTTTTTCCGTGTAAAAAAAAAGCAACGAAACAAAGTCAACATACTAATTTTTTTAATATATCTATTTGGGCAAAGAAATTTTCTTTCTACACTGACATTTATCAAGAGAAGATAAGTATTATCGGAATTTTGCAACAAAGCTGCAACTGGGTGCATTTCTTCCCCTCTCCTTTACCACCCCTATATAGATTCATACATTTTTTTTCCAAAAGAGAGGAATGTGTAATGCTGCAGAGGTAGTATTACATAAAACTGCTGTATAAAGTTTGTCCACTAGGTGGTCCTTAAAGACATATTTAAGAACATTGGTTCAGGTTTTAAGTCTTCATATTTAAGTACATACAAATAAATGAAAATATCTATTTTAATATAATAATTAGCAGCTATGGCTAAAATGATTGTAAACATTTTGCTCCCTCCTCCCATATTCAATATGTATTCATCGATAAATAATCTGAAGAATATTTCATATAAGATTCTACTATGTATGTAAGCCCCCAGACTTCTTAAAAAGCACATCATTCAAGTGATTTCAGCAGGGTTACTCACAGAAGCCAATCCTATGTATGTGAAGAAAACCTCATTTGCAGCTCACATACTCCATTTATACTCCAGGGATGCTAAACACTTGGAAGTAATGCATTTCATTGGCATTGTAGTGATGTTGTCAAAAGTTAAAAAAAAAAAAAATCATAGTCAAAAATAGCATTGGCATAGCTGTAAACAGCAATATATAGCACTGACAGGAAGATATTTAAATTCCAAGCACAAGGCTCATTTTACTTTGAGACAGCTTGAAATTAAATCTGGGAATCTACTGTATGCCTAAATCTTCCTGTAGAAGCTGGAACACCATCAAAACTCAGCTGATGTGGAGCCACTGTGAGGTATTTGCAGCAAGTGACTTCTCTAGACAACTAGATCATGCAGACCACTTATTCTTCTGTTTGTTATTCCCAAACTTGAAAGAAGCATCATCATTACAGATGGCACATGCAACTGAAGAAAACTCCATTCTGTGAATGTTGTGGAACAGAAGACATTCTAACAACATCCACTATCAAAAAAACTGAGATGTATCAACAGCAATAAAAATTTTTCTCACACTTTGAGCTTTAAGGATGACAAAATTCAAAGAAAAAAATATAGCCATTCACACCCGCTGAACAGGCAATGATTATGAGAACCAGGTGAAAATATTGATGTCTGTCTCTCACGTATGCCAAATGATCTTGGCATTAAAACGTTCTCATTATGCAGTAGACACATTTTGCAAGAGTTTAGAAACTAAATGTAAGAAATTAAACTCTTCAAACATTTAAAAAAGTTATATTCTATGATAAAAAGGGAACCCATGAGTCCATGAAATAGATCTGCAGCCATTATGGGCCTTTTTATATTATGTTGCTGTAGTTTTTTAGTGCGGTAATGGTAAATTTCTAAATACATTGTACTAATTTCCATATTTATTTTCAAATTGGTTCTCATTTCAATTGTGTAAGGTATGATTCCATTAGTCTTCATTGATTCATAGAAAATGTAGCATGGACTGTGTCTTTTTATTAATGAAAGGAAAAATAAGAATGAAGTTACAGAATGTAATGAGGTTTAGAAATGAGTTTGCTTCATCTTACAGCAGTTCTGCTGCAAATTATGACAAGATTGGCAATTCTAAGCTGTGTATTGCTTCTAATACAAACCATGCCTAATGAAAAATGGTGTAATCAAAAACTGTAGAAAGACAGGAGACTCAGTATTCCTCCCTTTCCTTACGAGCAAGGCTTCTTGCTATAAACTGGTGAATTTACTCAGGTATTAGAAGAAAGAAGTTACCACTATTACAGAGAAATGGATATATTATTCACAGAGTAAGAGCAGGGGGAGAACACCTGTTTCCTTCTTGTTGCTTCTTCTGATATCAACTGAGCTAAAAAGTTCAATCTAGTTACAATATTTTCTCAAAATGCTTCACAAACTGAAAGAGGGAAATCACTGCTTGCTCCAGTGACCTTTTGATAGTCCAAACCAGCTGTTTGATAGGCCGTAGAAATTTAATACAAGTATTTTGGAGACCAAGCATGCTATGTGATCCTGTGGGTAAAGTTTAGGTTGGAAGAATTATTTAAATTGGCATGGAGTCAAGACTAAAACCTTCATAGGAATTAGAGGAGATACTAATTTTCCTAATTTGTAGTTTATGACAAATGACTGCTTAAAAGAAAACACGTAAGAACTGGGAAAAAAATTAGAAAGGTAAATCGAACAAAACCAGTTTCAGTTTTTGGTATTCTGGTAAAACATATTCAAAGTAAAAGTGTCATAGTAAAGAGAAAAAAGACACAAGCCACAGGAAAAAGAAATAAAAATACTTTCCCCTTTTTTCCCCTGCAACAGTGGCAATACTTCCTATTTGTTCAAATCTTTATGTAGTACAAACAAATATGGCCTTTAAAACAACAGTCTTTTCACATTAAGCTTCTGAACAGGGAATTATCCTCCTACTCTAGCTTCTAATTTCCTCTTCCTGTCCCATATATAAAACAGCTGGGTGCGGTTGTCTGATGAGACCAGCTGCCTTGGTCTCCCAACCTATTTTACCCCTTCCTGCCTGTTGCATGAGCTCTGCTCGATTTAGGGAAAAAGGAGGGAGGTGAGTAATTTTTGGTCTGGTTTTTCATGGCTGTTTTAATCTCAATGCTTCTAAGCCTCTTAGAAGTCAAATGAGCACTGTATTTGTTCCATCAGAAAAATTGAAAAGAAAACACAGTAGGAAGGGGCAGCAACTCAAGAGATGCTTACAGAGAAGCCCCAGAGCTGAAGCTAGAAAAAGGATCTTTGTAACTTGCTTTGGTTTAGAGTGAGGCAAAGCTACTTCAGTTAGATGAAGAAAGAAGGATTTTCAGCCAAGCTGCAAAAGGATGAGAGCTATGGGGAGTTTCAGCTGTGAAAATTAGACCTGGTCTGAATGTGAAGACTAGAGGGGTCAAGGCAAAGAGAATCTTCTCAAATTTATGACACAAAGAAGCTAGTAATCATGTGGGGTAGTTCACTGTGATTGAAATCAAGAGATGGTGGGAAGTGCTTAAAATAGAGGAAGAAGGAAGAGCATACTAAAATTATGCTGGGCTTTAGCTGGTGGCCACGTATCTATTAGGTTTCAGTGATGCTAATAAACGTTCCTGCTATGAACACGGGGAGTCAACAAACAAGTCTTTAGTCTTGAAAAAAGGCTGAAATATATTAAAGGATAACATAATTTAGATGTGGTACAGTGCAGAAGTCCCACAGAAAACTGCAGGAAAGAATGGGAGAGTCCTTCTCAAGGATCTCTCAAGTTGAAGAAATAAGGCAATTGGGATATGATGATGTCAATGAAATCAGGGGTGTGAGGAGATAAATATTTATTTGAACATATGCACTGGAGAGCGTTGAAAATAATGATACATAGAGGGAATGAAAATGGAATAAGTGGCTGTGAGATTTGTCTAGGAAACAATCACTTGAAACTCTAATGACAGCATCTTTATTGAAACGTGAGGAGGAAAGCCAGACTAGAGAGGATCTTAGCTGGAAGTGATGTGAAAAAAACCTCTTGTGTAATGGTATTGACAACATAGAACGAGCTTAGAGATGAAAGAAGTCAGTTGTTGTGTTTCTGTGTGGTTGGTTTTTTGTTTGTGTGTTTTAGGAGGAAGAGATTGTTCTATATTTCCATTTTAAGAGAAAAGAGTGCAGCAGGAGCCTGAGGGGGAAGTTCAGGAGGTGGTCGTGGGCTGGCTGGAGGAAAACAGATGAGAAACTTGCGCATCTGCAGTAGAGACTATATAAAAGAGACTTGGAAGAGACTTGGGGGTAGTCACTGAAGGCAAAGGTAAACTGATAAGAGGAAAACCAAATCATGCTCTGTCAAGCTTCTTTTGAGAGATTGTCACAGTCTTGTGCAGTGAAAAGGGAAATAGAGAAAGGCAAAGATCTGAATTGAGGTCACTAGAGATTACAGTCCAGAGACTTGTTTGTGCTGGGAGAGGTGTTCTGCTAGGGCGAGACCAAAAGAGGGAAGAATAGGTTTCTGGTGGGGAAAGTCATTCTGGTTACAGGCTTTTGCCAGAGACATTCTTGAGCATGAGAGCAGGGGTGGAGGAAGCAGATGTTTGAGGGACTTGGCAAAGTGGACAAAAATGTTGAGGCACAGAAGAGTTAGGAGAGGGGGGAGCATGCAGTGAGAATCAACAGCAATGGAGGAGAGTGCTTGAGAGCAGATGCAGAGTTGTCTGCCCTTTGCTGATCCTAGGCGGGCCCTGCACTTGAGAAATGTGAATTAGTAAATAATAAAAAGAATGCATCCAAGTATAACAAAGCAACCTAGTGGCATCTGTCTGGAAAAATAATCAGAATCAGAAGGGTAATTTTATAACTGTCAGTGCAACCCATTACATCGGCAGCGAAGAGCCACGTTAGGGTGTGTGGGGAGAGAAGGAATCCTGAGAACGCTGTTTGATTCCTGTGCTTCCCAGCAGACTCGCATTGCCTGGGGTTGCAAACGGGGCAGAGAGAAGAGAAGGAAGCCCTGGGAATTGCAGGCAGTGGGGAAGGTAGAACAGAGTGGTCACTTGAAAAAATTGTTTAAAAAAGCCCATACAAAAGCATCCCAGTTTTCCTTGGGGAAAATAGTCAGTTATTCTTGCACCTAGTGAAGCATCCAACTGAGACCAGGTGCCCTAGATGTGGGGGAAGCTAAACAAACAGGGTTGCAGCTGATTTGTTTACTTCTACAAAATTAGAGAAAAACGGTCTCCAATGACATCATACAACTGTTCTTCACATTTTTTTCCTATGTTTCACAACATGATGGTATTTCTTAGCAGCATGTTTCCCATCAAACATGGATTCCCATTTTATGAACTCTCCCTCATTTTAGTAAGAGAAACATGATTTGGAAAGAGTTTTTAGCAGAAAAGCTAGCTCTGTCAAACACATCTGTAAACATTCAGCTCTGCTTCACACAAGGGAGTTTCATCTGTGAATGCTGCATCTAGGAGTCAAATGCAGAGATGAGGCAGGATATTCTCAGCACCTATTTATAGAAGAATGTATAAAATACTATAAACTCTGCCACATGTGACTAAAGCCATATGACCCAAATACTAAACTATTCACATGAGCCCATGCAAACAGCAGAAGCAAAACAAACAGCTTAAAAACCAACATAATTGAACATAAAAGCACTATCAGGAAACATGACAATGAGTCCTGTGTCATTTCACRTTTCATGCAACACAAACATGATGCCTTATCCCTTAGGTTGCTAGACATTAATCAAACATACCACCACACTTGGAAGGATAATGCTATTGAAGGAAAGAAGCCTTTTGTATATTCACTTTGTATTCTTTAAGAACTGCAGACCAAAGTAATGAATGGCATCTTRGACCATTTTTCACATGAGGAGCCAGTGTGTCATACAAAATTTCTTATTCCATACCACACTGTCCTTCCATGTTACGCTGCTTGTTTTTCAGTACCAGGATATCCTTTATTATGTGGCTTTTTTTTTGAAGATTACTTTTGGGCAAAAGAATGGCTTTGCTGAGCTGTACTGCTGTTAGCATTTTGTATTACAGAAGCAGCTCTAACAGCTATGTAAGCATTGTCAATCCCCTTCTTTTCCTTCTGACTTTGTCCCGTGCTTTCCCTAGAAGTGTGACAATTCCTGACAGATCATAGCGGAGCTGGGAAAAAGTCCTGGTTTTGCTGCTTGAGAACACTTCCAAGGTATTCAACCAAGTGTCAAAGTCAGATTGAACAGAAAAGTGTCTGTTCTATTGACCTGTTCTGGTGGCTGTGATTTGTAAAGAGCATAGATAGGGCAAATGCAAAATACTTCATTATGATTCTAGTTCTCAAATGCTTAAGCTGTGATGAAGCATGTCTTTGCAAATTCCTTTTCCTTCCTCACCACCCCTCTCTCCAGTGTCCATGCTCTCCTTCCTCAGTCCCCACCCTCCTTCTTTTTTAAGACAACCAGTTTTAAGGCTGGAAACTTACCAATGCCTATGTGATGACATCTCTGCTATCAAAGTTTTGGATAAAGCACGATGTGGTCCATGATCTGGGTTTCGTGTATCCACGTTGAGATCAGTCATACAATGCCATTGCAAAGCATTATAGAATAGTTGCTGGAGGATGTGGGCCATAGCCTTGCCTGACCTTGGGATTGCAGACACAGAGAAGAATTGCTGAAGCTTGTCTCTTGCTTTAGCCTGGTGAGCTTAAGCACAGGCTTGTCCAATCAGTTTGTATGCTAGGCAAGTTAGGATGACAGCATGGGTTCAGACTTTAAATACAGCCGAGACTGGGGTGCCTCTGGGTCCTCCCTACTTACATGTTTTTCGCATGGTATGGCTTCTTCAGTGGGGAACTCCCCCAAAAGAGATATATGGCCTGACGCTTAGCAGAGTGGCAGGCAAGCCTGCGAAGTCTGCTAAAACATTTGTGGGAGTCTGGAAGCACTTTAGAGGCTGATAGATAAGAAGTTGGAAACATCTGAAGTTTTGAGGAGGAAAACAAGATTTATGGTGACTATGAAGAGCAGGAAATCGAAACTGTTAAGAAATCAGCTTCAGGTCATCATAAAGTTCTGATCCCTAGTTTCACATTAAGGAACAGAATACTACTAGAAAATCCTGCCTATGGTAATAAATTAAATTAATAATTGCCTACTATATACTGCTTTTCATCTATAGATTGCAGTGATAAGAAGAACACAGTGAAAGTCTAATTTATTGCAGCTAAATAGTTGACTGTTAAACATTTCTTTTTGTGGGACTGTAAATTCTACCTGTTGACATAAGCTCAATCTTAGCTGCTTTCTGGACTGGATTGCTTTATCGTTTAGAATTAACTCCTTGCAGACATTTTCAAGAGTTATTGTTTCTTGCAAGTGTATTATGAAAAGGAGAAATCCCAAAGGAGAGAGAGAGAAATAAATTGGCCAAAGACTTTGGCACTAATTGTAACCATGGCCACGTTTATTGTTATACAAATCAATTAGGACCATATTTTGTGAGTCTTAATTGAGGAAAACTGCCATTTTTTTACTGCAAAACTTGGTCCCAGACTGTGTAATCTTTTAATCACATAATTAGTCTACCACTATGGGAAACACTTTCTTTAGTACACTCTAAAAATGTAAGATCATGTTGCAAGGTGTACCTACTGTACATCTTTTTAATGTAAGTAATAAAATTCTGAAGTGCTTGTTGAAACAAAATGCTAGTGAGAATTTTTGTATTTCTTAAAGGTTCTGGAATTTGCCCTATATTTAACCACAGATTTTGGCATTAACTCTGAAAAATTATTATAATTTGGTGATCCTTTGTTTTTGTTGGGTCTGAACTGAAGACCTTTCAGCTGAGCTTGGGGTTCATGCAATGAAGAGCAAATCTGAAAATTAAGTTCTTTACAGTTGTCCAAAATTGGTTGCCCAAATTATTGGTCAGTGTTGCAACATACATTTATAAATATATTATATATTTTAATACCTCATGCATGTGTTCAAGTTACTACAAAGAATTACTGCAAGTGTGAAGAAGACACATAGGACTAGGACAATGTATTTATTATATTTTAAGAGAAATCCAAAGAATATCCTTTGGTGTAGGTTTGTTTGTTTGAACAATTAATAGGGATGTGTGTCCCTAAATCTGGCTGGAAGCAGGCCAGAACCCACATGCTTAGACATATCTGATGGCTCAGTGTGATCACAGAAAATAAACTGGTGACCCTTAGCTGTTGAATCTTTTCTTTAGAGAACTGTGGAAAAAAGGAGGCAGACAGAAGCATGGGTTCAAATCTTTGATTTATCTAAGTCATTGGTATTTTTTCCAGACTTCTTTTTCAAGTCTGATGAGAGTCATATGAAGAAATGTATGTCCTTTTTAAGTTACATATGACATGGATACTGACTGGTGACAATGCTTATGTTTATTGTGGCCTTGAACCAAAGCCAACCAGATGTTTTTGGAAAGTTTGGATACAAATGTAAACTTTGAAGCCCTGAGTCATTGTTAGTGTGATAAAGGTGTGTTAATGCACTTTGTACAAGAAGGACTTCTTAAAAAATTAGATCAAGGAATTTCCCCTGCCACTCAGTGAGGTCATCCTGGCAACCAAAATGATTGGGCTAATAAGGACAGTGACAAACATGGACTTTTCCTTTTTAAGGAAGAATAAGCTGGAAGGGGTGAGGGTGGCAGGGATCTCGCAGGGAAGCAGAAGGTCTGTTACTAGCACAAAAGGAGAAGGACTGCAGGAGGAGGTGCTGCTTTGGTGATCTTTTTTTGGGAGGGGGTGAAGGGGAACATCTAAAAATAGCAAAATATGATTGTCCAGTACTGGCTTTTGTTACCATCACCCACTTGAGTTCTGCTTTCAAGATTTATTATATCACTCTTAAATCTCTTGGAGTCATTACAATCTTGCCTTTCATCTAGTCTGTATATAAATAATTGATCATCATGAGGATTGAAAACTGTGGAAATGAAGACAGCTTAACACAGATATTCTTTATGACATCAATTACAGGGGGAATCATTTGATGAGAACAGAGAATATTTCAAATGGTACAATAATGCTAGCTCCTAAAATTACTTTGTATTTGAAATGAAATGTGTACACTGATTGGTTCTGTTGCCAGTTTATGGGGAAACTATATTATGGTTCAATGAAAAAGGTGGTTAATTATCTGCACGCAGGGCTTGCTTCACCCCTCCCCTACTTCGCTTTTACAGTAGTTTAACTCTGTTGAAGTCAGCTGTGTACAAATGGTGTAATGCAGCGGTGAATCAGGCCTATATTTTGTAAGTAATTTATTGCAAGCATTTGCAGTACTGAGAGAGGAAACGTTCAGGCGGGTTCACTGCTGAGATTTAAACTCCCTGAGCGTGTGTTCTGTTGGCAGCGGTCACGTGCGCTGGGCCAGGGGTGTCGTAGGGTTAAACACTGAGTATTACAACAGTAGCTGAGCACATTTATTGTATTAAAACCTGGTAACATGCTAAAACACTGTAAACAGCATCATTAAGCGTGTTGAAAGGAAGTCGAAGTTCAAGTGGTTTTTTGGGTTTTTTTGTTTGTTTGGGATTTTTTGGTTTTTGTTGTTTTTTCTTTTTTTTTTTTAAAGATACTTAATGTAGTGTTGACTGGTGAATTTATGTATTTGGCTTGACTGGAGAGGACACTTCCTCTCCCTTTTGTTAGCTGTTGTGTTGATATTTTGTGTCGTTCCACTGTTCATCCGTGTGCAGGCAACAGGTGGTTTAGACCAATATTCAAACTAAAGGGAAAAGTAGCAGTATTCATGCCGTTCTAGGACGTGTGAAATGGTGTCTGGAGGGCTTGTCTTCTCCTGTGCCTCTAGCTGCTAGGAGCATGCTGAACACGCGCAGAGCAATAATGCCATCTTATTTGATCTGTCTGTGGAAAGAATGTCATGCCAAAAAAACCCACTGTACTTTAATCTGTGTGAACAAGTGATAGTGACTTTGTTGTAATGAGTGCTGAAAAAAATTAATCTTAAGTGTAATGTGTTAAGGGTTTGRTTTTATATGAGCCACTTCTAGGACTAGACAACATCAAACAGAAATACTTCATGTAATTGTTTTATGGTGGACAGTCCCAGGAAATGGTAGGAATTGAGTTGTGAAAGCAGAGTTAAATGGTGAGCTTGAGTTCCTGTGCATTTGCAGTCGCTGAAGAAGGTCCCAATTAGCATGAGTGGGACAGGCAGTATTAGCTCTGGGTGTGTGTCATGTATTTTTCAGGAGAAGTATCTCTAGTTTGAAATAAGACGTGTATCTGTTCCATTGCTATCTAATGTAAACTCTCTTGCCACAGGGTTGGTGTGGTTGTATGTTGTAACTGCAAAGTTTGGAGAACTGGAATGGGAGAGATTCCAAAAAAACTTCTGTTCCTGGTGATAGCTAAACATTAGCATTTATCTTGCTGAGGATCTAATTCAGCAAAATACTGAAGTGTGTGCTTTGAAATCAGAAGGTCTTCAAACTGAAATATTTCAGCACCAATTTTCCACAGATACTGTGTGAATAATTCATGTATAGATTGTGATGGCTGCTCTTTCTGTCCTTTGACTCTTGACCAAATTATCACAATAGGTCCTAATAGTTCCTTTTCTTATTGTTATTTATTCCTTTTAGGGCAGACCCCAGTAGCCTACATTACTTATGCCATCCATGTACTACTATCAGTAGGTACAAAACAGCTGGTTTGCAGGCAGAGCTGTGCAGGGATATGCAAACAGCRCTTGGATGCCTCTGGATGTGTTAGTCTGTGTTGTGTAAGGAGTTTGAAGCAGATGCTTGATTTTAGTGTGAAACATTTTGGCTTGATAAAATATTTTATGGTATTGTCTTAGTTAGACAAAGTATTTGTCTCCTCTCTCTTTCACAAGCGAGCTGGCACCAGACACAGAATTTCACCAAACCTCTGCTTCCAGATAGGTTTTTGAAAGGCCATGAAAGACCATTGCCACTCCCAATTTAAAGTGATGCTTGCGTGGCCAGAGAAGAATATATTGAGAGTGGGGAATGATGACCCACCACTAAATGTGAGTAGGTTCAGCATGGAAGACTCCAGTGCTTAGTACGCATTTAGTTCCTTTATGAAATATTATTTATTCTGGGTTGGTTTTTAGAATTATTCTCCCTCTTCTTTCATATCTTAGTGGTGATCACATCTAGCAACAGCTGGAAGAACATATGTATTGCATATTGACCCTGCCAGTTATGCTTGTGTGAAATCTTATATCCTAATGAATATCATTAGACTGTTTTTGCAGAAGCTTTTGTGATCTTGTTACAGATAGCATATCACTGTAGGTGAAAAGAAAAGAAAAAAAAAAAAAAAAACAAAACCAAAAAAAACCAAAAAACACCAGTAATAACAGTGAAACCTGCATACAGCCAGGCATAGCAAATGAACTGATAGACATTTTCAGGATATTAAGTTAGAAGGAGGGCTGGGCATCTAGGGGATCAAAAAGACAGAAGATAAGGGAACTTTGAAGGACAAAGAGAAGTTCAGAGACAGACTGGGCAGCAGAATAGGTTGCTTGAACTGGCTGGAAAGAAAATTGGGCTATTATCGTACAGTAGCAGCCATTCTGAATATCACTTACTTGCTCATTTTCCAGGCCAGGCTTGCACAAATCACAATCTGAATAAATTTCCAGATTTTGGTACCAAACAATTGCATTTAGGTGGTTCTTAATTGTAATTTTACATAAAGAAAGTTAAATGCATATGATTAATGATAGGGTTTCATTTCCAAGAATTTGTGATTGCTTTAAGTTAATGGGAACCACAAAGTGTAATACAATATCTTGTTGATTTAGACAGTAGTTTATTTTCTGTATTTCTTCATTTGAGAGACACTCAGGTATGAAGAACAGATGTGCAGATGTTAGCGTGGTGTGTAGTGTGCCCAGAGGGAGAAGTGTAGGTCAGGGATGATTTTTAGAACAGATTTCTTTTTAAGGTGTGGGATGTAGTACCTTTAGGGGTTATCTTTCTGAAACTTCTAGATGACATTTCTAAATTGCTGCTGAGAAAACAAGCCCTTCCATCTGCACAATATCAAAAGGAAGTTGTGCCTAAGAAGTAAATGTAGAATCTGTTCCCAGTGCTGACAGATGTAATTTTTGTTTGCTATTTTGGAAAATGTTCGAAGTTGTTTTTTCCATTGCAAATTGTAGCAGCGTCCTCTGGGAAAACAAGTATAACACTTTTAAAGTTGTATCATCACAGTTACTGACTTCTGCAACTAAAGGTGTAAAGTTAAAGGTGAGGAAGCTATAGTATGTTCAATTGATTATGAATAGTGGTGGACATTCATATTCTAAGGGCATATACAAGAGGAAATTTGAAGGGAGGAAGCAGAGTTTGTCTGTGCAAATTCACAGACAAGTTACATCTGGCAACACTACTGAACTATTTTGGCCATTCACTTAAGCAGCTAAATTTAATTGTAATAATGCAGCCTTTTAATGTCCTTTAGTAATTTATAACCCTGGATCTGTATGCACTTTATAAAACATGGCATTATTTTATCAATTGCTGTGGTGTATGTGAGCCCAAATCAGACTGGGACACTAGTTAGGTGTCCACTACACTAGGTTGAATGGGACGAAAACAGAAATTACAGTCATAGCCAGGATTGCATGTTAGTGCAATGCAGTTACAGGTTGTACAGCTCACTGCTATCTGGGACTACATAGAGTCCTGTGTAGAGCTAGCTGAAGGTCTATCCATTGAAAATTTTCCCCATCTTAAAATAATTATTAGCTGACACTCCCAAGGTGGGTTTCATGTCATCAACTTCAGCTGCCTGCAGTTTATTGTCCTGGAACATGTTCTGAAATGGAGGGATGAACTAGGGGCACCCTGGCAGTGCCTTGATGTCTCCATTAATGCTAAAGGGAGGATGGACAGCCAGTTCAGATGGGACTCCTGTAACTGTTAGACAGCTGAAATTAGGTGAACCTCACCCTGCCGTGGTAAAAGGGGACCAGGCTCCTGTTATTATTTCCTGCTTACCTTTTTTCCCAGAGTGTCCAGCTTGTTTCAGACCCTTCCTATCTTCAGGGACTGATTACTTTCCCCACTCAATACTTTAATGATTACTTGGCTGGCTTACTGTGCAGCTTCCAGCCTCCTGGAACCCGTGGGTTTTCAGGCAGGAAGGTATCTTCTAGCAAGGAACTGCACTGGTCAATATTTTCCTCACCAGCGATTCCCCAACTTCTCCTTTTTTCTGCAGGAGAATGGCCTGAAGCCACAAATTTCCATGTGGTGTGACTGTATTGGCTACGTAGGTTCTTCTTTGCTACAGCCTTTATATTTTACCTCCCTCATCTGTATTTAAAAAAAAAAAAAAAAAAAAAAGGCGGGGGAGCAATCGTGTAGCCCACTTCACAGGGATGTTTTAGGCTAAAACTATTAATGTTTGTAAGGCACTTGGAAAGCCTGTGCAAGTATAAACTTTGGCACTCTCTGTAATGTTCATTGAGAGCTTCTGAAGTTGAACAATGTAATTCTGTCAACAGCTTTTGCATTTAGAAAGATATGACCCATCACTAAGTTCTTGTATGAAGTTAATTCAACAAAATATTTAAAAGTTTGATTGAACTCCTAGACCTATTGGGCTAATAAGAACTTTCTCTTCAGCCAGCTCTTGCAGTCCAAATTGTCTAGATATCCACATAAAAATGTAACTAATACTCCTGTAAAGAGGGAAGCTGAAGTACTTCCATGGCAGAACTTTCAGAATTGCTCTGCTTGCTTCGGTTCCTTTTGCATTAAAATCATTGGAAAAACCTGTTCTTGACTTTAAGGGGAGCAAGGTTAAACTAGCACAGAATGTTTTGAAAATTCCAAACTAGTAATTTAATCTTTGGATTTAACCATAATGGCCCTTGCAAATTTTTTTTCCAAAGCTGCACTCAAAATAAACGATGTGTTAGTCCCTAATAAATGGTCCTTAGTAAAAGCACGTATTATGCTTCCTTTGAAAAGTCATTTATTTCTTATGGTGGGTTTCTGATTCAGCTGTCTCCCCAGCATGCTGTTTTAACATTTTCTCCCTTCTAGGAGTTTGTATAAACCCTGCAACTTGCTGTGTTTCTGTACAGCAACACATGTGCATCTGTGCGTAACAACATGAAGAGGATAACCTCAGACGTATTAGCATGGTTGTCTTCAGATTGAAAAATACTTTCTGTAGGTTCATTTCTTAGAATCGGCTTCCTGATTTCTTGCTTATTAAATCATGTAGTGTTTATGAAATAAAAGACTCCCAGGCTGTCAGTCAGAACTCTAAAGCCTTTCGCAGACCATAAATTCACATTCCAATAGTTATAAATAGAAAACACTATTCCAATGGTTGTAAAACTCTCTCTCTGATGATTGTATGTTGTACTGCACCAACAAATCAGAAAAAGAGATGGTTGGGATACTGTTGTCAACATCTCTTTGCTCAGAATTTCCGTCGAGCCAATAAGTGAGCTTGTGCTGATGATTTGTAGTATCTGTTATCACCTTTCATCAAACTCTGAGGAGAAAGGAAATACAGGATATTCCAGATGGGAGTCTGGTACATGTGCGCTAAGGAATCTGTTTGTGTTTCCTCTGATTGTTAGTGAAGGACAGTGGGGGTGCTGTTGCTTGTTGCATTATTTTTTGTACTAATGACCATATCCAAGTGACTTCTGTTAATGTGCTGTAATTTACAATTCTTTTGGCATAGAGTATTCATCTTTTCAGTTATTCTTTTTCAGTAATTCTTACTGCTGTTGTATGCTTTGCAACACTGTAGATTAGAAGCTGCAGAAATTACTCTGCAGAAGAGTAAATTTCCTTCTTTAAACTGTGATCCAATGTTCCCCAGCTTTTCCTTTGCGTTTTTACTTATTACTCTTAGAATAGGTCTCTCTAGGATACTAACTTCTGCAATGTCCTGGTTAATCAATACTAATATAATTTTCTGAACATGCCTCCCAATTAAGTTTCTGGCCCCTTTATTAAAAACAGAAGTATTTGATATTGAGAATTAAATCTGCAACACGCCAAGGATTTTTTTCTCTATAACTACTGCTATGGAATGGTATATATCACTTTTGGTTTGGGATATTCACTCATGAATTGTTCAGACTTCTCTCATACACCAGCCACAGAAGAACACCCATACCCGAGTTTCAGGAGCAACGGCAATCTATTGGAAATGGTAAGAATGACACAGCCTGTTATGGGATGGGCTGTTTAGCTAAGAAATTAAAAAGGCAACATAACACAAGCTGAGATGCAGAAGGTGGGCAGAAGTTTGTAGTAAAAAAAAAAAAAAAAAAAGCCTGACTGCATGAGACCAATGGTCGGTCTAGCCTGTTTCTGTCTTCAGCAGAGGCAGTAGGAGAGACTGTTTAGGGATAGCATGCAAACTTGGCCACTTCCATGGTCTGTTCTCATACTCTCTCAGCATCACATCTGGTGTATTAGGGATGTTAGAGGCCATATAACTGCTTAGTCTTTTTAGTGTTCATGGACCCATTTCCCATGAATTTGCTTCATTCCCACTTGAAACTGTTGATACTGTCTGCCTCAGCAGCCTCCTGTGGCAGCAAGTTCCAGAGGTTCACTACTCACTGTGGAAAGTACTTTCATCTGAATTAAATCAGTCTCCTGTTAGTTTCATAGTGTCCCCTACTACTTTTTCTAATATTGCAGGATTTTATTCTGTTTGATCCTGCTTGCATCCAGCTATCTACTTTTTTCTGATACTGTAAACTGTGCTCATATCTCCTTTTTGGCTTTCCCCTCTCAACGGGAGGGTCCTAGACTATGTAGTGTAGGAGATGCTACATAGATGAGATAGCTGCTCCATCCCCTTGATGATTTAATTGGTCTTCTCTAAATCTTCTGTAACTTCACTACAAAATAAAAAAAMCTCTTACCTATGTGCTACAACAAGTATGTCAAGCATGAGAATCTCCCAAATCACCTCAGCAGTAAAGGGGGAAACAAATAGTTCACTGAGTGTCTGTGGTGGCATTATCATCCTTTTTATGCCTTTGTCATCAACTGGTCCCACTAATCACAAGATAGCTTCCTGCTTTTGATGTGTTCAAAGTATGTTTTACTATCAGTTTGGCATTATTTGCAAGTCACTCTTCAAATTCTTTTTTAGCCCTCTTTATTTCCTGTTTACATTTGAGCTGCTTTACTTTATGGGATTTTTCTGTCCTCACTTCAGAAAGCTTTCTGGGTTGTTTTTGGTTTTTTTTTTTTTTTTTTTTTTTTTTTTTTTTTTTTTTTTTTTTTTTTTTTTTTTTTTTTTTTTTTTTTTTTCATTTTTTTGGTGGTTTTTGTTTTGTTTTTAATACTGATCTGCCTTTGAAAGCTTCCTTTGCTTTCCTATTGAGCCATCTGTGCAGAGGGGGTTTGGACTGCTTTGTTTTCTTCTTGGTCTGTATCACACACATTACCCAAGCTTCTGGTATAGTGTATTTCATGGCTATCCAGCTTTATGTAGACTTCTTGGCTTTTGAACTAACCCTTCCAGAGTTTTTTGGAGGGGAGAGGGGGTGTTGGTTTTTACTTTTTCATAATTGCTGATTTTTTTAACATAATTTTTTTTCTTGAAATTGAATAGCCGCGAACTAGATTTATTTAGCCTTCTCTCTTTTTCTAGATTTAAGCTGTAGTGTATGATGATCACTAATGCAGAACACCTCTCCCATTAATAGCTGTTGTCCTGTGCACCAGCTGAGACCAACTCCAATATGTTTTTTTTAAGTAGCAAGCATTTGTGTGTCCAAAAAATTAGATTTCTGTATCTTAATGAAGCATTAACTCAGTCTGGTGAGGTTAATTGTAGTCTCTTTGAATTTGTACCTGACCTAAATTTGCAGTTTCTCTAATTTCATGAAGCTTTTCCTGAGCCAGTGATTCTGGCATTGCCCTAATCAGAGGGTTGGTGGCACAGCTATGCTATTATTATTAACATCTATGCTTTTCACCCACAAGGATTCCATTGTGCTTCTTTTTCCCCCATAATATTTTTGTGCTGTGCCACTGTATAATATCCTTCACATACAGTGCCTCTCCCTGACCTCTGTGTCCTATTCCGTCATTCCTATCTAGTAGGTAATACCACATCTCATTAGTTATCCTCCTTCCCTCACACTCCAAGAAGCCTATTATACCAGAGTTGTCATTTGGTGCCAAGCATTTTAGCTCCCTCTCTAATTTTTTAGGCTTCTAGCATTAATGTAGAAGTACTTCCAAGTACTGGCCTTACACCATTGCTTACTATTGCATGTGCAATTCAGCTGGCATGGTAGGCAGTCTAATTTACCCTTCCTTATTCACTGAGAATGTGCAGCTTACTTTCCTCCTGGCTCTTTCAGAAATGCATTGCATGTTAGTTATGACCACCTCACAGGTTGCCTCAGTCTGAACTGAGTGCTCCTGCACCTGTTGGCTTGTGCCCTGCTTCTAGGTTTGATGCCTCTCCATGACTGTTTTCATTTTCCATAGCGATGCACTGGCTTTTATGATGAACAGGCAGCCCATCCATCCTGCACAGGTTTCTCCTGTTCCAAACAGCTCCCCGGTTCCCAGTGTAGCTAAATTCCTGCTGCCTACACCATCTCCTCCGTGCCCTGGCACTCTGGATCTCTTATCTTTTGGGCCTTGTACATGGCTTTTTAGAGGATATTACTATGGAAGTCCTGCCCAGATCCTTTTCAGCAGTCTGATTTTAACCTTCACAATAACCCTTTTACATCACGGTACCAAAGTGGACAGTGACTATAGGCTTTTCCCCTGCAACATGGCTATTTTGTGAAAATTCCTTTGCACCTGACAGACATTAACATGGGGTCTTCTTGGACATCAGAAACCCAGATATCTGTGTCTGAAAAAATAATCTCCTACTTCCAGCTAATTCCTCCTATCCTTGACAATTCCCTTCTGGCCCATCCTGAGCACAAGAGAACACAGTGACAAAGACTTACACTGTGGATTGAGAAGACAACACTGAGTCTCCTTGTATCAGTTTCATGACTAAAATTAAGGTTAATTTTACAGTCACTAATTTCATAAGCATCCTGTGTAAGCTTCTCAGTTCAGCTAATATTGCAACACCACCAGGTAATAATAGTAGTTTATGTTTGCACTTACAAGAGAGGGTAATGCCCAGGTTGCCAAGCATTAGCCTTGGGCAATGCCTTCCAATTAACCCAGACTCCTGGCTAACAGTGTTGCAAAGGAGTCACTGACTCAGGGACATTAAGTTACTTACTAGCCAGCCTGTCCTGGCTGGTGCAAGCAGCAGCAATAGCAGGCTTGAAGGAAGGACATATTCAAGGGAATGATTCACTGCTGTCAAAGGATACTGAGGAGGAGAGAGTGTTTAAAAAAAGATGTTTCAAAGAACAAGAAAAAAGATAAATTGTCTTGGTTTTCAGTATGTAAAGGAACATTTTTGGTAAAATTTTGGCAAGTCTGTTCAAGGCAGATGAAGAAAACAAAAGTCAAGGGATAAAGTTGGACATGGCTTTGAGAGAAAAAAGAGACAAACTCACTTGGAATGAAAAAGTATTTTCATTGCTAACATAGGAATTTTTTTTATTTACTTTGAAAACTTATGTCATTAGCCATACTGGAAGCAGAAAACACAAAACCTCTGAAGAGATTTAAAAGCAATGCAAATGTTTCAGATTGTTGTTAGAGAGGAGAGTCTTTGCAGACAAAAGGGCTTTCAGAACCTAAACACCTTCGGTGCTTCAGTAAACCAACCTGAGTTTTGCCTGACAGCTGAAAGATATTCCCTGTGGGTCCTTTATGCTCCTGTCTGCAGAGTTGATTGAGTAAATATGCAGCAACAAGGAACATTCTTATACTCCGTGTCTGGTGTTTGCTGGCTGATATTTTTAACTTCAGGCAGATACAGTTCAATAATGTTGCTTGCACAGCTCGGCAGTATTCATCAAATACGGAAATGACTTTGATAAATACAACTTGCTGCATCTTCAGTTTTTAGCAGCAGTCATGTTACATTTTAAGTTTGAAGAACTCAAGTGTGGACTTCTGGGACAGTGTTAAATCACCACTGGAACTCTGGATGAGAAGAGCTTGATAGTCTGTTCCTGGAGACAGAGTTAAAACACTTTAACTGTAAAGTCTGCCTGAAGAGCCTATGAGGATTCTTTAGGTAAGGTGGCAGGAGATTAGAATTCAGAAACTTTCCTGCTTTGAGAAAGGAAACACTTTTTCAGCCTAAACAGGTATAGTTTTCATGGGTACTAGATCTATGACAAGCCATGTGAGGAGTTTTCCTGACTGAGGGCCAGGAGGCTGGTGGACAGCTTGGTGGGTGGCAGGGGCAGAGAAGCAGTCTCCGAGCTCTAGGGACAGACTGGCTGGGACCTTTCATTTCTGTCCCCTGCAGACTGTTTGATCATGTTCTGAATGTGACATCATAGAGATTTCTCTATGACAAAAGCGGGTCTCTAAATTGTGTCCTGCTTTCTCTAACAAAATGAAACTCTGCAGTCACTTGGATCACTGCTTAAGCACTGAAGGCTATTTTCAAGATCTGCCTCTGGACACATCCTCATTTTGGCCCCAGCTATTTTTAGCTGATACATTAGTGATGTTATTAGATCCATGAACATAGCAATTACATTTTTTTAAAAGTGAAAATTCCAACTAGCCAATAATGTGTGCATGTCTTTTTTTACATAGCTGGAGTTGCGGTTGCCACAGGGATGTTTTGTGATCATGTTTGGGTGAAGAAATGGACAATGATGCTAGAAGCTGAAGGGAAAACTGATTGTAATATCACAAGCTGTAGAGAATTTAGGTTTTGAACAGCTCTGTAGTAATGCATTTCTTGTGTGGCTTGATGTTTGTGCTAAAACCTTTCACTTCTTGTGAATATTTTCATAGATTTACAGCAATTACTCAACTATTTACAAGGAACAATATGTGACCCCCATTAATCATAACTACTCAAATTCAGCATGTTCAGTCATAAAATTTTCAGTCGCTGTTTTCACTACTTTCATCTTTATTCATATTTTCCAAGTTAGTCATGATTCATAAATTGATATTTACAGGTACCACGTGCTAGTATCTGAGAGCTTTTTTTTAATAGACATTTAGTTTAACTGGTATGTAGCCTGGAGAGATGACTCACTCTAAGCTAGAATTGCTGTCTTTCTGTGAAATTAATACTCATGCAAGTGGCGGGACTGACAGCTCCTGGAGATTATAGTACTTTATCTATAGGAGAGGGGAGAAAAGTAGGGCAGAGAGAGCTTGCACTGTGTCTTGCCAGTGTACCTCAGCTCTGCTCTGCAGGGTTGAAGGAAATGCACAGCCTTCAGGTTACTTGAACTTGGTCACCTCAAACTGGTGCTTTGTAGGAGGCAGTGTGGTGCAGTTTTTTAACTTTTTGAAGTCATTTGATAGAGGACAACCAAGTACTCACTTCTATTGCTTTTCTCCATAGTTTTTTTTAAGATCCAGTAGGAACTTTAAATGCAACTGGTGAATTCGTCACTGCTGGCTGATGGCTGGCTCCACTGGTGGTTTGAGACCTGCACAGTGCTAAACAACAGAGACATGCTGGGCTCTGGTGTGTACTCGAAGAAAGGCCATTGGGAGCTGAAATGTCAACAGTGACCCCATGCACCTGTAATAAATGTAAGCTTTGTAATTAGTAGCAAGCTGTCCCAGAGGGCTACAGATATATTAAGATTAATTTTCACTATGGTGTGCCCAAAGTTCTTGTATAACGTAAGGCAACCAGTTAACATTGTCAGGACAGACTTACCAAGTTACGGTATGTCTGGCTTGATGACAGAGCTAGACTCTAAGGTCCTAGTGGCAGCAACAGTCTTTCCATAAGTTTTTCTGGAGCTTAGCACACCCTACGAGTGCAGAACAGAATACCTGTAGAGGCACACCTCCATTGTGAGCATGTGTCTCTCTGTTCCTCTGTTTCATTATGCATCAAACTTACAATAGTAACCAGTATTTACAGGGTAAAATAATGCCAAATTACATGTGTATATATAGATATATTTTACTCATAAGTGCTGGAGATGCCAGAAAGGTAGTCAGTGCACACCAGCCTGCAAAAACTTCACACATTGAAGAACTCTTCTGCCTATCTGTTTCAGGCTTTGCTACTGCCTCTGAAAGGCAGGTGGCTCTGGGTTCATATAAAGAAGCCTCAGCCGAGGGTAACTGACACTGGCGCACACTTTAGGCAAAAAGGCATTTCAAAAGGTATCATAAAGCACGTCTAGACTGGAATTTGTAGTTGAAAAGAAAAACTATCACCCTTTGGGTTGAAAAGTGACCCATGGCTTTAGGCATTAGTGATTTTTGATAAATGACCTGGTCTTCCCTCTCCCCAGTGTGGGAGGCAATTGGTTTCCACTGTAAACCTGGACTGTAGACAATTTGCTTTATCGTATTTGTAGCAAAGGTAGCATAACCTAATGCAACAGAGAAAAAAGAGAGCTTTTGAAAATGTCTTCCTTGTGTTTATTTGTAGAAATAATCTGAAATAATAATATAGGACTTCAAACTTGAAACTTTTAATACATTTATTAACATACAGGATCTTTGTTCTCCGATTTTGTGAAGTAGTTGTGTTTTCATGGAATACATATTAGCATGATTTTTAGCATGTTATAAATGTGACATTGCTATCGCATATGAACTGTTTTGGTCAAAAGCCATGTTAACTGCCCCATCAATTACACTTATAAATGCCTGTCAAATTAAAAAAATGCAGCTCTGGGCCCCTTAGGGTTTTTCCTTCTTTTAGGCAAAGACTTTTTTGTTTTCACTCACTACTTTTGATCTCCTTATCATTCTGGAAATTTTCTTGCTTGGGTTTGGTTTTTGGGCGGTTTGGGGTTTTGTTTTTCTTAATGAGAGAAATATATTTGTGTGGGAAGCAAGAGGAGCATTGCGAAATCCAAAATTCCTTGGGACACTGAAAGAGTTGGGGCATTTCGAATTTCTTAGGGATGGGTTACTGTTGTGAAGGCAGCATTTAACGTGTTAGGTAAAGTAGCAAAGTTGCAAAGGTAATTGCTATTATATCTTATTCTGTATGTTAAAAAATGCTTACTATACTGTACAGTGTATCTGTTAGTAAATGTTGCCATTTCAGCCATGGCTAGGTATACATTCGCATATAATTTCCCCTTAGTATATTTTTGTGCAGAACTTTTTCTGAGAGCCTAAGACAAAATATCTGTGCCACTTCAGAACACACAGGTACTTAATTCTGTATGTTCAGTAGACCAAACATTATTGAAATGAATGTGGTGGAACACAGCTGGAGTTAAATGAACTATTGTTCTCACAGGGTAGGCTAGATTAAAAACCATGAAAAAGAAAAAAGTTAAAAGTCCTGTTTTTTAATGGCTCCAGCTACAAGCCTATCTCAAGACAAGCAGCTGGCAAACATATGACATTTCCCCCCCACCCACAGACCTTATAAAAATGAATTTCACATTCATCCATCCATGTCTTTCTAAGGGTGCCTGCTGGCACATCATTCCTGAAGGAAGTGGTCCATCTGGGAAGATTGTTAGGGGGCTGGCAAGGCACCAGTCCTAGCACAGAGAGTGCACAGTGACTGGGAGCAAGGCACCCCCAGGGAAAGCTCAAAGCTTGTCCCCAGCCTCTAATGGACAGGTATGCAAACAGGAACCCAATGAGCGTTCTCTGCAGCATTGCTAGATGTTCTTTCCCTCCCAGATAAGCTACCAGTAGATGGGAAGAGCTCAGTGCTTCCTTGTCTACTTGTACTGCAGTACTCTGTAACTCTGATACTGCAGGACTGTATGACTGTATGAGAACCTCATGTAGTCCTGAGAGCCTCTGTGTAACATTATTTGGCTTATACATATTTTATTATGTTTGGCTGTTGGTGAGAGTCAGATGAAAATTATTTCCAGATTACAATAAAGGAACTTCAAACTTAATAAGTGTTGTTGGATCATTGACCATATTAAAATAAAATTTTAAAAGGCCATACATCAATGTTCAGAGGAAACTGTTTAAAAAAGAAAAAAAAAAGTGTAGCATTATTGGCCTAAAGATACTGCTGAACCTTGGGAAAAGATTTGTGCCACGTTTCTTATGACACTAACATCACGGAGGATATAAACCAGTCATTGGCACTCTCTCAAGAAACACATCACTGTAATTCATTATAACAATACCACTGTGATATTTGTTCATAATATTTATGAAAGCTAGGCTATGAAAACAGTATGCACTGACTGTCAGTGGTGATGTATCATTCTTTAAAAGAGAATATACATGACAAAATGTTTTAAATGAACTCTAAAAATATACTGGCGAGTTAAAACAATTTGGCTGGTCTTGCACTTCATGCCAGGAGGGGCTTCCCAGGATATGCTTCTGGATGGCCTTTTTGAGGACATATATCAAATAGTCGTGTATTTATTATGGTCCCAGTCAGTCTTCAATAGCAATGATGAATGTTCTGTAGTGTACATAGTCATTACAGCTCCGTGTAATATGCTGCTTGGTTTCCAGTTGCTGTCTTTTCTATGGAAAACAGAGCTGCCTGTGTCATGTCAACCCAATAAACCCAACTTTTACCCACAAAGTGTTCCCAGTGGCATAAAGCTTTATCTGACCTGGCAGGGGGGTACAGATGCCAGGAGCCCTGGAAGGAGGCTTCTGCTCTGCTTCCCCAGTTGTGTCTGTGCCCAACAGAGTCCAGGGGAGCAGTTTAGCTCTTGTGTGTCTTGGGAGGCTTTATAAGCCCTCACAGCTTCCAGTAGCGTGCTGGGTTTCACTGCAGTTCTGATGTCAGTGTAAATCTGGATTTCTGGGCACTGAATAAAGCAGCACACTTCTACAGCTGAATGGTCCTGATGACATGCAATTTTTCCATCTTCCCCATCAGAATTGTGGGGAGCATAAGTAGCATGAATGTCCTGACATTTGTTGCAACCAGGCATGGGCTCAGTCCAGTTCCTGGTGAGAGGAGGTTACCGGTCCTGGATAAGCTCAAGCACAAGAGTAGGCTGCATCTTGAAGGTGCTGATGTTGGGCTGAGGCTGAGCACCAGTGGCAGGCAGAGCGCAGGTTAGTTTCCCACTTCACAGTGAGGTGAGAGATTTCGCAGTGGTTTTGGAATGTAGTTTACTAGGAAGTGAAGTAAGAACCCCAACCTCTGTCTTTTCCCTGTCTCTCTAGGAAACCCTCCTACTCTGTCCACTCTAGTTCATTTCTTCCCAATCCCTTGATTACTTGCTGTGCTGGGGTGAGGAGGGAGAGATGAAAAGCAAAAGGGAAGGCAATTGCCTCTTACCACCATGCACAAAGGCTCCAAACAGAATTCAAGCTTGTGTCTGGCAAAAAAGTGGACAAATCTAAAATGACTTTTTAAGCTCAATTTCCTGGATTCGCTATCCTTTGCATGAATGCTTAGATTTGAGAACAATAAATACCCTCACTGCAGGAAGCCCCAGATTTGAATTGTGTGTATGCACAGCTATTTATGAATCATCCATTTTCACTTAGCCACTTCCATCTAAGGTAGTTGGCTCGGTTTCATAATGAAATAGCCTCTCCAGAAGTCCTCTGCCAGATCAGCTTATTGTTCTGAAAAAAAGGAATCTCAGTGCTGGTTTTCTGAAAGACTTTTTTTAAACAGAAATGATTTAGACAAGATAAGATAGACACCACACTAGACTTAATGTGCTGTAGTCAAGGGCTACATGTTAAAAACATAAGAATGGAAAGAGGAAAAAAAAGTGGCAAACTGAGATAGAATAAAAAAACAATAGGAAAAGCAACCAAGAGAACATGGATAACAGGAAGGGAAAGATTAAAACTGGAGAAGAGATGCTTATGTAGTGCTTTGTGCAAAAGAATATATTCTACCTTGTACCTTTAGCAATATATTCTACCTTGTACCTTTAGCTGCTTCTCTATCACTTTCCCTCTCTCCATCTCTCTTTATTTATACCTATAATTATATATTATTTATATGTTATCCATTTCATCTCATGGGCTTTGGGGCTCTGAAAGTGTAATAATCTTTTGCCACTTTTTTCCAGTTTAATTAAATCTCATGTTATGCATTTCCTTAAATTGACATAGCTCATTGGCATGAAAATTTCCTGTTCTCTTTCACTACTGAGTGCATTGTTTATTTGGAAACAATACCAGGTATTAAGAATCAATGTTCAGGTACGTGCATTTTAATCATATTAAGGATGACTGATTCATGCTGGGATTGCACCTATGCCAAAGGTTACATCAGTGATTCTACCTGGTAATTTAGACATGTAATTGCAAGCACAAATGACT
This sequence comes from Phoebastria nigripes, assembly GCA_035582835.1. Classification (NCBI taxonomy): domain Eukaryota; kingdom Metazoa; phylum Chordata; class Aves; order Procellariiformes; family Diomedeidae; genus Phoebastria; species Phoebastria nigripes. The sequence continues at coordinate 2,160,695 of JAYKAV010000078.1, read as the reverse complement.
GTCCACATATATAATGAAGTTTCACCTGCAACACTAGAATCAAGGCCAAGGTGACGCTGGCCAGGAGCCAGGGCTGTACCCTTCTTATTTTATCGGTCTGGAGAAAATAAATGGTATTGCTCCAGATCAGGGAAGTAAGAAACTCAAGACTCCTATTAGCAGTAAGGAATTGTTAGCAAATCTTTCTGGTTGAAATTGTCAGCGTCCTTGAAAGAAAAATTAAAAATGGAAACCAGTACACATTTGGTAGCAATTTGGTTCCCGTTTTGAGCTTTAATCAAGAAGACTTAGTAATCAGTATATCAATATTAGTGATGACTTCAGTCAGAATAATTAATAGAAAATATAATGTTTAGATTTAGTATAAAAAGTCAAAGAAGGGTTTAAAAGCAGGATGTAGATTAAAAAGAAAAGACTGAATAGCTTCATCTGGCCTAAATAATGGTTGCTTAATATTTGCATACAAGTCAGATGAAAATTCGCATGTTGGATGGTTTGTAGATAGGGAATATGTAAAGTAACAAATAAGATGTAAAAAACTGTGAATATATTTGTCAAGCACACTATAAACACCCTCCAGATGATCTTATGAGAACATCCATGCTCTTGAACAAAAATTCGAAAGAACAGCCAACAAGATTTCAGTATCATCCAGTCTGAATTTTAACTCCAATCTCAGTTTTAAGCTCTAGACCAACCCTAATCTATTCCTGGGCACTGTCTTCTCAGTCCATTTCTAATACTGATGTCAGTGATATAAACATTTTATTTTTTGCAAAGCAGAGGGACAATGATATTTTTATACAAATATTGTATAAATAGCTGAGACTGTGAAAAGTGCCTGCATGTCAACTGTGTTCAGTGGAGAAAAACTATGGATGTTGCTGTTTATTCTGAGTATCAACAAACATTTGGAATAACAAATACTTGTTAAAAGAAAAAAAAAGGGGGGGGCTTATGCAGGATTTTACTGTCAAACAGCATACATAGCTCTGATCCACTAGAACATCTAGTCATGCAGAAATAACAAGTTTCTTAGGGAGTGTGTTGTAAGCCATATTATTATAGAAGTCTTTTGACCTGCAGGAATTGATGACTTCATTTTCCATTTCCAAGTCAGAGGGAAGTTTGCTTTGTGAATGGGGAGAGTTGTGTTACTTTTGAGCTTCATGTTTTCAAATCACTTCTCTTCCAATGACTTTTACCAGTCATGAACTGTGTAGATGGACAAAAAGCAAGTTGTGTGTGGTTCTTCACCTCCATCCATGTTCTTTATGAAGGTTCTTTTCTTTCTTTTCTAATCTCTACAATAATTTATAACATTTCTTCTTTAAACACTCTACTTTCTTAAATGGCAAATTATATTTCCATGACCTCTTCTGTATTAAGTGCAAAGAACAGAAAGAAATGTTTTCCAGCCAAATGAGAGTGCTCTGTCTCAAGCTGAATTCTAATAAATGCCTACAGTTTATAATTGATACTTCCAAGATGGTCTCAAGGAATTTAAAACAATCTAGAATTTAATAGCAATCAACAGAATCGAGACAAAGTGAAACTATTACGCTGAACTTATCGAAAAGCAGGGTTTAAATTGATGCTGCATATTATTCATTTTGACAGCTGCAAATTCACATTAAAGATAGCAGAGACCAAAAGACAGCAACTAGAAGAGGAAATGCTAATTTATTACTTACAGAGAAACAACTCTGAAGCTAAGCTGTTCAGTTGAAATTATGAAATTCTTTGCATTTCCAGGGTACCTTTGAACCACAGAAGCCCCAAAGCACTTTTCAAATTATAAGTACGGTCTTAATTTCCTACCATACCAGGTGATAGGCAAGTGTCTCTGGAGTGGAAATGTAGCAGACATCATTCAACAGCAACCCTACGCGAAGACAAAATGAACAATTTTTTTAAGTAAAATGGCATGGAAAGGTTACATCGCTAAAGCATGTGTCCTCCTCATGCTATGCTGCTTCTGTTAGAAGAATGGGGAATGAAGAAATCTGAAGTCCATTCCTAACTGCACTACTGCTTGGTGTATAATTTGAGACAAGTCACTTAATTTCTTATGCTTCACTATAGAAAGGGAATAATACTGTCTAATTTCAGTGGTGGTGTGCTGATATCAAAAGAACAATGTAGTGAATTCCTTCTTATAGGAATTGTATCTCAGCATTTGGGAAGGCTGAAGTAATACAGCTCTAAGAATGTTCTGTAACATTATTTGAAATCATTCAGGTGGAAAAAACATGTAAACTATGTAAATACAAATTACTATMTAATTTAGGAATTTATAAGTGTGGGGTGTAAGGTTGATGTTTTGCTATACAATAATTTCAGTTTCCTATACAAGAATAAAGTTATTTCCAGCAATTGTCACTTTAGAGAGGTTCATATGCGTGGGAAGATTAAACAGGGGTGTTATACTCATTAATTGATCAAAGTAGCAAGTATTTTTAAACCATTAAATCTCTAATTATATCATTCTTCAATGAAAAACTTTTGGATGCAAGCGCAGTGCCCTGCAATGATTGAAGAGAGGGTTATCAACTTTCTAAAACCCATGAAAAAGTCATAGCTTGAAGGCTTGCTGAGGCAGGGAAGGATCATTCTGATGATATCATGCTTCTAATGTTTTGTTTCATGAGTATGTCATTTGATTCCTAAGGTACTGTGTGGATGAAAAGTCCTAAGACTCCTAAGACTCCATTTTCTCTCTGAACAATCTCTTAACTGACATCTTAATTGATTAACATTGTTGCTCCAGCTTCAATCTGATGTCTGTTCCACTTAGCAGGTGTCAAAATGTTATCTAGAGAGCAGTGAGGAGTGGGGTGAGTACCTCGGAAACCGATGGGGTTCGTCCTTTCCCTTGGGAAAAGGTACCGTTTACGTTACGTTACGTTTTATGGGTACTGTTACTGTCACTGGTGTCCATGTTTGCAAATGCTAAAGACTGGGGATTTTGAGTTGGTACCTTTGGTTAATGACGAAGTTACGGAAGTAGTGAATGTGAATATTCAAATATTACACTCTGCTGAGCAAGTCCTAGGGCGCCCCTAAGACATGCACAGTCAAGACATCAGGGCACTTTACGGGGATGGTCCTGCATGGCTATAAAGCTGAGACTATGTTCCTCAGACTAGCGCCTTCTCGTGGGATCAGGAAATGGGATCAGGAGATACAACTGCCAGAGTTGGCTCAAGTATATTGCTAAGAATAGGCCAAACCACTTCAAAAATTAATGAGCTGTATGAGTTTAGGACTGCTAAGATTTATAGGCTAATGGATAACTATCAGAAGGAGAAAATACTGTATGAAAACAAACACTGGGGAAATTTAGAGCCCTTATGTCTCTCCTGGCTTACACTGATGTAAATCAGGATTAGTTGCACTGAAGTCACTTGACTTACAATAATATAAGTAGGAAGAGAATGGGTAATTTATGCTCACTTTGCAGTACCACACAGATAGAATTAAGTGGTCTTTTTGGAAATGAGAAATGGGTCTTTTCTGAGCCATTTTGCAGGGAATTAAGAATGGCAACCAGATGCTTCATTCAATGCAGATTTTAGATGGGGAAGAAACAAACCTTGGGAGACTTTTACAGTATTTCTCAAGAGCATGTGCTATGTATTTGCCAGCTATAAGTCTGTGAAATTTATATACCCTGTGGACTATATTAATTTTCAAATAAATGTAAAATATACACAACAAGAAACTCTGATAGCTTCCTATAAACACTCTAAAATAGGGTGTTTTCTATAGTCAGCCAAAAATGCAATAAATCTACAGCACAGCACAAGAACTTTGCTGCTTATCCCTGGCCATTCACTAACTCTTTGTCTATTTACGAAACTACTGCTGAGTGAATCTCAAAAGGAGGCCAACTATTCACACTGGATGAAGCCTCCATGTCTAGAGTCTTATTCTGGGAATTGACCCCTCCAGTCAGGGCAAGAAAGAGGTGCCCAGCCATGTAATGTCTTCCCCTGCTCTAACACCAATTTAAAAAACAAACAAACAAAAAAACCCAAACAACAACAACAAAAAAAAAACCCACCAGACAACCAAAAATGCTTCAGTAAAGGAAAATGAACTAGCTGGGATCGTACCTAGGGCAGTAGGAAAAAGGGATCATAGAATAGAATCATTAAGGTTGGGAAAGACCTCTAAGATCATCGAGTCCAACCATCAACCCAACACCACCATGCCCACTAAACCATGTCCCTAAGCGCCTCATCTGCACATCTTTTAAATACTTCCAGGGATGGTGACTCCACCACTTCCCTGGGCAGCCTGTTCAATGCTTAACCACTCTTTCAGTAAAGAAATTTTTCCTAGTGTCCAATCTAAACCTCCCCTGGCGCAACTTGAGGTCATTTCCTCTCGTCCTATCGCTAGTTACTTGGGAGAAGAGACCAACACCCACCTCGCTGCAACCTCCTTTCAGGTAGTTGCAGAGCACAATAAGGTCTCCCCTCAGCCTCCTCTTCTCCAGACTAAACAATCCCAGTTCCCTCAGCCGSTCCTCTTAAGACTTGCTCTCCAGACCCTTCACCAGCTTCGTTGCCCGTCTCTGGACATGCTCCAGCACCTCAATGTCCTTCTTGTAGTGAGGGGCCCAAAACTGAACACAGCGTTTGAGGTGTGGCCTCACCAGTGCCGAGTACAGGGGCACGATCACTCCCCTACTCCTGCTGGCCACACTATTTCTGATACAAGCCAGGATGCCATTGGCCTTCTTGGCCACCTGGGCACACTGCTGGGTCATATTCAGCTGGCTGTCAACCAGCACCCCCAGGTCCTTTTCCGCCAGGCAGCTTTCCAGCCACTCTTCCCCAAGCCTGTAGCGTTGCATGGGGTTGTTGTGGCCGAAGTGCAGGACCCGGCACTTGGCCTTGTTGAACCTCATACAGTTGGCCTCAGCCCATTGATCCAGCCTGTCCAGGTCCCTCTGCAGAGCCTTCCTACCCTCGAGCAGATCGACACTCCCGCCCAGCTTGGTGTCATCTGCAAACTTACTGAGGGAGCACTCAATCCCCTCATCCAGATTGTTGATAAAGATATTGAACAAGACCAGCCCCAAAACGGAGCCCTGGGGGACACCGCTCGTGACCGGCCGCCAAGTGGACTTCGCTCCATTCACCACAACTCTCTGGGCCCAGCCATCCAGCCAGTTTTTTACCCAGCGCAGAGTACACCTGTCTAGGCCATGAGCCGCCAGCTTCTCTAGGAGAATGCTGTGGGAGACAGTGTCGAAGACCTTACTGAAGTCCAGGTGGACCACATCCACAGCCCTTCCCTCATCCACCAGGCGGGTCACCTGGTCATAGAAGGAGATCAGGTTGGTCAAGCAGGACGTGCCTTTCATGAACCCATGCTGGCTGGGCCTGATCCCCTGGTTGTCCTGCACACTGCTTGCGAGCACCCCCAAGATGAACTRCTCCATAATCTTCCCTGGCACCGAGGTCAGGCTGACAGGCCTGTAGTTCCCTGGGTCCTCCTTCTGGCCCTTCTTGTAGATGGGTGTCACACTGGCAAGCCTCCAGTCATCCGGGACCTCCCCCGTTAACCAGGTCTGCTGATAAATGATGGAGAGTGGCTTGGCAAGCTCCTCCGCCAGCTCCCTCAGCACTCTCGGGTGGATCCCATCTGGCCCCATAGACTTGTGAGCGTCCAGGTGGCGTAGCAGGTCGTTCACTGCTTCCTCTTGGATTACGGGGGGTTTATCCTGCTCACTGTCCCMGTCTTCCAGCCCAGGGGGCTGAATACCCTGAGGGTAACTGGCCTGGATGCATCAATGCAGAGAGGGGCCTTTTGTTGAAAAGTATTTTGCCAAATTGCTTTTCTATACATCAAAAACTGGATTTTGCTTTTCCCTCCCACTGATAGGCAGTTACTCCTGCAAGTAAGTGCAGTGGTTTGAGGGAGGCTGCTCTCACAAATACAATCCCACAAATAATCTATCAACTGGCTGATTGATAGATTATGCAACACAGAGCTAAGGTAATAAAATGCTGGAGCAGCCTAAGTTCCTATTTAGTTTGGACACAACATTGGCCTCCAAATTATAGTTTTGTTTTTCATCTGTTTTCTAGGCCATGAAACCAAAAATACTGTCCCTTGGAATGCACATGCAACAGACAATTTTCAGTAAATCCCAGGATGTATGTGAAATTAGGGAATTTGTCTTAGAAAGAAGTATTATCTTACAGCTTGAAAAAGTGTGTCCTCTTGTGTGATTAACGTCCATTATTCAGGTAACTGGGACTCTCTAATGCTGAGCATGCTTTATTCTCCTTCTTTAGTACAGCAGTGTGCTTTGGAAACCCATCATCCTTCTGAGTTCAGGAACACGCTGAAGGTGATTGTCAGGACCTCTCCATTCACACCTCTCGGTTATCACAGAATTAGAGCACAGATGCACGATGAACTTCGGCTTTTATCAACAGAATAAATGCCTTGGGCATCTGTTGTGCTTTTGCTGCCCTGAGTCGTACGTTATCTACTGCTCTAGTACAGCTCTTTTGGGTAGCCCCATCCCTGCAACAACTTGCACTTTCACCTTTCAGGTGAGAGCATCCAAGCATCACTCAGCATGATCGGGTATTTTGTAATTGTTGCAGTTTAGTTTTGAAGAGTTCCTCGTGATCTAGTCGCACGGCCACCACCACCACAGGCTTCAAAACTATGCAAACACATAGCTAAAAGGCAACTCAGGGTGCAGGGAGCTTACAGTGTATGTGTGCAGAGAGAAATGCAGGAAATGGCAAGGACCAGGCAAGGAGAGACAGCATGATGCCTGTTTTACCTCAGGCCTTGCTGTGTCTGTGTCCACTCAGTGAAAGTGGAGAAGGCAGGAAGAGATTTCATTATGCAAAGGTATAGTTCTGCACTGGTACTTCTCATCACCTCTCGTCAGCTGGGGGCTGAAGTGTTTTTTTCTCCCATTCAGGGACCCTTCTCTTCCCCTTGCCTCCCAGTCCCGGCAAGCCTGTCTCTACCACCACCAGGGATGCTGTGGTGAAAGACTTCTCTGAGCTTCTCTGCTACGGAGGAATGAAAGGCAGAGCTGCGGGCAAAGCACAGCATCAGCAGGCTGGTTTTTATGGCTTCAAAACTCAGAGGTGAAGAGATATATGACTTTCCTGGGAGGGGAGGCGGGAAATCACCTCTGATAGAGATGCTGGTAGAATGGAGATGGGGTGGTTTAGAGAGCAGCTCTATCCACCCGCCCGTCCTGAGATAGTATACTGGTTGCTCTGGGTAGCCCTCCCGCCCCAAACACACAGGCCTTCGTTGCTTCATCACACAGTGGAGAGGCTTCAATGGTGCCAGGAAAAGATAAACAGGAGCAAGCTAATATGCCCCTTTGCCTCTGCTTAGAGCAAAGTGCTCTTTGGAGTAGAATTGGGGGTCTAACCTGAAATTCAGTGGTTCTCAAAAGGAACCTTGATATTCAAGCCTGTAGTTAAACTTCTTATTTAAGTGTGAAAGTAAGTAATTTACATCTAAAAAGTATGCATTGTTTTTTTTTAAAAGCTGTTCAGGGCATAAATACGCTTCAAACAATGTTAAAAAGCTCACTTAAAGTCAGGAAATCCTAAGTACCAAGGTAAACTTGATTTATGTCATTCTGCTTTTATGTATTTTGGGGTTTTTTAGATTTGGGACCAGAAGAAGCAGCCTTAACCCAGACTTTTCTTATTAGTTGATCTAACATGGCTTAACTATTGACTTTTTTTTTAAGTTATTGTTAAGTATGTGACAAACTATTAATCCATTAGTGAAGATACTGATATTCTCAAAGATGTTCCCTAATCAAATATTGATTTAATATTATTATAGCATGGCCAAATACTATATAACTCTTTATCTAAATTAACATTTTTTCAAGATATATTTAGGAAGGAAATGTGTGTTTATTGATTGTATGAATGAAATTACTTTAATTAAGGAAACAGGCCTACTGCCAAAAATGGCATACATGACTATTAGTGCAGGCTGCTTCCTACAACAGCCCAAAAAGGCATCATCAAAAGCAGATGCCTAAATTAGTTACAACGTACATCCTGGCCAGACAAATGCTTCAGACACTTGGCCATTTGTAGGATACATTCTCTTTCCTTTGAAAGCAAGCCGGAGCACAGTAACACTTTAAGGTTTTCTACCAACCATCATTTAAGATTTTTCAGCTTTAAATTAAAAATGACTTCAGTGGAGCTTGATTCTCTTGTGAGGAGAGTCCCATGTCAGCTTTCAGCACTCTCATTTAGATTAGTGTTTGGAGTAGAGGATATGAGATACTTAAGAAATATTAGAAGTTTCATCTTTTTTCCTGAAAACACAGGCAAAAAAGTGATGACAGTAATGACTACTGAAAAGGAAACATCAGGCTGTTGTGCTTTGTTTTATTTCATAGCAGCATTCCAGTATTCTGACTTGCTTTCACAGCTTTTAGCCTCAGAATTAGTTAGAAGTCCAGTGTGGATTTCCAGTGCTGTTGCTACCTCAATGAAGAGGAAATCCTCAAAAATGGGTGGGAATCTACAGTTTAGTAACTTCCCATAAGAATGTGATTTTTGGATGTTGTGTAACTGAGAAGTTCGTGTATTTTCTGAATCCCAGCTTCGTAGTTAATGGCGTACTATACTCACTGAGTGCATGAGAATAAAAAATACTCCAAACGTAGGCATTGTGGAATGTCTTTCCTCCACTCAAACTGGAAATGGTTAAAAAATAGAGCCTCTGAACCCAACCCCCACAGCTGAGAGTCTTAAAAACATGGAGGTGGGACTTAAAAGGGAGAATCCCACCACAGCAAGGGGTATTACAAAATGAGCCATGGAAGCAGTGATTATTGATCAGGGGATGTCCTGGCAGCAGGGGTTGCCTGGATCTGTCTGGCTTTGCCTGATGTGACAGTTAAGTCCTAGGAAGCCTTGTGGCCTTGTTGGGGTTGTGGCACGGGCTGTAATCAGGATTGAAACAGCCATTCACTGCTTAGCAAGAACCAAGCTTAGCTGTGATGCCGATGATTTGGGCTGTAGCATGCTCATCCCTCCTACGCCCTTGGCAAGATGTTGGCGGTTGACTTGTGCCTGCATTGAGGCGTGTACCTGTGTGTGAACTGTATGGAGAGGATAATGAACATTCAGGAGAGCATGTATAAGACAAGTTGTTTGTACCCCAGCCACAGGAGAGCACCTGTGGGGGAAGGAGCCTTCTCTGCTGAGCCAGTTTTCCGACAGCCCATGAGAGTGTGTCTGCCTGTGTAGCAGGGAATATGTATAGGAGCATATGCAAACAATATTTGTGACAGGAAACATGGGAGAGGTCGTAGCTCTGCCCTTCAGTGCTGACGGGTAGTAAGCATGCTTCATGTTATGCTGCAGCGTAGCCCCCAGCACTGTCATAGCTGAGTCTAACCCTAAGGTGACTAGCCTAGGCACCTGAGAGGTTTTCTAAGCACCTGACCTGACTGCAGCAGCCATATTTAATTTAACCTTCCAGGTTAAGGTTTCCTTCTTTACCTTCAGCGTGAGGAAATGCGACTACAGACCTTCCCACCTTGTCCTCTGTATATTATAGATGTGTCCATACCAGCAGAAGACATTTCAGCATAAAGTGCCTAATTGCATGCCATGGGAAATGGAAGAACGTTTCTTCCAATATTCCAAATGGAAAACAAGAAAGGGTTTCTTCTGGCCTTTTTAACAAACAGAAATAGGATATTCCTGATTCTGGCAAGGTAGAATGTGACTAGCTATGGGAAATACTGAGCTATCAGGACTTAAAAACTTATGCTGCTCATTTTTGGTAGAACTGTTTTAAGCAATGGATAGACACTCTTGAAGGATTAGCTGTACAGCTCCATCTCCTGAGCTCTGCCCCATGGAGTTCTTTGTGTGACAGTGTGAAAATGCACTGCTGAAGCGTTGACCTCCTCTGCACTTGCAAGCACCCTCTGTCTGAAGCTATGAGGTTTCTGTATCCTCTGTGCATAGTGGCAGGGGATAATGGTTTCAGCAGTACTTATGAGATGACTTACATAATTGTCACTGTCTCATTTTTGTAGCCACTCTGTGTAAATGCCAATAAAATCTTCCAACTGTCCTATATAACTACAATGTATACGTGTTATAGCTGTAAATACTGTGATTGGTATCTTAGCACATAATGTTTGCTTATGCACTTACACACATGCACAGATATGTCCCTCCTATTGAAAAGTATCCAAATATCATAAGGACACTTGCAAATCCAGTAACCTGTAGCCAGTATTTATTGATTATTTGGCATATGTTTGCTAAACATATGCATAAGCCTTGAAGAAAGACTGCGTGAGGGGTCCTCAAATCAAGACAAACAGCCAGCAGCTGCTTTGGGTTAAATCATTTTAGAGGTTTAAAACCATATTGGGGATTTGAGTGCTGTAGTACACCGAGTCACCAGTAAGGGGAACCCTTTTTGCAGTAAACCTTCAAGCTTTTACTGCTTTGATGGAGAGCGTGGTCATAAAGATAATGTGACATTTTGGTTCCAAAAAAATTATGTTTAATCAGAAGGCGAACAGAGATAAGCAGTTTAAAATGAAATCTGAATTACAATTTCAAATCTACCTTTTTTTTTTTTTTACTTCTCAATGAGATTGAATAGGAAATGTGAATGAACCTGCATAATGGTATAATGTAGGCATTAACCCTTACAGCAATGCTAAAGAAAAGGAGGAAAGTTGATTTTGACGACAGGCTTTAAAACAATATGAATCAAGCCAGCCCAGAAAAGTGGCTGTCATCAGGCATTGTTTTAACAAGAACAACAAATGGTTGATTTATTTCTTGAAATTATGTCATCATAAGTAAAATTTCATCTGTGGCCAAGTCTTCTCACTCCAAAAATGCAATTTCCAAACTTAGGCACTATCATTCTAAATATTCTCAAAAATTATAGTTTTCAATAAGCATAAAGATGAATGTCAATACTGTAAATGCTGTAGAAAAACTCCTGAAACTGTTTTAATTAATCTGTGTTGCTATACAGTAGATGTTATGTCAGGAGAAAATTGGTATGCATGTGGATCTCTGTTCACATAATATCCAAAATCACTATAGTCTTTAACTGTCATAGTAGGTGTATTTTTATATTGCCCAGACAGATAAATATGTTTTATTGGAGTGAATAGAAATTCAATATTTACTTGGCTAAATAACCTAACTACAGATTTTCTTATATCAAATGAGTAATTCTAGAACTGGTGTGATGGATTGGTCTGAGGGAACTCCTCTCCCTGTCCAGTGCATGCATTTCCATTACATTTAATCTGGAAAAACAGTATATCTAGTCAGATTTACTTTTTCACTACTAAGTACCTAGTAACTAACTTTAGGAGGTTCCTAGTTAGGAGGAACTAGCTAAAGGAGGTTGCAGCGAGGTGGGTGTCAGTCTCTTCTCCCAAGTAACTAGCGATAGGACGAGAGGAAATGGCCTCAAGTTGCACCAGGGGAAGTTTAGATTGGACATTAGGAAAAATTTCTTTACTGAAAGAGTAAGGTTAAACATTGGAACAGGCTGCCCAGGGAAGTCACCGTCCGTGGAAGTATTTGAAAGACGTGTAGATGAGGCGCTTAGAGACATGGTTTAGTGGGCATGGTGGTGTTGGGTTGACGGTTGGACTCGATGATCTTAGAGGTCTTTTCCAACCTTTATGATTCTATGATTTATGAAACCACTGAACGCACAGATTCAATGCGACCCATAAAATCTGTAAATAAATACCACTGTAAATCTAAGCCAGAGTTGCTTTCTCAAATGGCCTTCCCTCTAGACTGCTAATTAGCCTGTCTCTCTAACTTTGAATACTCCATAAATGCACTATGCTGATTGATAGTGCATCAATATTAATTAATAATTTACCACACTGTTGGAATTTTCCTTTACATGTAATCACAGCTCCAGCTCCTTCTAAACCTTTCTTTCCCTACCAAAAAAGAGGGAAAAAAAATCATTTTACTACTTTCACCCTATGTTGTTTAGTCTCCCCTTTGGTTTGTCTGGAAATAATTGGAAAAGTCTCTCTTGGATACTTCTGAAAATTCACATGGTTTATATGGTAATGTAGTTCCATTTCACCAAAGTGTGCTGCTGCTCCTAACTGGAGATAGTCTAGCATGCTTCATGTTTTATTTATACACACAGTACATATGTGAAGTGCTCCAAAGTATCTGTACTCTGTTAGGAACTGGAAGTCTAGCTTTCAGATAGGGCCTTCACAGGCTATCCCACTCTAACCCACGGATCAGCTAGATGTGCTGCAGGGGACTAGCTCTGCAGGTCTCCCCGGGTGGCCAGGAGCTCATCAGAGGCACAGTCCTGCCAAAAGGCAAATTGTTCAGAGTGTAGTTAGTGCCCAGATTCACATAGGCATTTCTGAAGCAGTCTATGATTTTTATCAAAATCAGAAATAATGTAGTTCATGACAGAATTATCAAATTTTTTAACGTCACTCTATTCCAATAATGCAACAGGTGCTCCCTAGGTGGGATAGAGTAGCCGAAATACTTTAACTGCATTTTCACACTGATCACGAATCACTTCCTAAAAACATCTTTCTTTCAGGGGAGTCTCTTTGTAACACCATATAAACACTTTTGTATAAAAATGATTCCCCAAAAACTTACATTCAGGCCAATATCTGCTTTGTAATTATGAGGTCTCGACATAAGTGAAAAGCCAGACCCTACAGGAAATTTAGATGAGGGAGGAGGGATAAAAAAAAAATGTACATTCCAGCTACACTTGGATGTAGTGTACAGTGCCTGTCATTCAACTAATATTTGTGTAGTCCCCCTTTTGTGGGGAAGAGCTGAAGATTTGCAATTCATTCCTGTTCCAATTCATTCCTGTTCCAATTCATACCGCTCAAAGCTTATACAATCATGCTGTTTTCCAGGTGGCTGTCAGCACCTGCAATGTTGCTGAAATGTCCCCAAAAGAAACTGCCTTTGCCCAAGACAATATGAATCTGCAGGTTTTTGGTGACAAGCTTGCATTGATTTTGTTTGTGCCACTTCTCTGCTTCCTGAATGAGAAACCAGTATATAGTACCAGGCACACCAATCAAATACCCAGCACCAAGCAAACCTTCCTTAGGTTTCCTTATGCTTTCCAATTCTTAATTATTTAAATATGATAGATGAAAGTGTACACTCTTAAGCAGTGTTCAAAATACATACATATGTATTTAATTTACATTAATATTTTATCTTCAAGGACAACCTCTTCAAAGCACAAGAACGGTCATTCTGATTTGCAGGAAGTCTGACCAACCTGATAAGATGACTGGCTATGCAAAACACGGGGAGAGTAGTGGATGTTGTTTACCTTGACTTTAGTAAGGCCTGTGTCAAAGAAGTCCCCCAAGTATCCTTGTAGGTATACTGGTAGATTTGCCCTGGATAAGTGGATGTTAAGGCAAGAGGAAAATTGGCTGGCCCACCAGGCTCAAAGCGTGTTCAGAGGTGCAAAATCCAGCTARCAGCTGGTTCCTTGTGGCATCCCTCAGAGATTGACACTGGGACCAGAACATTCAACATCTTTATTAACAGCCCAGACAATGGGACGGAGGGCATGATCTGCAAGTTTGTGCACAACACTAAGTTGTGGGGAGCAATAAATATGCTGGAGGGCAGGGATGCTATTCTGAGGGACCTTGACAGGCTGAAGCAATGGGCTGACAGGGACCTCATGGGTTTCAGTGAAGGCAAGTGCAGTGTCTTGTAACTGGGACAAAATAATCCCATGCAACCATACAAACTGGACAATGGAAGCAGTGTTGCAGAAAAAGACCTGAAGGTCCCAGTAGACAAGAAGCTGAAAAGGAGACAGCAGCGTGTTTTTGTGACAAATAAGGCCAACAGCATACTGTACCATAATAGCAAGATTGTAGCCATGTGGACAAGGGCAGCAATTATTCCCACCACATCTGGGATATTGTCTCCAGTTTGGGGCTTTCTGGCACAAAAGGGATGTTGGCATACTGGAATGAGTCCAGCAGAGGCCACCAAGATCGCCTCTAGAGCACCTGACATACAAGCTGAGAGAAGTGGGCTTATTCAGCCTTAAGAAAAGAAGGGGGAGAGGGATCTTATTGCTGTCTACAATGATCAGAGGCTGTAGAGAAGACAGACTCTTCTCGGAGGCACACAGTGATATGACAAGAGGCAACAAATGCAAGTTGTGACATAGGAAATTTTTATTATTATATATTATTATAATGTAAGAAAAAAGAATTCAACATAAGGGTGGTTAAACACTGGAGCAAGGGCCCGGAGAGGTAAAGTCTCCATCCTTTGAGACAGTCAAAACTTGACTGGACAAGGCCCTGAGCAGCCCCATCTAGTTGGACTTGTTTTGAGCAGGAGGCTGGATCAGATGATGTCCCAGAGGTCCCCTCCAACCTAAACTGTTCTATGATTCTATGATATTGCAACAAATTCCTTACTAAGTATTGACAGAATCAGTCAATATTACTCTGTTAGAGCCATTTACAAGGTGTTTTGTCAAAGATCTATCTGTCTCCATACTATAGATTAATGATGTTTTCATTATCAGACTACGTCTTGCAGAGGAAGTAGCTATCTCTAAAATACAGTGTATTTTTTAAAACAAGGATGGAAAAAATATAGGCCAAGAACAGGCTCTAGCTGTTATGTTAATTTTGCTAGAGACAGTGAGGATGAATTGGGCCTAAAATGTTTTTCTGGTCAAAGCAGAACAGGACTCTGCAGTGAGAGCAATCCCATCGACATTGCAAACATAATCAGAATTCAAGACTTCACCTTAAAATATCTATTTGATAAAGTCTGGGTATTGTAGGTTGACATGATATTTTGTATGAGCTTTAAACTGTGTCAGAGATCTTTTCCTTCATGCATTTGTACTGTATCCCTGTAGAGACAGCGTTGATMCATCACAACACTTGCACATTTGCCTGTTACAAAAGATGCTGTTTACTAGTGGCTACATATTTCCAATTAGCGCAGTGCTGCATTTTTGTCTGCAGAAGGTGACTTACTTCCCCAAGACTGTGGGTTTCAACCAGGAAAGAGAAAGAAATCTATTACAAATGTAAGTTAGTGGTTAGGTCCCCTTTACCTCTTGAGGTAACAACATGCTGCTTTTGGGGCAAAGCAGGAATACAATTTCACTACAATTATACCATATGTTTCAGACTGCTGAGTAGGAAATTGTCCCTAGTATTTATTATGTCCCAATAGTGGGACATAATAGGATTTGAGAAAGAGAAAAGCCTGTGACAGAAAATACATTGATAGTTTCAGACTCCTCTGTATGCTCAAAGAAAGTTGGTTTTTTCCCCTCTTAACATTAATGTAAACTTTGTAATCTGCATAGGCAACAAAATCAAAAGATCATTGGGTACAAGAATAAATGTAACATTTTTGTAATATGGCTATACCAAGATAACTGTCCTTGAAAGTTAGCAGATTTTCTACTAAAAATAAATAGTCTATTGTTTTTTTACAAAGGGAAAGTTTAGACCCTCTCATGTCATCTAGACTTTTATACTGTGTTAGAAACAGCTGTTCAGAACATAATATTTCTGCAAGTTTTCCCATGCAATTGAGGCTTTTTTTTTTCATCCAAACATAGGAAGGTCATACAAAAGACCTGAGCTAGGCAAAAAAACTGCTTACACTGACAGTAGCTAGAATGGAGAGAATGCAAGAGCTGTGTCAAGTCGCCCAGGTTCTCGCAGCCTTTCCGGGTAGGTGGGACTGTTTCCTATTTAGAAATGTGTGGAAATATCTAAAGGAATCTGTAGTTTTTCCTTTCCATACTGGTCCAGAAGCACCATAACAGGTTGCCTTGCTCATTCCAGGGTTCAGTTCTCAAGGATTACTCTTATAAAACAGGACTGATCTTGGCCATAACGGTTGTGTGCAGGTCTCCAGAAAGCCTGGCCAAGCAACCTTGAAGCTCAAAACTGGTTTAAGAGGAGTTTAGGTTATTTGCTGGGATTGGCCTATATGAATAACCAAGTCAGATGTTTTTACTGGTTGGATTCCCTACAGACCACATGAGGACAGAGAATTCCACAGAAAATAATATGTGGGCTGAATATATATCATAACTTAACTCATTGAATGCAAATTTTCCTGGCACCTCCTATTCAGAATTATCATGGAATATACTGTCTGTCTTCTGGGACAGCAAGAGCTACAGATTAATTTGGTATTGGCCAGAAGGCAATTCCCCTCCTCTTTATTAAGGCTGCTGTGTTTCAGTTTTGTGTACATCTAGTGGAACGAAGATATAAATGGAAGCATTTGGTTACCTCCTCCGACTCATTTTTGTTTTCCGGATCTTTTTCCTGATGTGTCTTTGCTATAGTGGTCCAGTAGCAGGTTACTTGAACAGCGTGATGGGAAGACTGTGTGGTTGTGCGTGACAGCTCAGCATCATACTGAATGGGGTTGAAACAACATAGAGATTGATGTAGATGAGTCAGTGTACAAACTGACGACAGACTGTGGGATGTATGGGGTGTATGGCCTTTGATATGGTAAGCTACAGTACAGGGTTTTCATGCCAGTGAAATATCCAGTCAGTATTCCCCACAGTGGGATACAAGACATTCATTCTCAGGAATGTGTATTTTTGCTGTTGCATACCAAGGCTGTTCAGCATAATGTGATCCTTTACAAAAAGAAAGGGGAAGTATCACAATACACCCATGGCAGTGATCCCCAGGGCCAGAGTGAACAGACCCTACTAGAAGAGCCCCAGAACACAGGAGGGTAACGGCAAGCTCCACCATCACAGCTCATGGGAAGTTAAAGGCACTTCTTTCTTTGTTTTCTTTGGATTATTGGGTCGGTAATAGGCAAAGGTAATGTCGAACTTCTAGTAAGTAGTTGCCACAGGAAAGTCATGGCTTTTTTAATGGTTTCTCTGGTGCCAAATGCTAATTACGAGACTGTAAATGTAGTGTACATTGTTCCTTTCATCTTCAGGATATCCCAACATTTGCAAAGTAGCGAGTTAGAGACTGTGTTCACAGACAAAAGAATCAGCCACTGTGCACTCCCCAGAGCTGGGAGCAGTTTGCGTTTTGTGCAGCTGAAATGTCGATCAGGCCTCAAAATAGTCCCACATTTCAGTTCCTTCCAGAAGTCCTCTCTGGGGAAAATCCTGAAGTCATTCCCTGCTCTCAACGAGAATTCATGGAGACCTGCCTGTGCAGCCTCCGCAGGCATGTAGGCATTTCAGCCACATGTATCCCCTCGCAGAACTCGCTGCCTTTTGCTCGCAGCCTTTGCAGGGGGTAGACGCAGCACAGTGATCGACGGACGGAGCCGCGCGTCTCCCTTCATGTCAGAGCCACGTTCCCGCTCGCCATGCAGCCTCTCTCTGCCTGTCTCCTCGCTGTGCCCTTTGTGTTACTTCCCTGCTCCCTCCCCTTCGGCAGCTGTGTCCCACCTCTCCCCTGCTTCTGCTAGCAGCACCGCAAAATTGATCTGGCTCCGGAGCTCTGAAATACCAGTGAGGGAAGGGGATGCTAGTCAGTTTGATTTCTGCTGCTGGGCTGACAGGGAAACAAAATGGAGGGGTGTGATGGGAGAGGGAGAGCACAGAAGGTGTAGGAGGAGGGCTAACGTCAAGTGTGAGGGGATGGAGAAAAATCAGACAGCAGAAGAAAGGGAAGGAGCTGTGAGAGATGGGGACGGAGCAGAACAGCAGTAGTGGGAAGAAATTGGAGCATGAATAAAACCTACTTTGCTAATTGCACAGGAGGTGGAGGGTGAAATCCAACAGGAAATGGTGTAAGTGGCTTTGTGGCAAGAGTAAGGGGAATAATTAATGGAGATTTCTTGTGAAAGAGGAAGAGGAAAACTGACCTGCTCAAAACAAAGCAGGGAAAATTGGGAGGTACAGCAATTTCACAGAGTTCAAGTTTTCCTTATAGATCTGTCAGCAAGGGCTATTTCATACTTGGCAACATCAGCAGTATCGAAACTGAGAGTTCAAAAATCACAACTCAGCCCTCCCCAGACAATGAAATTTTCTTTAAAGTAATATATTTTGGGTTCTCTTTATATGTTTTCGATGCCTTACATACTTGAATCCTGCTTTCATGGGACTGAAAAATAATGTAAAAAATTATCTGTGTTCTTCAAGAAATCACCGGAGTTTGAGAACTGAAGCTTTATAAATTCACCACAACTGGTAACAAAATCGTATGAGTTGGTATTTCACTGGACTGTGACTAACACTGACCATATTAGATTAAATGAGAACTCCTGTGGTCCAGGAGCATTTTATCATCTACGTATTTGATGGCACGCTGAAGTGGGTCTGTTTCCTGTTTAATCTGGTGCCGTATCTTGCTACAAGGGTAACTGACGGTGCCAGAGGACTTAGCAGCTCCTCTCCCTGAGGAGGAGTGGCAGTGAGCCAAGACTGAGGAGTGCCACAGAAGCAAGACCGTGAGTGAGGTGAAGGGATACAATCACAGGATAATCATGTCCTGGATGGATAGTAATACTGCTTTCCTAATCCATCTTTAAAGTGTGGTAAGGGAGTGGTACCTATACAGTGTTTTGATGTTAACATGGTAACACTGCCAAGACGTTAATCTGCAATTACATTTTAATTTCATGACATCTCTTAATAACAGAGTGACTGCCCAGCTCTCCAAGGTTAAGTACCCTCGCGCTAGAATACTCCATTATCATCAGTATTAGGATGCCCTTATCCTGGAGATGTTCCTAGAATATCAAACTGAATGAGTAAAACAACAAATAAACCATAAAGTTAAGGATGGTTTTTAATAACAATCATCAACCTTTACTCACTGGCGAAACTTCAGCTGAATGTCTTTTTATTGGTAGCTATGTACGTGTACGTAAGGAGTAATGGTTCTAGCTACTAGTGTTACTGCATACTTGGGAGACCATACAAAAAAATCCTTAGTTTGGAAAGCACTTTCTACTATAGATGCAAAAGACTTCACAGGTATAAAATGCTCTAATAAAGGATCCCTTTTTTTAACACTTGGACTAGATCATTTGTCATGATAAATCTCATTTCTGGACAAGATAGAGACTGACTGGAGACACAAGCATAAATAATGGCAGGATTGAAAGACCTTTAGAAACTTCTCTGCAGCCTCTGCTCCATGTGAGGGGAGAATTTTTCTGACATAGACTCCTAGCAGCACGGACATTTAAAAATAAAACACAGTGGAAACCCCACCCAAACCATACACTTCCCTACATATACACTTTCTCAAGAGAGGAGAATGAAGCAAAGATGATGGATGTTAGTCTTGTCAGTTAATGTGCTACTCAATGGAGTTTAGATGCTATGGGGATGAAGGCAGCTTAAGAGCTTCTATAGACTATGAAAGAATAATTCTATCACTGCCAAAGCATGTAACACCTGCTCACACAGGGGTTCTGACATCAGAAAGAAATTTTCGGCAAGGTCATAAAAAAGCTTCACATTAGGGGAGCTCAGATATGATGATTTAAAAATCATGATAAAAGCACATTAAATAGAAAATCACAATAAAAATTGACTATCATGATGAAAGTTAGGTAGAAAATAGGCCCATTAATCTTCCTCAAATGAAGAAAGAAACAACCTAGCTGACATCAAACACCTTATTAGAATAAGCCATCTTTAATTAGTTAATGGAAGCCAACTGTGTTTGTTGGTCCATCCCTTGTTTACTAATATTTATGGACTTGAGCCTGCGAGCTGATTTTTTATGAGATAGTGATGCCTGGTACCAGTACATACAGCAGGAAAAAAAGACCAGCCACTCCCATTCGCTGTAGTAGCCAGTGAGGATCCTCAGCGTTGCTAGGATGGAGTCCTTCTCTGATGCTCCTTGGAGAGACTCTGTTGGAAATGGAGCAGATAGATTTTTGAATCAGTCAGATGAGGAAGGGAAAGAGGGAACTGAATCTAAAATTTCCACATGCCAGAAAAATCTTCTGACCTGTGAACTGTGATATATGTGGGAAGTGTTAAAAACAAAAGGACACACAAAATGGAAACACCTATGTATTTTTTTAAAAAGACCACATAAGCCTGCTCTCCTCAGTGTTTCCAAGTGATTGGAGCTAGGTGGCCCCTACTCAGCATGCTGATGCTGGAGATCCCATCTGGAGGTGGCTGATTCTCATTTGAAGTCCTGCATATGGATTCAAGGTACCAGGTCAGAGCCTGTGAAAGCCCCCAACTCCTCAGTGTCATATGCTCTTTTGGTTCTAGCCCTAGTCCTGTGGGAGTTTAAACATCCTCATTGTCAGTGCAAAACTCTTACATCCATTTCAAATTACACAGGAAGATGACCATTTCATTAAGTGCTTCAGCGAGATTTATAGAGAGCCCTAAATACACTTCATGACTGATACTAGACACTAATTCCTCTAGGTTTTGTTTTTAGAAAAGCTGACACTGTTATTACTTCTCTGGTCAAAGGTTACACTTCCTGCTCTCCATCAATGCAACCAGCATGTAAGTGTTTTCAGATATTAGTCAGATCACCTTTTTGCAAGAACCATACTAGTGAGAATCTGCCTGTAACAGTTAGCAAAGTTACGGCTGTATCAAGAAGATGTGTCTGAGTCTTCCTGGTAGTAGGGACTAACTATATACTTTCACAGTTTGAGAAATTGTGGGAGTCTTTTTAATGTACCTCTGTCTACTCATACAATTGTCACAATTGTCATCAACCATCATACAGGTAGCCCATATCACAAATTTTAGAAAATTGTGTAGCAATAACCACCATTAATAAAACCTACAAAATAAGCAAAAAGACGTGTTTTTCCCAGAAGAGTTTGTACAGTGTTGCACTGAATCCCTTCTGGCAAGGGGATAAGACTGTAAGTCTGCAGGAACGGGCGAACTCCAGCATGAGAGCTAACACTCCATGTTTAACAAGAATTTTTTTTAAAGTAGCCACACAATCATTTGTCTTTTCTACTTGTTCTAGTTCTTTTCTTATTAGATGTTCAACTCTAAGACTTCATTGCAACAGAAACCCAGTGTGTTTGAAATACCAGAGGGAAGATGCTCTGGAGCTGAGCTACAGTTCTTAGACATCCATGTCATCTCAGTTCATGTGTCTGGGGTGGTTTGAAATAATGTCCACTCTGAAGACCGCTTGTGTTAGCTGAGTAACGCTCTCACTCTACCTCAACTTGGACCATCTTGCAAAAACCAGCATCTTTCTGTACTGCCTTCTCTTTTGGTTCCCTGTCCAAGCTGGTGCAGCGTACTTTGTGCTGAGTTGTGAAGAATATTTCCTTCTCCTCTCTACACACATTCTTACTGAGGTAAATAAGTCCCTTACGGTAAACGATAAGGCATGGCAAAATCTACCTTTATGCAGCGGTGGCAGTAATTCCCCTTTTCAATGAACTTTTTTTTAAGGTAACTAAACAAACCTTTCCGGGCCCATCCACTCCACTAGCCATCTCACATTCTTCATCCCAGTTTTCATCTTTGTTTCTTCAGATAAACCCTCCAATCTTACATCATTCCCCTGGGGCAAACTTTGAAGGTCAACTAATTTAGCAGAGTGAAGCTTAATTTGCTGAAGGAGGGGATTATTAATTTGTTCTGGTTCCTTTTGTTGATTTTCCACATTTCCTATATACAAGTCACAGATGTATATGCAAAGGGCCAGGGAATATTAGTTTCAAATATCTGAAATGTATATGTTGAAATGTAACACTCATTTTGTCATTGGGGATTTTTTGCTTTTTCAAATTCTTTGTGTTTCTGCCAGTGTCAGTTTGCCAATCCCAGAAACCATTGCTTGCATGAGCAGATCACTATCATCCGCTCTGAGGTTCATTCCTGATAAATCAGACAGCAGCTACAAAAAAGAGTAATTTATACAAAATTAACTCCAAAAAGCATTATATTTTATGGAAAATATTTTTGGTGATTTAGTGTGGCAAACTTAAGTCCTGATAGGACTTCAGCTGACAAGCAGCCAGTAAAGACCTCCAGTAGCTTATGAAGTTTTATCTGATATAATCGTTATACTTCCAAATCTGTGATATGTATCAAAGCTATAGACAAAAGAGTACCCCAAAGAGCAACCCCAGCTTTGCCTTATGTATGCCTATGGGCTTACTGCAGCAGAGCTCATTGCTAGAACAGGGGCCTTTGTTGGGTTACAATGAGTTTGGGTTGGAAAGCAGAGCTGATGTGTGGAGATAAATCACAGCCCAGTGTGTTCTATAAGTTTTGTATTTTGCTCGATCTCCAGCACTGCAAGACATTTTTTCCCAGACTGTCAGCTCTTCAAAGCAGAGACACAGTCTTTGCAGGTACTCACGTGGGGCCTTATGTGGCATGGCCCCCATGCTACTAGTCTTCATTTCAAAACAGGCAGTATATGACAAATTAGCTGCTTGATTATCCTTTACTCTGTCCCCATAGGAAGCAATGTGGATCTCTGTGCAGAATGCAAGGAGGAGCGGTGTGCAGGGCAGCAGCACTGGCTGTGACCATGAGCCTTCTGTGCTCTTATGAGCAGCAGCAGCAGTAAGTCACCATTCAGTGTGCAGCTGCTATGGAGGAAGTCAGGTGTCTACTGAAGTTTTCCTAGTAGTGACACTGCCGGTTTAACACACTTATTGATGCCTACCCAGTAGCATATACCTCTTCAGAACACAAGCTAGGCATCTCACATACACCACTCAAATAATTTTTTATTCCAGTTTATGTTCTTATACCAGCTTTTTCTGGTCCAGAGGCAATCAGCACAGTCCTTGATCTCAGGATAGCAGTGACAAAAAACAGACTGTAGATTTGTCCTTCAGCCACTGCCACTGCTTTTATTATGATAATCCCTGAGAATCCTAGGATATTAACGACAGGAGGACTGGAGATACAGTATCGCTGATGCTCTCTCTGCCATGGCTATAGAATTTGGCCAATACCTATGGAAAAATACATGATGTTGATGATGTCAACTTCTAAAAGCATAATGACAGTATTAAAGGTGCAGTGTTAATGATCTATAAGCACACCTTACAGAAAAATAAGAATTTAAGAAAAAATCTCATTACAAATGCTTTTGTAACTGAAATTAATGAAAATACTGTGTTAGTTGAAGGGAAGACATGACAAGATTGTTCTGTTTCATCAACATGAGCACAGATGAGAAACCTGCAAATAATAACAGCTGAAAGAAAAGCCAACAAATCTGTTTTCAGGGAGAGGTAGGACTTCCAAACATTCAAGTTCAGATATGAACTTGTGTGCATTTGATACTGAAGAATTCAAAAAGGAAAACCTTGTGTAAGGGAAGAAATAGAATACGATATAGCTGGTCCTGACTCCAGCTCGGAAATTCCATAGGAAGAAGACAACAAATGTTCTGCTGCAAGGGGAATATTTGGGGCTTACCACAAATACCAAATGACATCAGTGTTTTCAGTGCTGTGTTGACAGAAGTGCCAGTTGCTCTGAGTTGTATTTGCACACCTTATGCTCATCATGGTATATCACTACATAGATGTTTTGCATGCAAAACCATGGAATTTCTTTAAAGTCACCTTTTTGAACTATGTTTTCAGAATCACAGATTTGCAATAAAACGGAAATGGTTTTGAAGTGAAAAGTGAATATGGCTAAGAATTTCTTGACTCAATACTCTGCCTGACTACTTGAGTCATATTTAATTCTGCCTTAATTTTGACACAGAAAAAGAGGTCAAGAAATTTTCTGGGCTGAGTTTTACAGTTTGTAGTTTTAGAAGCAGCACTGRAACACAGCTAACTGTAGCAAGTTATTCACTATTTTAAGACCCTTTTCTGCCAATCCTGTTTCCCGAGAAATAGTTTGAGATCACATACTTTATGATGATTTAGGTGACTTTCATCTTTGATGGTTTCATAAAGTTGCCCATATCAGTTTGTAAGCAAGCATTAAGATGAAGTTAATTTGTTTGTTGGCGTTTTTTTCCTTGATTTCTCCACTAGTCCATACAAACTCTTGTACTGTCCTTACCACACTGAGAACCACCCAGAAGTGCGTCAAACAACATGACTAACATTTCACATGTGGTTTGTTATTTCTTCAGTCCTCTCCTTGGGGAGAAAATTGCATGCATAATGGAACATTTTGCTTTGGCAGTGTTTTATTGTTTAATTGTTGCTTTTTTTAAAAAGTCTATGGCATGTGTTTATTTGAAAATTGAAGAATTATGTCTTGTACTTAGAGCAGAAGTTGGTGATACTTGTGCTGATGTTTGCTACTACAAAAGCTCATTCTTGGCTGACTCTTGAAGTTTTGGGTTCTTCAAACACAAACATTGTCCGCTTAAAGACATGACCTAGTCTCTGAAACTTTACTAGCTATCCTCTAGGAGTTCAGGATAGGCAATAGAGGATTGGTTTGATGTGCTTATAATAGGACAACCTTGGGTTACTACAAATCTTTCCATGCCATCCTTTCTGATAAATATGAAAGTATTGAGGGATCTTCCTTTGGTTCTTAACATTGTGTCTGCTTGGTATGTCAGGCTTCTGTTCCATATTCTGCAACCACCTGGTGAGCTTCTTTTGAAGCAATGTATTGATTTTAAAATTGCTCTCTTGACTTCTTCATCATTGTCCATTTTTATTTAATTGATTTTCTTTCTACATAAGGTTCTGGAGCCTCTGTGAAGTAAAAGGGGAAAAAAAGGCAAACAACAACCAACAGCTGGTTTCTTACTTCTGGTTAAAGATCCCATGGCATTTCTCAAGGATAAGCTGATAGTGCTAATTTTCTAATCAAATTCTGTTCACTTAATAATGTTTTTATCCCCTGTATCTAAACTATGACTGGATCTGAGGTATCAGTATTCGCTTGTGTTGTGTCTTATGGTGTATCGTATGATGCTGCTTTGTGTTGTTAAAACATTTTATTGCTGTCCTCTTAGGGATTGTTTATGCCAGGCAGAGCAGCTAACACGCACATGTTTGTGTGTACAGCACCCACACCCACACACATTCTCACTCATACATAGTCAGTAGTCAGTAATAAAAGCACTTTGCTGCTAAATAAATTGAAAATAGTATTAATGCAATAAATGTCCAAGCAGGATTGATTCTGTGTATTTTATAGCATCTGCTATTGCTCTCTGTTTTCAAGCTACTAATATGTTCAAGTCTGCATAATATTGTTATTTCCAGATGCAATACTGGAGTTTGTCTGAAAGTGCCAATATTGGCTTGTTTTATTTAGTATTAAGTTTAGGCAGAGATTAACCACTCAGTATGTGAACAATATATTGTAGTCTACGCTTCTAATGTATATGTTAGTTATTTTCAGTCACTTGTATCCATTTCCTATCAACTGCAGAATCTTCTATTCCTTGAATTTGGTAAAAACTACTGAAGCTCAACATCAAAGATCAAATGTAGGTGTTAAGAGGACAGTGATGACTTTAAAATTATGAAAACCTACTACACTAACTCTGTAGTAGGAGAAACACCTTCTTGTCCCCCTCTTTGATTTCTGTTATATTAGAGGAGCATAACATGCCATTATTCTGTATTTACTCTTTCTATCTAGTTCATTTACAAACATAAGGCACAAGAAAGCAGTGATTAGCTTATATAGGTATGGAAAGACATGTTACTAGTTAATGTAATGAAGCAGCATAATTCATTCTTTGTTGTCTACATTATGTAGAGGGAAGCAAATGTGCATTAATCATGCAGAAAGCAGGAAATTGAGATGTATGGAAGGGAAGAGTGATATGATACATGAACCCATCCCCCAGCCTCACAGAGCTGGCAACAGGTCTGTTTTTGAATAATGTGTATTTTGACAGACATGTCATTTGACAGGCAGGGCTGACCAGAAAGGATGTAAGGAAGCAGCTACTTATTAGCAAGAAAAAGGAGGGAACAAAGCGTTATTACATCTAACATGAAGTAATACTGACCCAGTTAGCATCCACTAATGCGGAGGTGCTGGCTAACTGACAGGTTTCAGAGAGCAGCCATCCATGGGGAGTCATCACTGAGCACCGACGTTTCTGATGGGTGGTACATCCTGCAGGCATGGCTACCAAGGCTAATGCTGCTCAACATAGTTCAGTCCCAGCTTCCTGACAGCCCTGCTCTGCACAATTCCTGCACGGAGAGATGCGGATGGGGAAAGGTGGAGGGGATCACCTGTCCCTTGAGAGAAGTGCAGGTCCCAGGCTTATAGCCTGCTTGCCGTCTCAAGAGAAGCTGTCTGCAGTTTGTCCTGGGGCAGAAGCAAAGTTCAGCCTGCAAGATGTTACCTGTGCAAAGAGCAAAGGTGCAGGCTCAACAGCCTGCTGGGGCAAGGGCAGCCAAGGGGCAAAACTCGTGCTGAGAGTAGAGAAGTGCAAAGAGCTCCCAGCATCTCCACTCGCCGTGTATGATGTGTACCCATGCTGCGCATGTCCACACGGCTCACGGAGGGAGACAAACTCATTTGAAATCCACTGTGCCAAGTGGAGCAGCACTTGCGCGTTTCTGCCTAAAACTCTGGCTCCTGGCGTGCAGGACCAGCTTGGCACTCGCTGTGCCAAGGCAAGCAAGACAAAAACCCGGAGTCTGCTCAGCTGGTCCCCATCAGAGTTGTATCTTGGCATCCTTCTTCTGTCACCCTTTCCCTAAGGCACAGCATCACGGCAAGGCCAGAGAGGCAGTATCTGGGGCACCACTTCCCTGCTGCACTCCAGGCTCCTCCAAGAAGGGGTGGCACATCCTGGAGAGCATTAGTGCTGCTTTGACAGGCCTGAACTCTCAATTCCTGAGATCTTTTGCAGGGTTGCAGTCCCTTCACCACACACTGCTTTGCAGAGGGAAAACAGGAGCTGAGTGGGAGCTGGTCCCCACCCTGGTATAGCTTCATTTTAACCCCTCTTCTGTTGCAAGTGGTGCAGGTTGGTGGAGGTGGGATGTGGGAGCGAAAATCACGACCTTTGCAATCACAGCACTGATTCGTGGGCTCTGTTATTCTGCACTGGCCAAGGCAGATGTTGCTGAAGGGGCCCACCATATGCTTCTGCTTGATTAAATTTCAATTCACAAAAATGCTGCATATGACATTTATATATACTTTTATATACATATATATATTGATACATAATTTGAATTGAATAAGGTCATAAAAATGATGAAGATTAAACATAAAAGGAAAATCACAGAAAAGGCAACTCCAGCTGATGTTCACCAGCCTAGCATGCTCAATGCTACTTTTTTAGCTGCCTCCTATTTTTCCACTAGTTGTCACTTAAGGAAAGTTGAAATAATTTTTCTTTATTATGAGTCTCATAAAAAATGATCACTGTTTATTTCATTGCTGGTTTATTTCCTTTTCTCCTCTCAGCTCTGTTTTTTCATACCTGTCTTGATTTTAGATTTAGTTTGTGGGAATTTATTTTGCTTTTCTATTTCCCCAAATTCCAAAGTGCTTTATACTTAAAAGAAATCAGATAGATCCTTCCACGGTAAAAGCTATTTGTCTTGCCTAGGTAGTCTCATACTCAGGCAAATAACATGTAATAAAAATAAATCCATATGGAGAAAAATGATGGTTATGAAATTGTAGGCATAAGCATTGGGTAACTCTAAGCCCTTGTGCTGGCTGTAGGTAACAGATTTTTATATTTACTTTGTTACTAATTATTTTGGGGCTGTTAACTGAGAACTGTGGTTCCGTTTAATGACACACAGGACTAGGCTTTGTTACCTTCCTTGATTTTGATCATTCTGCTCTCCTTTCTCTTTTCCCATTTTCCCCATAGGTTCCCTCGCACCAGGACAAAATCTGCAGGTCTGTACTGTTTTGCTCTGGAAAAATTCTTTTTCAAGAGCCCCTGGATGATATTTCCAGTCACTTTTTTGCCACATCATTTTGTCTCCAGCTGCCAGAAGAAATTTGAAATGCATCATAGTCACTACTCAAACTGATAACATGTGAGAGGTCCAGAAGAAATTGCTTATAAAATTTCTGACACAGTATGTCTTGTAATGCTGCTCTGTGTCATGTTCCATAGTTTTATGTCCTAATCTGACATTATGAGATTACATAATGCATTCGATCTTTAAACAAGTATTCCTTTGAAATGTTTGACAGAGTTATGGCACTTCAGGTATTATTTCTTATTATGGACAGATAGGTCAAATCTGCAAACAATTTAATGGCCATACATCGCTACCCTTGTCAAATCAATCCTCCTAGCAAATGTGCTATCAGCAGTAGGAACATTTAGAAGCCTAATCCTTCAAGGTGCTAAACATACCGGTCCTCTTAACTCCAAATGGAGCTGAAGGCTCTCAGCAACTCACTGGAGAAAGGCTCCAATTAGCCTACTTTTATAGTAATCCTGAATGCATGGACTTCCTGCACGTATATTACAATTCAAACTGCCCTTCAGATTTACTTCATTGAAACCTGAGAAGAAGCTATGCAACCGTAGACTAAAATGGCTCCATATGTTTCTTGGCTCCAGTATGTGCTGAGGATTTCTTTTTTTCTTTCTCTCAGCTGAGAATGCTGCTATCAGTTCTGCTGAGCTTCAGAGAAATGTGGTGTTCTCATTAACACTTTAACCCTGATCCCAAATAAATTACCTCACGCCACCATTTAGCTTAGCAGCAGCAGGCAAATTGAAAGGATTTGAGGTGTCAAAAGGGGACCAAACTTGACCCCTGAATCCGTGTTTCCTTGTTTAAAGAGGAAGTGGAGGAGAGAACAGTGCCTGAAGTGTACACAGCCTTGTGGAGCAAACATTGATATGATTAATCCTCAAACAGGTTGTCCGAAGAAGGCTTGACAGATCTGCTAGCTTCCTTTGTTGGAGCACTGACCTTGTGCATGTGTACATTAGCTGAAGTACTATCCATATGGGGAGACCACCGGTCTCTCATTTTATCTGTCTTGCTGTGTAACTCAAGGGGACTTCCTCTCTGACTCATCCAAACAGACAGAAGTCCTAATGAAGGAAAGAAAGATTGCACTAAGAGCCAGATGCTGGACCTGTAAGATTTCCACGGCACTTCTACTTTTTTGAAGGTATCATGGAAAGAGCAGCTTTCATTTCAGGGAGCCGTAATGACTGCCATATTCCTGCTTCTCCCCAAAGCTGCCATTTTCATACCTCTTCCCTGAAGACGTATCACAATATCTATCTTCTGATGTGCTGTGAAAGTCATAAGGCACTTTCACCCCCTCTCTGCGTAGTGCCCGGGCCAGGAAAGGACACCAAAGGGAAAGCCAATGCAAATGGCAGCAGATTTCACCAGACCCACCACATGCATCCTGGCCCCATCTCCCCACTGCTTAACCAATACCCTTTGGACATGTTTCTTTGTGAAACATTTCAGATATGCAATGCATGGCTGAGGGAGAAGAAGACAGGGTCATGACCAAGAAGTCTGAGAGGGAATGCGTGCGCCTGGGAGGTGATGGGCAGTGCAGTATCTTCCCTCAAGCCTCATGCAGGTGCACTGAATAAATCAGCCCCAGATTGCTTTAAAGTATGCATGAAATTTTTTGTAGCCAGGGGAGCATGTAGTAAGGGTGTCTGGGAATGAAAGGAGGGTCAGCACCAGCTCAGTATCATTACGAAAATTAACAGGCTAAATCAGGGAGTATACGGTGATTGTAGGGAGTCTCAGATGGTCTTGGAGCACCAACTGAAAGATGAAGATAATCAAAATGCAGCTCTGGAACTGGACCTTTTCTTAAGCCAAAGTTAATAGGAATAAGACCTCTGAATACGCTGACTGTAAATGATGATTTGTTTCTGACTCTGCAGAGCCCTGCTGTGAAGAGCCCTGGAGCCATGACATACTAAGAAAAGGAAAAAAAGACTTTTAAATTGGCACAGAGAAAATAAATTCCATGTCCTAATGCTGACAGTTTAAATATGTAAATTTTTTTTCCAGAAGCCACTAAAATAAATGCTGTAAATAAATAGTTTTAAATATTTCTTCACTGTAACATGATGTTCCTGCTTGCTAGGAAGGCATTTGTGTTCATGGAAGAGCCAAATCAACGTGCACTTATTCCAATATAAATATTCAATATTCCAATATAAAAGTTCATTTTATAATAACAGATTACTGGTGAAGTAGCATTTAGCTATAATACCACACTGGTGTTGAGTAGTGATGTCAAAGCTGATTTTACCATTTAATGAGAATGAATCAGCACTAAGTGAAAAATGGGAAAATACCTTTTGTAGCATATTACATTTATGTAATTCCTCCCTATTTACCTCCTTCTCCTGAAGTATTGTTCATTGTGTTTTCTTCTTGCTATTCCAGTTTATTACAGCAGTATGAACTCCTCATATATTGACTGAGTCTGTGTACAAACATGCATGTACACACGTACTATCCTTAAGCTGATTTGAATAACTTTGGCTCATGAATAAGTATCTCAGGAGTGCTCGGTAAGTCTCAGTAAAGGCACACTATCAAAACAGAGGAAGTTTCTTATTAAATATTTCCTGATTTGTTAAATAATTCTGGGTTCTTTTAGGAAGTTCATAAGAAGGGACATTTCAGAAATTAGTGTAGTGAAATTAGAGCATTTTGATACTGTTTCTAATACACAGAAAGATATATCACCTTATTTCTGCTTTTCTCATATAGGTGTTGGCATCGTTAAAATCACCTCACATTTGTAATTATAAGACCGTGGTTTGAATTGTTTATTGTTCTCTAAAATCTTAATCAGAACAGCTGAGATTTGCTGTGGCTCAAAATTATTTTCTTAATCAAATAAAAATGTTTAACCATTTCTTATAACAAGTTGAGAGAAAAATAGGTTGGTTTGTTCCTGTTAAAAAAAATTAAACAGATGTTGAAAAACTTTTCCATGCATTGTCACAGGAAAGTTGTCAGGATACTTGTTCTCCTATTCTGCTACTCTGTCTGTTCCTATTCTTGTGAAAAAATCTACCACACCCAGCAAAGCCTCCAACAAGAGCAGGGTAAAAAAAACCTTCACAGTAAACCAGTAAAGAAATTCAGTTTGTATCAGCTTAGAGATTCAGTAGTGTTTACTAATGCAATCTCTGCAGATGCCACTCCCCTAGTCACTCACAGTGCCTGTGTCTTGGCAAAAGCATCATTTCCAGGACGCAAGCGAGCGTCTCCTGCACAGTGGTCACGGGACCCAGACCCTGTGGTGCAGCTGTATTTTACACAAGCTATAAATTATTTAGAAAAGTATATCTTTTAATAAAGAAATGTATTTGTTACAATAATTTGGGGATTTTTAATTTTTATTCTCAAAACTGAGGAACATGCTATCATACTGTTTATGGTTTAATCCTGTATAAATCGTACTCAAAATTGTGTATATGTATCATCTTCAACTAGCAGAGCATTACAGTGCGTGCTTAATTTTAAGTGTGTAAATAAGTAAGTAACTTCCATGGAAGTTAAAGGGAATTTTTAAAAGTGTACTTTGAATGTTTTGCCAAATATCAATAGATATCCAAGGAGTACCTCAGTCAAGTTTACTTGCACTCCCTTAAATATAAACAAAGCAATTACTTTAAAGTTATATACACAGGTACCATTTCTGCAATTGCAATCATCCATAACAGCAAGATATATCCTATGGGCTTAAGAAAATATTTGGCAGTTGAGATTCTCTGCACGTTACACGGTCAGACAGATTATCTAATGTTTTTGGCCATACAAATCACTGAGTCCTAAGCCTATGATGACTATAAGTGAGAAACAATTTAGTAAGTAAATGCTTTTCCACTCACAAATAACCAGAAATACCACTTCACAGATATATTCAATAGAACTGAGCCACGTGATTAAACTTCAACTTTCCTTTTTCTTTGTATGATCTACTGGTTTAAATATTTAAATGACTGCTAACAGTTTAATATAGGTTATCTTGATCATGCAGAAATATGATATAAGTTCCTCAGTGTACTTGTCTGTATCAACTCTCACATATCCACTTACAAAGACTATTGTCTGAACTCCTGAAAACAAGATCTCAGTGAGGGGTTTCTTTTGTTGGCTAAGTAGCCATGTTTATTGCTGGGGAAATGTGGAAGTCCATGCATACCCTAGGGAGAATTTCTTAAGAGATGCATGACCAAGAAGTTTTCCTTCTAAATTTCCAGATAGCTGAAGCAAAGAAGGACCAACAGAGAGTCACAGCCTCAGAGCTGCTGGCAGGAGGCGATCACTGGGGTCTCTAGTCCATCCTCCTGTTCAGATCAGGACTATTGCCATCTCTCGATCAGGCCAGCCATGGCTTTGTATAGTCCACTCTCAAGACCTCCAAGGATGAAGATTTGACAACCTCCCTGGATGACCTCCTCTGGTGCCGCACCACCTCCAGGGGCAACGTAGCAGTGCTGGTATTCAGCGACGTGCTCAGCCAGAGCCAAAGGCCCAAGGAGGTCACTGCCAGGTGGCTTAATGGAGGTTTGTAATTTATTTATATCCAAATTGTCTACTGGCTCCCAAAGAGAAGTAGCAAATCAGAAATCAGGCACCAGGCTGGTTTGTCATTTTTATTGTCTTAGTTTTGTCTTTTCTGAGACTTTCACTTACTAGTGGAAGTCTCCCAAAAGCAGAAAAGTTTGCCATAGAAGCAAACCTAGACACTGCATTTGAAGTGGGATGAGACTGAGTCTTCTATTAGAGGGCCACACTGAAGTACCTCTACAGCTTGATCCAGCATTGCCTGGTGAGAGATGATGTGAGCCACATAGAGCAGATTCTAGTCTGGAKTTAATTCCATTTAGCTAGAAGTCTGTTGTGATCCTGAAGAGCTTGGAAATGTAAGCATTACATTCAAATGTGATGTTGGAGCAGGTTGTTGCTTGCAAGTTTGTTCCAGCCTGCAAGCTTGCTACAGCTTGTGAATTTAATTTTAGCTCTGGAACTTGCTCCAGTTTTGTAAGGTTACTGAAATCCTGAGAGAAGCCGGATTTCTTACACGCACCAAGAATAGCATGACAGTGTTTTCTTAAGAATTAAGCCCCCCCCAAAAAAGTGCCCCTTAACACCAAGGGCTTGAACCAGGTTTTCCCACCTGTCAAACACATGCTAGGCCATTGCTATTTGATAGCAATTACCCCCCACCCGCTTCCTCCCAGCAGCTCCAGCTTAGCTACAAGGATTTAATTAGTGAGTTTTTCCCAGCCCCAGAAACCAGGAGCCACAAGGAAGACCAGGAGCCAAAGTTGCTTGGTGCTGTGGTTTATACTGTGCCCTGCTTTGCTTTGTCTCCGCCGC
The DNA here is from genome assembly GCA_035582835.1 of Phoebastria nigripes. Lineage (NCBI taxonomy): Eukaryota > Metazoa > Chordata > Aves > Procellariiformes > Diomedeidae > Phoebastria > Phoebastria nigripes. Next base: position 2,127,375 of record JAYKAV010000078.1, on the reverse strand, counting down.
CTGCGTTGTCAATAAAACAAAAAAAAACGTTTTAAAAGTTAGAGCAGCATTGGTTTGACTAACAGCCTGCTCCTTGCAAAGTATTTGTATTTGAGCTTATTGAACATTCATTATGTATTAGACACTCAGCCTTGTAAAATTGATCCAGGAAAGGCTCACCACATCAGCTGGGCTCCTGCCTTGCTGGTTGTGTGTTGAGGAGTGCATTGCTTTTGCTTCCACGCTCAAGCAGACAGCACAGCAAAAGCTCTCTGAAGCAGCCTACCAGCAAGGGCACAATAATAGCTCTTTTCCTGACCATTAATTCAGACATCATGCAATCAGTCAAATGAATCTGTCCTCCTCTGCGGCTCTTGTGGAGATTGCTGTCCTCTCAGCTCCAATGAAAGGGACCCCAACTCGGTAGCCTGTGTCTTCCTTTAATTAGAGCCGGTGATAACCCATGGACCGGCTCATTTTGCCATCGGCCATATATCACATGGCCGTCGCTGCCTGGTACCAACAGATTGCTGTCTATAAACAGAGCACCTTTGATATGAAGACAGCAAGCCTGGGAACACCCTGTGAGACCACAAATACAGCTCTTGTAGCCCTCCTCTCTGAGGCTGTCCCACACAGCCTGGCTGGGTTTTCATGTGATTTTGATCCCATGTCAGAGCTGAAAGTTGCACGTCAGCCTTGAAAGAGCCCTTCGAAAATGCCTGTGTAGGCAGCCTCATTTCAGCGCCGAGCTTAACTGCTCCAGAGCAATCTGCATTTTAAGGAGAAACAGCTTTGGCAGTCCATCAACTTTCCTCTGTTTGTTGCTGCTGCATATTTTATGTCACCACCATATTACAAAATGAATACTCCGTATTACAAAATTAATATTGGAAATATTTCCTCTGCATTTCATGGACTTTATTTGTGCTTTGTTTTCACACAATTGTCTTACTTTCGTCTCTAGAGAAGTAATACTATTATTATCAAGGGCAAACAAGCCTGGAATTAATCTGATTTAATGTTTAATTATTACTTACAATGTTTTTTAGATTACATACCAGCATTGTAGAATGCCATTTTACAAGCTAGAACAGAGAGATGCACAGTAAGCTGGGACACTGGGATTACTCTGAGACCTCATCAGTGAGGTTTTTCAGCAGTAGCATCAGCCATTGCGTGGTGTGAGGTTTCGTTTAAATTGCCATTGCTCTGATCAAGGGAGCAGGCACAACACTTGGACAGGAAGCTGAAAAAATAATAAAAATTTTAAAGCTGAGCTGAGAGCACCCACCTGGATAATTTCATACTGAGCACAGCTCAGGCCTCCCAGCCTTCCTCTTTGGCAGCAGCTGTTGTCTGGAAGGTTACGCCGAGAGACTGCTATGAAAAGGAATAAAAAAGGAGGTGAAAGAAGATTACTGCACATGTGTTTAGTATCATCTACGTAAAGGTGATGGAGTATTTCTGTGGCTTCTTGTGAAAGCTGATAGGGTTGGGTTTCCCCTTGAGCATACCTGGCTGCCTTGCCTGTAGAAATCCTAAACAATACAGATGAAATTTTGGCCTCTCTGAAGTTCACGGATAAACTGCAGTTGGCATCAGTGAGAGGGAGGGGGTGAGACTCCGATTTTCCCCTAGTCTTATACTCTGCCTGCCCTGGGACCAAGGGCAGGGATCTGGCTATGTCAAAAATCCCCTTGGCAGGGGTCACCTGCACGAGCTGGGCAGCTGCAGCCCTGCCGCCTGCCTCGCTCTGCAGCTGTGAATTTAGCAAAGGGCTGTACTGAGGAGCCCTGTGTCAGCGAGACGGAGCCAGCGTGGCACACAGCAGTGCTGAGGTCTGCTTTGAATGCTGAGGATGACTTGAAGATGTTCAGTGCAGGCCTGTGAGCAATCCCTTCCTAGGAGGACAGTGATAGTGCACAAGCAAAATAGGGCTGTCTTCATGGTGTAGGGCTCTGCAGTAGGGGAGCGGACACATGATAATCTTTTGAGATCATTTCCAGGCTTCCTAATTTGTGTATGCGGTGAAACCCTGATGCTCAGCACTGTGTAGGCATCAAAATCAATAGCGGGGCAGCACCATCCTGTTAAAGACGGGCTTGCAGACCCAGGAGTAGGGCTGTCCTCAGTGGGGTTGTCTGCATTATTCAAGAGTGGGGAGGGAGCTGGAGCTGCGTCCTCAGGTCTAGCAGGGTTGCAAAATTCAATTTCTACTCCCTTTACTCAGAAGAAAAAAATTACTTTTATATTTCTCTTTTTCTCTTCTTTTTTTTTTTTTTTTTTTTTTTTTTTTTTTTTTTTTTTTTTTTTTTTTTT
>JAYKAV010000078.1:2093614-2125038 GCA_035582835.1 Phoebastria nigripes | reverse complement strand
AATAGTGGAGCTAAAGGGTGACTAAACATTGAATGCAAATTGTTTAATTTAAAATAGGGCTTACAACCTCCTGGCAAGTTCCAGACAAATTGTTCCTAAAAGCTCCTTATTAAACATTGCTTATTGTTGTCCACATTTGAAATTTAGTTTACATAAAGATTTAGGGGTAGTGCTAAATAATTACATGGCAGGATAATCTGTTCTTCTTATATATGGTTATAATCATTTTAAAAATCTATCCATGGAGTAGTTCAGGAACAACTATTCTTCAGCAGCTATTTTGGGGCAACTCAATGCATAGTCTATTAGAGGTATTACTTCTGCTGCAGAGTAATGAATCATATTTGCAGTCAGGAAGTCACTTGTGTAATTGTCACTAAATATAACGAATACAGGGCTATTTAAAGGGTTTCAGGATTGTCCGATGTTCTGGAAGACACTGTTTCTCTGGAAAGAAAGGGTAGAAGCCCCTTATTCCAGCTGCTCTTAGTGGTTTAATACAGAAGAAAGAGAGCTATCAGGATTTGTGCAATGGGATATTGTCGCACTTTTGCAATTCCTATATAAAGTGGAAAGGGGGCTTCTTAATTTGGAAAATTGACTTGTAAGCTGGGTATAAAAGTATAGCAGAATTCCTCTGCATATTAAAGCCCAGCTTATCAATTTTAAAACCATTCCCTTTGATTATTTATTCTGAGTCCTGTGTTAACACAAGACTAAACCCCATATTGCAAATCAAAGCAGATACTCTGAAAATACTCTGATTGTTGCAGACAAATTCCCTGGTGCTTCATTTGACAAAAAGATGGATTAGAACAAACTCCGGAGTGTTATTATTACCACTTACATGAAAGATTGTTTCTTTTATTTGTATTAATTACTGATTAGTGCTTTCTGTATCTTCAGTTCTTTCAGATGTTTTGAATGAGATGTATTGCTTTCTATAGTTTCTTATCTAAAGGGAACCCTGACAGAAAACTGGTATCTCAGCTACCGTGCACAAGGAAGTCATTGATGTGCTCAGATGCTGTACTTCAGGGAAAACCCTGGGTGAGATTCTTGGAGAGGTAAAAATAAGTTCACAGATAATACTGCAGACAGCTGATTTTCCACCCAACAATAATGTCATGAGTAAATATGGTAATTAACTTTAAATTGGAGTGCAGAAGGAAAAAGGAGCTGAGCGTGTAGGGCTCCTTGGGCGTGTGGTGGTTGGGGAGCAGCCCAGAGCTTGCAGCAGTCCTGGCTGCAGGAGAGGAGCAGGGCAGCCCCTCGCTGGACAGCTGCCTGAACAGCTCCTCCAAGCAAGCTGGCGTTGCTGACATCATCTGCCTGTGGTAATGCTCGAGGGCTTTTATTTATTTGGAAAGAAACACAACGGAGTGGCTCCTACCCCAGTGAATTTGCATGCTAACTGGGATGGAGAGGGTGTGGGAGATGTTCTAGCCAAAGCCTTCATAGACAGTTTGGCCTCTTACTGCCTGGTCAAACATTGTGGGTCAGACAGCAACCCTGGGGCTTGCAGCTGCTAATATGGCTCTTGGTCGTTACAGCCTGGTTGTTGCAATGATCTCAGCTGGGAGGGCCTTCTCATACAAATCCTCTTGGTCTCACCATTCAGGATGAGCAAAGGCCTTCTCTCTGCCTGGGAAAAGGCACTAGAAGAAGAAGCAGTTACATAGGTAGGTGGAGGAGGTTGTGCTTAAGAACCTTAAAATGTTACTGAGCCCTCATTTAGCCTGTGGAGATCTCAAAATGGAAAAATCCAAGGCAGGTTGCCAAGAGTTAGGACTGCACTTCAGCATCCTATCTGAGAAGAAAAAAAGAGGCTTCCTGAGGTTCAGGGGTCTGGCTTTCATACATTTTGTGCATAAAAATGATCACAATATCTTGGATGCAAGGAAGCAAGGCAGTTATTTAAGGTATCAATTAACATGAGACCAATATTTTGTCAGGTGACTGCATGAAATTCAGTGGTGAGCCTTTCATGGCCCGGGTTTTGTTAAAAAGGGTAGTTTTAAAATAGCCCGTTGTACATCAGCAGCTGATCTGTCATTTTCCATCATTCATGAGCACTGGGGCAAGATTAGACAATGGAGTCTTGGGTGAGAATTCATTAATTTCCTCCATGTTTTTAGAAATGTCAGAGGTGTAAAGCTGAGAATAATAAAAGTCAAACTCCTTAGATATATCTACTGGGCTACGAAGAATATTACTCTGAGCATCTCTGACAGTATACAGTGTCTTAGTGTGCATGTGTCTTTAATTGGTATGCAAGGAGTTTATCTGCTTTACTGCCTGCACTTATCAGAAAAGATATAAAATGGGATGGTGATAATGGCTGCCTTCAAAGAAAAAGATATGTTCTTTCAAGGGTGTAAGTGCAATAAATCTTTCTAGTTTAAGGGCTCACTGGAAGCAGGAAGATTCTGTTCTGCTGACAACTGAATGCAGGGAACTTTCCCAGGGGAAAACAAATCATGTTTCTCTATTCAAAATATAGTAAAAAGTCACTGAAATGTAGTACTCCAGAATGTATATTATACTATTTCCTACTGACTCCTTTACCAATTAAGACACACTTACATACTAATACATTTCTCAAACAGTTAATATAAGGTATCTGAATACATTTAGAATACACTTGTGAATGACTCCCACAGTAATCTACAGTTCAAATTTAAAAAACAAAAAAGACTAAAAATAAGCAGTTGACTTTAGGTCGTTTTTAAACTATACCACAGGAATTAATTTGCCTGGAATAAAAGAGACAATGCTGAGTTCATTGCTATTCCAGAACCATTCTGCGCATCTATGAAAAGCAGAGTTAATACTACAGGCACTTATCGGGTCTTGAAGGGATCATTTGTGAGTTGAAAAGAAATCAGTATATTTACTTTAGAAAAACCCACATTATTCATAAGAATCAAACGTTGTGCCTGACTGTTATGGAGAAACAAAACAGACAAGGGTGTTTTAAATTGATCTGTCAGTATGGTGCTTTCCAGTGCTCACTTTGTTCATGCAGCCAGCAACTGATGTTAGCATGAATTTAAATAATTCCTCTTGCCTTGAATAATGACCACGAAAGTTGAGTAATGGTGTCTAGGAGACATCCTAACTTTTGAGGAGCTGCCTTTTATCTAGGACTGTTTGTTTGCTCCTCACCTCCCCCCGCCCTTAATTGCAGGGAGGTGCTCCGCACAGCATACGACTAAACATAATACAATTTGATTTGTGTTGCAGTGTTCTCCAAAGAACAAATCTGTAAAATTACAACATGTGAAAGCTTAACACAATGATATAAAATGGCAGTGGCACGGTTCATATCTTAAACTGACAGACTGATGGTGATTATTGCAAGGACAATGCCCTGCATATGTCAAACGATTTGCAAATAATTTATGTCACCTTATCCTCCATTATTGTTTTTGCAGAGGACATAAACTGTGTCACTAATATTAAACTGTCGGCAAAAAAAGCCTACCTCAGCTTTTTCCTAGCTGAGAATGCAAAGACATCTGCGCAGAGACAAACATGCATATGGCCATCATTTGTCCAACATCTTACACATTGTGAAGGTTTTTTACTTGAAATGCCAACCTATGTGGCAGATGATGTATGTGTTTCTTCAGTCCTGTGATTACCAGCACAGAGCTGCTCTGCAGTGCTCTTCACCTCATCAGTTCCACAAGCTGCACTCCAAGGTGTGTGAAACATTTGCAGGGAGATGGCATCTGACATGCAGCAAGGCAAAAGCATTCTGGTGTGAATATTTGACTCCAGATTTTGTTCAAATCAGGGTCAGATTCTGACCTGGAGAAATTAGTGTGGGTAGAGATTTAGCACTGCAAAATAGCAATTTGAAAACTGGAATGAATATATTTTAAAGATGGGGAAGCAGAGGAACGTGGTGCTGTCTCCTGGGTGACTCCCAAGGGGCTGTAAAGGAGAGGGGAAGGAGGAAGGCTTTGTAAATGACCTGGGCTTTATTCTTTTGGAAATAATCAGAGGACAAGGCAATCTTAGTCATTTCTATTTGTTAAGTTGCATCACCTCAACTGCTGGGTTCTTTGTTTAGGTTTTGATGGTTCATTTATTACTACCAAGAAATGCCTTTGAAGGGTGATTTTCAGAGGCCGTTGTGGTTAAAAAAGCAGCAAAGAATGCAGTGTGGTGGTTGGAGCGTGGAGCTGCTCTAGATTTTGCCCTGCTCACATTTGGGACAAATTACTTGCAACTGCTGTGGCTTGACTTACTCTTCTGTCAGGCAGGTTTTTCTGTCTGACTCATCCACTTGGCTACATTTGCCAAGTATTTCGTAATCTTTGGCTAGAAATCACTCGTTTGATTGCAGATCGGTGACATTTCAAATGGGATGCATCAAACAACTTCTGTTGGCTTCAGTGCAAGAGATGGCTCCAATTCATTGTGGTGAGGAGGACAATATACTGAGAAACTCACTGACCTGATTTAAGGATTGAAAGGGCACTCCATTCTCTTATTGCTACCAGTTTTTCCTCTTTTGGAAGCCTCATTTAAGCATTTTGCACTGTTAACCCCCTCAGGAGTGAGGAATCTGCTCCTTGCCCTTCCAAGATTTTCTCAGCCTACTTCTCAGTAAATCACAGTTTATGACTACATTGATAATTTTTTATTATTATAATACAAAAATGCCAAAGAAATTTGAGAAAACTGCATTATCCAAATGAGTTTTAATCTTACTTTCCATTTTTCCAATGTTGAATTTTGTCAAACTTCAAAAAAAAAAAATTAACACCAATTACCTTGTTATTGGAATTGTTTGTGATTAGTGAGTTAGAAAAGCAGATTTTAGGCATCATAGTTTATGGAAACACAATGTGTTTCCTGTGGCACTAGCATTTGGACTCACTATAGATACACGGAGCAGAAGGTGGTAGGCTTGCAGGATACTTCTCTCTCACTAAACAAATCCTAGAAAGCATACTGGTTTCTCTATTCACACTAAGGTGATTTTGCTGGCACAAGGAATCTCTTTTGAGGCAGAGGGAGGAATGCAGTCCACAGGCGTGAAAACCTTTCCTAAGGGTGAGCCCCTTCCTTTTCCCAGTGCAGGAAGACCCTGAAGTGGCAGCAAAGGCAGGGGGATCATGGAAGGATGTCAGGGAGAAAGGGCAGCAGGACAGGCCCCAGGAAGATGCACTGAACCAAATGAAAGTGCCTCCATAGAAACAGGTCTGCAGGAGCTGTCCTGTGTGTGTCAAAAGCATTTCCATCAGATGACGGGCAGCGTTTTCCACAGCAGAGTTTTTAGGCTTTGCTACAAGTGTGCTTTGGCATAACAGCAAGACTTCTGCACTCACGCTTGCATGTAATACACAAGTCACAGTCAGGTCTGTGATCTTTACACACACATGCAGAAACCTACCTGCCTTTTACAAAACATTATAACCTACAACAAAATATGCTGGAGATAAGTTTATTTAAGTAGATAAAAACGTACCCTTCCCATAATGCCCCCAAACTACTGATCTTCATCAACTGGTTCCTTAAACATGCCACAACACAGACTTAAAGCTGCAAATGAAAGAGATCATGGAGATCGTCAGTAATCTCAGCTATATACTTCTTGGCTAGAAGGCATCATAGATCAAGATGCAATGCACTTCTGAGGGAAGGAGCCGACAAAAACTGCAAAGGAATTTTAGAGAGGAATTTACAGGAATCAAGCTAGAAACAGCAGTGGACTTAAAGGGAAGTTTTTATTGTCTTGACAAGAAAAGAAAGTGGGCATCTCTTAATCTAACAGTTCAAGTGATAACATCTAAAAGATGAAGGATAATTTTCACAAGATAATCTCAGGCAATAATCCTGTGCAACAGTGACAAAACTGTTGATCTCAGCAGTGAGACAATGGTGTGACCAGCAACAGATAGTTCAAAGTCAAGAAAACCTGGCCAAAATTGTAGCTAAAAGTAGAGAGAGAAGAGATGTCACCAGCCATGAGAGGATGACAGAGCCAACCTGAGATGTATGACTAGGGAGGTGGACTTGATGCTGACAAATCTTTGGCAGGAAGAAATGGTACAAAGTGTAAATTCATGCTGAGAGAAGACAAACTTGGAAAAGGAAGATGCTCTGGGGACTGGGTCATGCCATAGTTTGACCAGACCGGCTGAGTGATGGCTGGTCTTCTTTCCAGCTCCTCGGAACTTGTCACAGCTAAGCTGCACTGGTTCATCCCCACAGCGCCTGCAACAAGGTTCATTCAGATACCCTCTGATGGCTGCCTGCTTAGTCTAGGAGGATGGTCTTCTGTTTGCAACAAGCCCTTTGCTGCTGCTTTTATTTTCTATGAATGATCATACTTTTCATTCTTGTTTCAAATCTTTGACACTGAACTGAGGTCACAAACCCTGGAAGACTGATTATTTCAGCAGTGCTTGTAGGGAAGGTGACCATCATGCCCTACATCCTCAAGATTTCTAATTTTCTTCTTAAATCAGAATAAACTTCTAGGTAAAAAAAAAAAAATCTAGATGAGAGAGCGTTTATGTGACATAAAGCTTGCTTACAAAAATGTCTTTATCGACAAACTGGGTTACTGTCAACATTAAGCCAAACAGAAGAGGTGTGAGTGCATGTTGACCTCTCATGTCAGCTCACTATTTCAAGTCAGCCTCTGGGCACACTGGCTTGGTGGACAGGAGTTACTTTGGCTGCCACAGATGCCAGGAGGGGCAGTCCATCTGTGTCAACAGTGGGAAGTTCTTCACCTCAACTAGTACCAAATTTGAAGTCTGCAGCAATAGATGGGAATGGCTGATGATCTCTGTGGAAAAAGCCTGTGCCTTCTTTCCAGCAAATGAATTAGTTGGAGCCAAAAAGGGTCTCTAAAACTCTCACTATTTTTCTTTTTTCTTGTAAGCCTCAACAAACAAACAAAATTGCACCAAAGTTTCTGCTTGCTTTCAGTGGTGGCACTCCTCTCCCAGACTGAGTTCTTCGACCATATTCAAGGCTAACAGTCAGTTTTTACATCTCATTTATGAACACAGAAAATAGCATTTCTGTGGGCGTTGTTACGCGGTCAGCTCCTCAGCTCCCCGCAATGGTCTTGCAGGGAGAGGACGTGGTATGTCACAGTGACTTGGTGGCTTAGGGTTGTTAACAGCACACACAGACCTCATTTCAACGTAACCACTTCTGTGTAGGCCAACCCTTTTTGTATTTACATGTGAAATACTTCTGATCAGGTGGCTGAAATTTGTAGGCTCTTTTAATCCCATAGGTGACTAATGGCCCCAGTATGGATACAGTTACCTGGGTGTAAACTTAATACTGTTGATGTTGCTGATTTTGTTTCTTGCACCCCTATTACTGCCTTCACAGTGGTGTTTTGCCAGGCTGGTAACTGTTCCTATGGCAAAACCTTCCAGCCTAGACAAGCCCTAGAAGGTTAAAGTTACTTCAACATTTCTTTCGAGGCGATTACACAAGGGACCTTGAGCCCCCTGCCAAATGCTACTTTTTTACAAAGTTGTTGAGGGTGTGAGCCAAATATTGCAAACTTCTGACGCAGATGAGTGCATTTTAGCAGTTTGTGAATGACAAAGGAGCGATCAGCCAGGAAAGTTTCAAACTTCATCAGGGTATAGCCTGACTTTGCTAATGCTTTCTACTTCCAACTCGTACTTTTATCCTAAGATCAGATAACGAGTAGCACTTTTTCTTTGTAACAATTCATTAATCAGAGAAATGATCCTTGCTAGTGTTTAGATGTTTTACTTAATTTGGTACTTCTGGCCTGCTGCCCCAGTAGTGCCAAAATTATTATTTCTCACCCAGCAGGTGATAAATAACAACTTCAGTCATGATTAATACCATGAATTTCTCAACCTGACTAATGCAAAAAACTTCAAACCTGCAGAACAAGTGGGTGCTAATTGTTGTGAGAGCCATTGGAGCTGCACTCTGCTTGTAAAGAAAGCAAGCCACAGGAAATGAAGCGTTTTCTAGCAGCACAGCTGATCCTAAGAGGCATCATTAAGTGCATCTCAGCAGCATTCTCCATGTGCAGGGCTAGGCTCTTTTTTTCCACAACACTGAGCTTTAAGTACATTTGAGAAGCAGGAGATTGCCAGGTTATTTTTCTTTCCTTGGGGAGGAGGAAGGGAAATAAAAGGCAGAGAAAATAGCAGATTAATATCTCATTAACACCACTCAATACTATAATTTTTACTAACTGATATGTGAAGAGTGATAGATCCTAGCAAAAGCTGCTACCACTGAAGCTCCTTCACATAATGTCTGTCTTGAAATCTCATTACAACATCATAAAATGTAGCATCAGAGACTCCCCAGTCAAGGAGAGCTTTCTTCAGAGAAGGACAGGAAAACCAGGGGATCAGGAAGGGCTGTCAGCTGGAAACAATGAACCAATACTATAAATTAGCCTGTGGCTGAAATCCTGGCCACTTTTGAATCACAAGCTGGTTTGCCACAGCCTGTGGTGGAGCAGGATGGTTGCTCCATTTTCTGTGCTGTACATGCCGTGGTGCAGGGTACACGGGATCCACAGTTTAGCTATGCATACAATGCTGTGCTGGTCAGGCAAACGAGACCTTCACAACATCTGGAATTGGCACCACACGTTTCTGATAGGAGCAGACACCAGAATCCAACAAGGACATGAGCAGGTAACTGTGCTGCGCAAGATTAGTCCCTTCCACAGAAACATCTCGGGAATGGAGGAGCAGTCCTGTTTTTACCAGGACTTTCCCAGTTGTTTTAGCTCCATCAGGCAAGGAAAGCACCTGCTACTTTCCAGCTAGCATTTAGCTCAACTTGAGCATCTCCATATGAAGCTATTAATTCATGGAACAAAAAGACTGCGAGGAGAAAACCACCATGGGCAAGTGATTTATACATTGTTCAGACTCAGTAATGTCTATTCACTTGTAGTTATGAGTGCTTGCATGACTTTGTGTACTGTTTTGGTTGAGTGACTCCTGCAGTTCCTGGTGGGGCATATTCAGAGGATGTATGTTAAGCCATGGTGCAGCTGCTCCTGACATTCTTTCTGTTAGAAATCTAATTTTTGTCTTAATTTTGGGAAACTTAAGAAGTTCCAGCTGTCTGCTTTCTTCACCCAAAATAGCCTCTGGGAGCTTGAGATTTTTGAGCTTGAAAAGCTAGAAAAGAAAATCATCACCCACACTGCCCTGCTACGTGAGACAGACCATAGGCCTTCCTGGCCTGATTCCTGCCTCTGGTGCAGCAGCTGTACTTCAGTCATGGCAGATCTAGAAAAATGCACAACCCAAGAGTAAAATTCTCACAGAGTGTACTTGCACAGCCTTGTCTACTAGAGGGCCACTCAAACTAAAACTAACAGAACACCCTCTTTCCTCGGCCTTGGATAAGGCAGGTTGGTTGACTTGAAGTTCAACTCTCTTGCTAGAAAGGTTATTGGGTTTGGGTTGGTTTTGGTTTTGTCCACCCTTAACTGGTCTTATTGCTGGTCTTGTTTCAACTTCTCATTCTTTTTCTTGAACTGTGCGTAGCATTTCAGGAGCAATCAGCATCAGTGTCCTTTATAGGACTGCGGCTTCCCAGAGTTAAAGCACGGCTTGCAAGCTTTGATCCTCGGCACTCAGCTCACTCTGCTCTGTAGCACTAGTCATGCTAGCAATGTCATTTAAAAAAAGCATAATGGTTTCTTGTATTTATGAAGCACAAAGTATCTCCTTTGTCTAGGATTTTAATAGCTATTTTCAATGCTGGTAGCAAACCCAAGATTTTCCTTGTAGTTTTAAGTTTAGATATTGCCTAGAATGAGGTGCAGCCTGAACTACAAACCAGCCCTGTGGCAAACATGTCGTATAGAAAGTATGCTCTTCAGTCAAGGAAGTAAAGAATGCTTTTTCCCATTTAAATTTTGTTTTACTAATTAAGTTATCAAAGTCACACACAAGGAATGAGGGGTGGTTAAACTTTCAGAAACTATTCAGTTTCGCTTCCAGAGCTCAGTCTCTGCTTGTCCTCTCACTTCAATATTGAAAACTCTGTGTAATTTGCCTGTCTCTGTATCCTTAAGTGCAGTCTGAGTAGCGCAGGTGGATTTACACAAACTTTGTTTGTAACAGATCAGTATCTTTTGCCAAACCACTTCCACAGCATTTGAGTATAGTTTCTAGATGAGACATTCAAAGTAGGTTAATGCATATGGCTACCTCAGTGAGGTTTTTTTTTATCCTCTGAAGTTACAAAGCTTGCTATATGTTACCACACAAAATTTGCAGTAACTATCTGTTCAGCATTCAAAGTGATGTACTACCAGTGCTTGCTCTGCCTCACAGAAACCTTGCCAAAATATAAAAACATGGTTTAATTCAATGCTGTTTCAAAGCAATTGCTAAAACTTGGTTACAAGTTGGCTGATGGCCACTGCAGCCTTGAAAGAGGAGGAATACATGCCCACTTGCACTTTCTCAGACATCATGTAAGTTAATGCCTGTGCACAGGTGGGTTTGGAAATCCATTAAGTGAATTACTTCTGTAGTTCAGGCTACTGGTAGCAGAACTGCCAAAACCACAGAAGCTAGGTTAAAATCTTTCCTCATGAATGGTGCCCTGTAAATAGTAGGAGGTAAAAGGCAAGTTTAATTGCACTGGATTAAGATACTTCAGTTTTCACACAGGATTTCCCCATCACCGTGGCATTGCTCGCTCTAGAGACTATTAGAGTGTGTTTTTCTCTCAAAGTAGTGTATATCAATATTCTCTCCAAACTAAGAAAAAACCCACAACAAATTCTTTCCAGTTTTTCCAGAAGTTGGATTAATGCAGAAGAGGAGGCTCAAAAGAAATATCTGGGTTCTCAGTTACCAACCGCTTTGATAGCAGGAATTGTCACTAAGCAGTCAAGAGTTGATGGGTTTTAGTTTGAAAAGGTATTCAACATACACGTGTGAAATTTTAAGACTGAAATGCAGGACAAAGGCAATTTTCCTCTCCTGGTGAGAGTGATTTGATAAAAGGCCAAGACCCCCTTTCGTATCGATACTCATGTCAGTTTGACTCCAGTAGGACTCCTATATCAAAAAGCAGGCAGTAAAAATTCAGCTCCATTTTCCAGTCAAACTGACAAGAGTGGTCCCCGCAGGGAATAAGATAAGTAAGCAGTAGTGGTTCATGAGCCACGGAGTCAAGAGAGACCCGGTCAGTCCAAGGTATGCAGCTGCTTTCTGCTCAGTTTTTAAGAGAGAAGGAAACGGCAGCCAAAAATCTCATGACCACTGCATAACCAGTTCAAGCCATTAAGTATTTTGATAGTGAGGAGTATAGTCAAAAGAATGAATTTCATCATAAGAAAACACAACGATTCCAACTAGCCAAACAGCCTGAGCTGGTTCCCAGTTGTGCCCAGGACCTCCCGTGTGCATGAGGACTGGTTTTGCCACCAGCACGTTCCTGGGGTTGTTAGCGCTTTTGGAAAGTGTCAAGTACAACTGACAAAGCAGAACAGAGTGGTGCCATTTAATCCATTCAAAGAAATACGAGTCAGATCGAGTCCTTGCCTACACACAGGAACTCTCCCTTGAGAAGTTCCACATCGCCAGGGGTTTTGGTGCACCACAATGATATTTCTTTGTTTACTGCTGTATTATTGTGCCTACATGTATCATAGGATAATTCAGAGGCAGAAGGACCAAGGCATGCCAGCCACAGGCTCATACCAAGTCCTTTTGCTACGAGAACCACTCCAGCAAGTACGTCAAAGTTCAGAAGCAACGTTAACATACTGGAAGTGGAAATGAGAAGACAGACGCTTACCTAGCAAATTCATTTCTTAAACAGAGCAAGACAAGCTGAGGATTAAAACTGGGAAATCATAGGAAGAAAAGAAAAATTTAAATCCAAAAACCAAAGGTGAACAAGAAATAAAAGCAGAGGCAGGACACACATAAGAAGAAGTAATGACAGCCAGGAGCTACTTTCACACAAAATAAGAACTGACTGAATAAAATCACATCACTTGTGTGCCGCAGAGCTCCAAGACATTTTTGTCACCCAATTCCTGAATGAATTTTGGCTGAGGGAGGCAAACTTAAGATCTCTAATGAGTCCTTTCATTCCCAGCTTAATAATTCTAACTAGTTTACCACACAACTGTCTTCCAGGGGTCCTGCCAACAGGATCCCACCCATTAACTACACAGACATTAATTACATAGACATAAAACTTAGTAAGAAAGGCATTTAGAAAGATCAGAGAGAAACTTTTTAAAGGATTTTATTTTTTTTAATACAGATACAATATTCTTCCAAGGTCACTTTAGAGTAAGTGGCATACAGGCTATTAAAATGGAAGTGCCCATACAGTTGTTTCAGGTTAAACATGCACAGTATATTCTACAACACAAAAACTGCATTTAGAGTTTTTTCTTGCTCCAGAATGATTTGGCAGCTTCAAAAAGCTAACACACATTTCCATTCTCAAAATCAATTCATTGAACAACAAAACCCAAAACTGAAATGCAATCCACTCCAAGCACCAACCAACACACTTATCTCAGTAAGGACCTCTTAGCAGGTCGGGCTGCAACAGTTGCAGAGCTGTCTTTATCATGACCCTCAAAGTACTGCTGCTCTATTCGCCGACAAAAGGCTGTGAGATTACTGTAGTTTTTCACTTTTTCAGAGAGTTCATCAGTGGTTAGTTGAGTAGTAAGGATTGTGAACAGATGTCCAAATACCAAAGCATCTAATTCAGTTGGTCTGTAAAAACAAACAGAAAAAAAGAACAGGTATTTTGGAAGGCAAGTCCTGATGAAGAAAAACCCTGCTGTTCTGAATAACTTTTAGATAGCCACTCAATCTAAGAATTGGGAAGAAATCAGGCAACACTGAACTTACCAAATGCATGAAAACTGTGTCTACAGTACATAAGCATACTGCTAGTTCTCAGTATGGCATCTTTCTTTGCTTTCGGTAGCTTGGAAGTGTGGAAATAACACTTCTTAGAAGGGGCAGAGTTACTCATCCAGTATCAAACCATGCTCCACCTTTTAGTTCTGTAATAAGGGCAAATGCTTATTAGGTCTTTTGGGGGTTTTTCTTTTTCCTCTGCAGATGTATATAAAAAAACCCCAGCTATTATCTCACAAAGGAAAAAAAAAAAAAAAAAAGAGGAGGGGGAAAAAAGGTATAAAACCCCTAATTCCCTCTTTGTCCTTTTCAATAGTCAGGAACTATTCAACCAATAAGAAAAGGAGCTCCAGGGTGACAGCAGCTGGAAACATCTCTTTTTTGAAAGGGGACTACACAGGAGAAAACAGGTATTTTGGGAAGCAGTGGTCTATTGAAAGTTTTCAGCCCTACCTTATTTTAGGTACAAGCCTTCTGAATTGTCATCCTGGACCTTTGTATGTAACTAGCCCATGTGCAAATAATTTTTTTTTTTCCCAAATATATTAATAACTTAAGAGTCCTTCATTACTGGTGTTCAAGGTAAGCAGCATGAGGGTTTTCTAACTGATAAATTTTTTGCCTTTCTATTTGTGGATCACTAAGAACTCTCCAGTGGAGATGTGGACCCTTGTATAACAAACTTAAATCTGTCAGCAACAGGCTGCTTTTCTTATTTACCTCCTACAGACTCCCAGACATCACAGACTGAAAAATACTGGACTAAGACAACATACTCTTTTAGTAATATTTCAGACAGCTAAAAAGCTTAAAGGTTGAAACTGTACCAAGAAAGCCTGGTTAACAAACAACAAAAACAAAATCCCCAAGCTACAATTCTTTACAAATACAGAAAGAAAATTTAGGAGATACTATGTTTAAGAATTATTTGAGAAGATGCAATTCAAACTTGTCTTCTATAATGCGTATTTCTGTATCCACTGAATTTACACTACCCACATAGTCTCAACTTGGAAAAGATTAAGGGGCAAAGACACACGCAGAAAAGTAACCAAGACCATAAGCTGCCTTTTGAAGACCTCTCCCTGTCCAAATGTAGTTAACTGAAGTCCAGACCTGAGCACTTCTAGTCTGGTCCACGCACAGGAGACAAGAAGGAGCTAATGTGATGTGTTATTTAAATCCATAACATTTCAAAAATATTGAATTATTGGAAAGAAAAAAAAAAAAGGGAAAAAAAAAAGCATTTTGCAATTGGAAGAAACGGGTGAAAGCAGAGGGCATCCCATGAAGGTCAGGTTGTTCCTTTTTTCTCCCCTGGGAATGTGAATCTTAGTTTTCACTTTGCAACTGACCCTTTGTCGATACAAGGCTAGCTTCTCCCCCAGTTCTTACAATTCACAGGCACCCTCACGCTAATTCAGTTCATTCAGAGCTGCCCCTGGTGTTAAGAAGGGCCAGAGAAGCTGTCCTGGCCAGGATGGCATGGCGTACATTCACTCCCCTGTACCTAGTAGAGAACGTTACCCAAGAAATACAAGTAAAGCTTTAAATGTATCATTTTTAATAAGAAACTAACTGTATAAAGGTGTACATTTTTAGCCTACATAAGTTGTGGTAGACTCTGTAGAGAAGACAAGCAGGAGTAAAACTAAATCATAAATAGAAAAAAAAAAAAAAAAAAAAANCAGAAACTTACAGAAACTTTCCTTTTAAAACCTTTAATTACTTATTTCTGAAATTTCATGTTTATATTCCAGTCACACATTTGTATTTCCTCAACTAATCATGTAGCATTAAAATAAAACAGGAGTTTTCCATATATATATGTGGATATATATCTATATTTCACATTCCTGGATGTAATATTTCAGTAAAGAGTAACTTACTGCTTATTGAAGAAATATGGTTGTGTTCCTAATCTCTGGGAGAGTGCCTGACAACACTGATCTACATCTTCAAGCACCTATCAAACCACACAAGAGATAAAAGATCCGTATTGTCAGGAAATACCAACATTGCCAAAAAGTAACCTTCTTACTGTATTTGCACTGACGGTGGGAACAAGGAACATACAATGTTGGAACATCAAACGCTGTTAAAGTCAGTCAAACCTACACAGTAGGCAGGTAACTAAGTGTTACTTAATCTAACACTTGATGTAAAGCAATTCTGATTAAGTGCTTCCCCATAACATTTATAACTTAGCTTAATTAAAGGTACTAACTTATACCCCAAAACTGCTTTGCCCCCCCCCCCCYTTTTTTTTTTTTTTAAGACAAGGGAAGCCACAAGCCTGCAAAGCGTGCCTATTGACGCCATACAGGAAGCAGGGGTCGTAACTTGCAACCTATTTTCAGGACTACAGCCTAAACTAACATCACCAGAGATGTACACTCATGGTAAAACATCCTTCCTCCCACCCCATCGGGTTGCACATAATTTAAGATTTATTGCTGCTGAAGGCAAATACCTGACTCCAGATAATGTTTTAAGTGCAGAATGTATTTTTTACAACATCTGTTTCAAGCAAGTGTTACTCTCCAAAGCCTTTAAAAAAAATCTCTGTGCACTTGGGCATTGGCATTCTGATTTCAGTTCTCAGGATATCAAGGCTGTGTCTGTACTAACGATGATCGGAAGAGCGTTCGGTAGGGAAAGGAGGTAGATCTCGGTGGTAAAAAAAAAAAAAAAAAAAAAAAAGAAAGAAAAAATAAAACAGGGTAAAGAAATAAGTTTCACTTTTCATACTGACCTGTTCAAGTGTCTTGCCAGCCCATCCAATGGCTTTCATCTTTCGCCTTACCTCCCATTGCTTCTGATAGGACAAAATGCGGTTAAGAGGCCACGGGTAAGGGGAGCCATACCTCGGGTGAGTAATCTTTGTTTAAAAACAGAAAGATACTGTGGTATAATATAAGAAAATACAGATACCTCTACGCACAAAATAGCTAATATTCACATATTYCTACCAGAAAGGGAGCTGTAAAAGAGAAAGTGAGTTGTGTGATATGCTGTAATTCTTTGCACAGAATTTATAGTTTGCAGCATAACCATTTAGAACTATTGCTTCAGAAACATATACAAAACCCATATCTATTTTGCAGTCAGCTACCTCCAGTAATGACACAACTTCCCTAAAACATATATGCAAGCAAAATTAAAGTGAAAAGGCTGTATCATTAATGGTATAAACCTCAATGTTTCATTTATGAGTAGGGACTTGCAATTGTGAGCAAAAGTGTTTTCTCATTAAATTTTAATTAAGATAAATGCTGCAGAACCACTCACCTCCTCTACCGTAACATCATCACACCATTGGAGATAGAGCTAGGAACAGAAAGAACACTTACTACAACTTCCTGACAAAGGAGAATACAGAGACAATCATTTCTCACTAGTAAATTTTCTTTTCTATATTAGATTAAATTTCCATTTCATTCCTTCTGTTAGACCTCTGAATGTAGAAAAGAAATTAAAACTGGAAGGCGAAAGCCCAGTTGCTAGCCCTTACTTCGCCAGCACCAGGACCAAGCTGAGACCAAAGGCCCACTCCCATTGCCCACGCCGCACACAACTCAGCGCACAGGTTACCAGCCCTCAGCCACCTGCTGCTTGCCAGCATTTCCAACACTGTTCCTACGCTGGGATTGTGTCACATTAACTGGCCACGGACACAAACCACTGGGCCCCCAGCCTCCCACTAGGCGCATGAGCACACACACTGTGGAAGGTGACAGCGGGATGCTCGGCCAGCGGTGGGGTGGGGTAGGATCCCAGGAGCCACCGGCATTTTCTGTCTGCGGAAATTGGTTACTTCCACAGCTACGTGACACACTTCAAGTAGGTCAGGGGAATCATACCTGTGGCTTGTGTCTACAGGAACATTTCAGCAAGCAATCCATAGGGTACAGAAAATTTATTCCTGCCTCCTTTCACCTCAAAAGTTGATGACCTAATCTAAGAACAAGCAGTATTTCCAATATAGGGAAAAATCCTAAAACTTTCTTGCCTATAGTCACTTATGTAAGTGTGTGGAGTTACTATTGTTTGCTGTACCTCTGCTGTCAAGAGCATATTATTGACTAATTCCATGTAGGCTTTCATCTCAGCTTTTTGGACTTCATCCAACCCATCACTGAGAGAATGGCCCTAATGGGGAAAARAAAAAAAAAAAAAGACACACATGTAAGAAAGGATATTGGAATATACAGCAATGCCTGACCCAAGGACCTCTGAAGTCAATAAGCTTTGGCTCAGATCCTGATCGCTTACACAGTTCAACAACAAATTACATATGCAATTTTTACATACAGTGTCCTTTAGAATTAAAAAAGGAATCATCATTATGTAATATAGCGAATCCCCAAGAAGTGTAGACTATTATCAGTTATCGGTGAACACAGTTTGAGAACACGGCCTCCTGGTTACTGTTACCTCTGTGGCAAGAAGTAAACACAAATTTACATGTGATACAGCTTTATCAACTGCTCAGTGAAAAGACAATGTTTTCAGAAATATGGGGCAGTGAGCAAAGGCAAATTTAAACAGTATCTGACACTTCAAGATTTAAACAAGTCAGTTCTGGGTTTAAGAGCTCCGAGACCCAGAGACAGGGCACGTAGAAAAACAGTCTTAGAAACTGGCACTGGTACACAGCCATCCCACATAGGATTTACTTCCAGAATTTGAGTAAATGTCAAAGAAAAACATTTCCACCTCAACAAACTCCTATTCCAGGATATCTTTCTTTTAAAACGGCACTAGATTTCTACACTGTTTTAACAAATTAAGTAACATTCCAGAAGAGCACACCAAATCAGCACAATGCTAAGCAGGATTAACATGCTATTCAGTAACTGATGAAAACAATGTACTATTATTACCTTGGCTTTTACAAACTGGACTATGGGCCCAAGTTCAGATACTACTTGATTTCCCACATGAATAAAGGGTACTTTGCCTGTAAAATGAGAAATATGTTTTAGTGAGAGGTTTTTATACATGTAAAACATCATTTCCAATTTTCAAAGCAATTAAATATTGCAGGTACACCTGAACATCAGTGGTTTTTTTCAAATGAGCACAGGTAAAGCTCTAACATACATAGCTCACCCACTGAACGTTTGTACCAGCAAAGATCTTCCTCCTGATCTTCCCCCTCCTGAACTTCTCCTACATGCAATACTTGCAATTGTGTATTTCAAGGTTATTGAGTGACTTGTATTTTAATAATGGATTTTGCTTTGCTGGAAAGATTTAATTCAATGTTTCTCTGAAGTACAGCTGGGAAACCCCAGGAAAGCAGACAGAGCCCTTAGCTAGTTTTACAACACAACGCTTTCCCACCCTCCCTTCTAACCCACTGGCAGGGAAAGGGCTGCTGAAAGGATGACGGGAGATGTGGCACTGTGCCCAGAAAAGCAAGCAGGGGGAAGTGCAAACGCACACTCCGCAAGGCAGGGTCTTGACCCTCCCTCCTCCGGTCCTTCAGTTTTCCAACGACTGGGCCAGCCGGCCCTTGTTGGCTGCCCCAGTCTTCACCCTCTAGTTGTGAGCTGGCATTTTCAAATGCCCATGGTCCTGGGGTCAGGAACAGGTTCTCAGTATGAGACCCACAGCTTCACGATCTGGGGGGCTGGGAGGAGGAAGGAGCTTCTTCATCATCATGGAAGCAAAATGGGATTAAAGCTTAACACTAGTAAGGCTCAACATTCAGTCTATGAAGCCGAGCCCTGAGGGTCCAGCATGGAGCAGGGCTAAAAACGGCCAGACCTCAAAAAGAGACTGGGAAACAACTGTGTCACTGGTGGAACTTGTGGGGGTGTGAAGGGCTCCCGAGTCTGTACGCACCACCTTCTCTGCTTGGTAACTTTTCTTACATGCAGAACTGAGCCAAAGCTTTAAGGCTGGCAGAGAGACAAGAGGAAGCCCTGTTACACACAGCAAGCCACAAAGAATGACAGAAGTTGCCTTATGCCCCTTTTTCCCAGCTCTCAACATGTGAAGCTGAGGGCTTCTGCTCTAATCCACCCTAACCACATTGGTCATTCTGAAAATCTTCATCCAAATGCAATTGACAAACATCAACCTTAAATTTAAGGCTAAATCTTTTAGGATTACTTACGTGATTGAAATCGTCCATAAAATGGAGATAAATGCTGGATGTTTTGTATTACTGAGAACATCCTCACACCCAAAGGCAGTAAACAAGCCTGCCCAGCGCAGTGGGGCACAGCACACTCTTCATTCCCGCCTCTCGCTGTGGGCAAACTCTGCTCTCGATAGCCCAAAGAGCAAGATCAGTACCTGCCTGACTCCAAATATCTTATTAGCAATACATTCACTCTTTTCACTGAAACACAAAAAACCTACTGTTCAGCCTAGCTCAAACACAGTTCACGCTAACAGCGGATTCAGTCATGGTTTTTATCATGAGATTCACTTCTCACTGGCTCGATCAGCCTAAGGGTAGTAAATGAAGTGCATCACACCAACAAAGGCTTCATCTGCACACGCTGCATGTTGAGGAAGGAAACGCAGACCTCTCTGAGCTGCAGAATTTAGCAGTTTCAGTCGGACTGTACTTCACACACCAAGACAGTCCTTTGGTATTCCGCTTCCGACTCCCTCAGAATGGGTTTCGTCATTACAACTATGAGATAAATAACCATCCCCCCAAAATGATGAGATGCAGATCTCTGTCTGCTCCTGCTGTGAGACAGGGGGAGGTGGGGAGGGAGAAGGGAGCAAATGAAAACCTTCTCTGAATTATCATTAAACAATCAAAATACTATAAAGAAAGGAAATGGGGAAAGTAAATAAAAATAACAAGGACTCCAGGAGTAAGGGCACAAAGAACACATGTATTTCTAGCTACATTTAAAATTGAAGCAGTACCATTTTCCCTCTTGTGCTCCTTGTTTTCAGCAGAAGGAAGAAGGGTTCAGATCCACATTATAACATCAGATGCCAGCAAGTGTGGACATGGGGTGCGGGTGGCAGAGAAGAGAGAGCATGCAACTGTCACCAGTCCTCCTACTGTGCATGCAAGGATTCAGTATTTCAAAGCTACCTTTATTTACTAACGAATAATTTATATACCTCCATATTTTGCTGTATTTTCACTGCTGCCCAGCAACTGGTTTTTTGTTGTTTTTTTTTTTCAAATAGCATAATTCCAGCTGCTTTGACTGAAATATCAGTAGCAGCAGCAGAATCCATACAGTTGGCAGACATGTACTGACAGGCATTCCCATGTGGCAGGCATCAGCCAAAGCCAAGTAATCAGTAAATAAGTATCTTCTCACACAAAAATCTGAGGAGGAGTGTGAGGATTACCAGACTTCTGCACCCTGCATTCAGCAATTCTCTCTGATTTTTAGGCAACCTTCTGGAGCCGGCCTCTGGAGTTTTTTAGGCAACCAGTCACCTCCAGTAGAATGTAGACTCCATACCATTCTAATACTTAATTTATTGTTGGTGGGTTTGGATTTTTTTCCAGACAGTCTCCTGGATCAGAGAAAGATTTAAAATCACCTGTCACCCTTAACAGTGACAATGCACCCTTCAATCTTCTCCTGTATCAACATCCTGGCAATCATTTTCAGACAGGGTAACAAAAGATACTCCTCCGGTGTTGTCTCACCCCAGCAATGGGAAAATATAACAGCATTCACTGAAATATTCCCTGGATGCAGAATAAAGCCACTTTAAACTTTGGAAACGTAAGTCTTTCTGCTTCAGGACACAACAACTCTCAGGCATTTTAGAGAAGGTTTCCACCAGGCATTTGAACTGTCTGAATGCTATATATAAGTACTGCAGTCGCAGGCGCAGTTACACATTGCACCAATGTTACTTTGCATTTGACTGTTTTTAATTGTTTAGAGAGGAGAAACTGCACTGGAGAGGAGGGGGGGAGGCAACCCACACATGGTAGCACTGACTGACTGTTATCAGCAAGACAAGGTGCAGTTGCCATGGTATCAAAATGGAGGTATAACACAGTAATCTAAATGAAGGCCACACTTACCAGATGGGGACATGTACTCGGCATTTGCCCTGCAAACCACCTGGACTGGCAGATTGCACATTTGCAAAAAGGCCTGGAAACAGAGTGTCACATTTAGAAAGCATTAATACACCAGTGACAAATATGCGTGTTCTTCTCAATACATTTGACTATGTTTTAGCTAGTTCTTAGCACACACTTATGAAGTATAGCTCCTTGCATACTGCTTTTAGGAAGAAAGAAGGGTAGGTTAAAGAAAAACCAAGGTTTTCTAACCTCCTTAGACAACTGTTTATCATCCAGTTATTGACTGGAATTCTTCTAATGAAATTTCATCTACTTTTACTGTTTTTCTTCAAGATGAGCAAAGAAACAGTATTGACAGACACAATTAGTGCTGTGGCTGGACAAAATTAAGTGACATTTTGCCCCTCCTGAAAATCATAGTACTTACTTCTTCTGGCTAAAGCTGGCTAACCAAGTTCACATTGTGTAACACAGCAGACACATATAGCACCTTCCCACATTACATTTACAACAGCTGCCCGAAGTTTTGCTCTATGATACCGTCAGAGCACAAGTCTGCTTTGGGAGGAAGTATTTATTATCTGTAATTTATGTGAATCAGAAGAGCGTAAGTGATCGATTTACTGTTTCTTTCTATCTGTAACCTTAGATTCAAAGCATTCTCAGTAGGATACCAATTTTTGTCAGCACCTGCCATCACCACAAAATCCTTGGTGTGTTTCTGTTGAAATAGCAAAGTATCAAGAAAAATACTTGCAATTTGGACAGAACATGGCAAATAAGGAACTTCTTAAACCTCTAGAGCCTCTCACAACTCAGCTGAAGTCCTATCATTCATTTTGTCTTTGCAATTAGACAGGTCAGAATTCCAGATTCCAAAATTACACCTTTTTATTATTTTACCACACAGTGGCTTGAGGTTAAAAAAGCCTACACCAAGAAGGCTACCACCATGAAGAAAAATGCTGCTTTAACTTCGCACTTTCTACATGAGCCTCCTCCTAGCTCTTCAGATTGCCAGATCTGTCAGTAACCTGCACGCTCACAGCTTTAGATGCTCAGATCCTAATCGTAGACATCAAAGTAATCCAAACCTTAACCTTGAGATTGCTCATCTCTGCACTAATGAGACCATAAGGCATGAATTAACACTGGCATCAGCCCTGTTCCTAACTGTGTGGCTTCTGTAGTACTCATCGAGCAAACAAAAATAACCCAAACAGCCCCTCT
This sequence comes from Phoebastria nigripes, assembly GCA_035582835.1. Taxonomy (NCBI): domain Eukaryota; kingdom Metazoa; phylum Chordata; class Aves; order Procellariiformes; family Diomedeidae; genus Phoebastria; species Phoebastria nigripes. The sequence goes on along the minus strand of JAYKAV010000078.1, from coordinate 2,102,853 downwards.
CCCTTCCCCTGCGCTCAAGTCCTTTATTCCCCAACCCTAATCCAAGTGCTGATACTAACTGCGTCCAGGGAAAAAAAGCTAAAAGCTTTGGTCCTTTTCCAACCAAATCCAGGAACTGCACAGTCCATTACAACACTTGGCTCTTGCAGGTTTAGATGACCTAACTCAAACCCAAATCCCAGTTTAAAGCAAGGAACTATGGTCACAAGCTGCTAGGCAAGTATATTGATTACAGCTGATGAGAGCCCACCTCAGAACTGTAGAGGCCTGCAAAACCCACCACAAACCTGGGTTTCTACAGCTTTTGACTTCCTCAGCCTAACTCTAATTTAAAGTGCTGCTTGGGAGCCAATTATTATACATACACATGCAGAGAGAGAGAGATAAAGAGAGGGTACTAGTCATGGTCAACATCAGCCAAATACTGCTAGTCCTGCACTACTTATCAATAAACTGGTCTCTAGAGTACCAAAATCTCATCCCAACCAGAACGTCTATCACTGCTTAATGGAGCAACTATGACCCAAAGAAAATACAAGGCACTGGCCACATTTGACACCACCCCACTTTCTAAGTCTATGCATCTACCAGAGTCCACCAAAAATCAATGTTCTTGCTGTCTTAGCATCCCAAGCTCCATGGAAACAGTAATACCCAAAGGACCAATTCTTAAACAGGAATTTAAGACATTGGTCTGTCTCAGCCTAGATCTCTTCCTTTGCCTGCTGGCTCTGTAGGATCTAGCAATGTCCAGACTGTTTCCAGCTACTGCTACATGCATCATGTCTTCTGCCCAAACTGGGGTTTCATATGCAACTTTTTTGGAAATAGCTAAGAGACAAGAATGCAGAGAYTTTGGTTTAGATTACTCCTATGCCACTGCCGGACACAGTGTAACCCACCAAAAACATACACTCTAACTCAACTGGTACACAGACTTGGTTCTTTCGAAAGCTCAACCAGTAGCTAACAACACCTCCTCAACAGTACTGTGCTGCAGTGGAACTGATGGCATCAAACAACAGCTTCAAAGAATTTCATCTTTGGGTGGGAGGAGTGGAATGAACTTGTACCATACTACTTAATCCTTAGCTGTTGAATTTCATCTCAAAAATATGTGAAGTTTCATTTGGTCTAGGCTTACCAAACGAATTTCCTTCGCAGTAAGGCACTAAACTCTGCAATTCAACATTAAGCTAGAGATGAATTTTATAACTGCCATGTACTATTCTCACTGCAAGTTCAGAAGAAAAAAAGTCTGAACTGCACTGGAGTTAGGGTAACACATGAATAACTGAAAAGCTTGTAAGTGGAGAGACACATTTAAGCAAAAGGAGGTGAATCAGAGAACTATTTTTACTTTCTCGTATCAGCTTGTCAAAAATGAGACGTGCTGGCACAAAACACTTAGGTTACATGAGTTGCTTCAGCAAATTATTGCCTACGGTACATGATATTGTACATTGGCTCCTACATAGTACAAGGTTTCTACCAAAAACACARTTTGTGACTGTGAAAAATAGTCCTCAGCATAGAGGCTAAACTATAAATAAAATCTTTTCAGTGTAAAGAGTTCAGCCAAGTTTCCATCAAAAATCTGAATCTGACCTTTCTCTCTCTCCTTCTCCTCAATAAACATCCACAGAACAAGGAATATCGACCTTTATTACATTTGGCAGGGAAATTCTACCTCAGTCTCTGGCCTAGTGCAAAGGGGATTGAGAATACGTTGCCATTTCGGCATCTCAGAAATGCAAACACACTGGGTCCGTGTGCCTTTTTTGCACTTCGTAGAGAAAAGAGGAGAGAGGAGGTTGAACTAGAATTGAGCTCTAATGTTGGAACAAATATTAACTAAATAAAAATGTTCACTACTCTGCATAATAAAGAGCAGATTCTAGAAAGCTTAGAAATAAGTCAGTCTACCCTCAATGAGTCGTGTTTTTTTTTTTAAAAAAAAAGAAAGAAAGAAAAAGAGAGAGAGACCCTAAAGTAAACACCAAACCAAGAACCTGAGAAAACTTCCTTGGAATACTCATCTTCAGTTCTGATGAACATTTTGTAGATGGGAGACAAGAACGGAGTTTGAGAAACTGAAGAATGATTCAAGACTAAAATTGGGCAAATCCATCTGGTTCTGCGTTCACCCCAGCAGTCCTCCTGCGAGGTTCGGAAACATTGACCACTGGAGCTGCCTCTCCAGCAGCCTTACAAGGCCCGTTCCAGCAACCTCCTTCAGCACCCACGTGCCAACACCTATTCCACTTCAGCCTTTGTCTATAATTAGGATCAGCTTTAATTTGAGTGGTGAAATAGTAATGAAATACAAAAACAAGAGAAAACAGAACAGTGAAAGAGTTGAAGACAAAATCATTTAATGCCATACAATAAAACTACAAATAATAATTAAAAAAAAAAATTAAAAACTGCTATTATGTCTTTAAAAAGATAGAAGCCCAGGGAATTGAAAGACCAGTACATTGAGCTGTAATTTGTACCCAAAGCATGACCTATTCAATTTTAAGTGCTCCTTAAATATTGTTCTGCAGGAAAATGAAGGAAAGCTCCACAATATGAGAGAAGTTTAATCCTTATTGGATCTACACCGCTGAATTAATCATTACCTAGAGAAGTAGGCCAGTATCCATTTCTTGGTCCAGCTTAAACTAATGGTCCACTGGATAGCTTTCAAGCTGACTAAAAATACATGTCAACTGATAAGAGGAGACAGTACTATCCCAAACTATAAGGGCTCAGCCTAAGAAATAAGCCTTACAATTTGCATTGCTATGGGAGTACTTACATTCTTTCATTGACGTGACTGGCAGGCTTTGGAAATTATTAGTACTAACACCACAGGTGTTTTTGACTTTCCAGCACAGTGAATGCTTTTCATATTTATGGAAATTATGGGTTCTATTTAGAAAAAGAGATGGACAAGGATCGTGACCAATGCATTCTTATAAATATCCACTGCCAAAAAAACTCAAATTTTTTTTCTGATGCATTCAATTAGATAAATTAGATTTTAGACAATAACTGATGTTAGACAGTAAGTGGCATGAACTATTACCAAAATAGTTGAAATCGGCACAGATCAAAGAAATCCTACAGAGAGAATATCTCATTTAATGCTTTAGTCCAGTGACCAAGGGAGGATTTGTTCCCTTTTTGACGACTCACGGAGAATGTCAAGAACCAGCACATTTGGTGTGCAGATGGTATCAGATTGCCATGGCTTCCAACTCTGATAAAAGATGCAGTGGAACACTGATTATTCCAGCTCARAGCATCTCGCTTCCCTTTGGGCAGCTCACATATATAATCTGAGCAGGCAAGTAAACCCTTGCTTTTCTTCTGAGAGAAACCATCAGCAAATGGGAGTGAGCTCAGCTCCTCTGAGTGCTTTTGGAGTGAAGGGCAAGAGATTGAAGGCTGAAACCAGCCCAAGGCAATTCTGCTGAGATTTATGAAGATATCAACACCGCTTCAAAGACACGGCATCAAAAGCTGAGCAATCTGAAAGATCAAGGGCCCAGGCTTATTCTAGTACATCAGAGATTATTGTTAACATCATAAATTTGGCTGATCAACTTAAAAAGGGACTGAAAGGGGCCAACTGAATTCCAAGTGACACATAAGCTAGTTAATCAAGCCCTCGTGAAAATTCACCTAAAAACGGTAAGCAAGATGGTAACAGCAAAACTAGAAACAAGACACTTAACTGAGCACAGCCTAACTGTCATACCTTGCAAAGATGCTTGTAATTCCAAAGAACAGCATTAAATTTCCCGCTCTCTTCTCCTCTGGAAAAAAAAATGTACTAGCACAGAATCAATGGGGTGACTACTGTAGGCCACAACATGGATCACCTCCAGCACCTAGGATTCTCACGCAATAATACTACAGCAGTTGCAGTTCTTCAGAATAGAAAAAAAAAAAAAATTTAGCTCTAATGTCTGTAGTAAAACTGGTACACGTTACTTCATCTGAGGTTTTCTGGTCCAAAGTAATTGTAAAGATGTTCACTGAAAATGTTTATTGATACTTTGAAAACAACTCTTCCAAACAAACTCTAAGCAGGGAAAGGAGAACTGAATTTCTGCTGGAAAGGATAAACCTTTTTTTTATGCTTAAAACCTTTTTTTTATGCTTAACACCTATCCAAAGAGTTAACTATTTGGATCAATTCATAAAGAGGAGCGATTAACATTCTTATTTCCCCTTGCCCATGTTACAGAAGATCAAGAGATGACTTCCCAACAAACTTTACACAAATAATGGAAACTTCATTCAAGCATAAATATACAGAATTCACTACAACTGAAGGACATCAAACCAAAAAGCTCAGGCTTTTGAAAGGAATGAGTAATTTCATGGTTCATACTAGTTACTGCAGCATAAAACAAGGGTAATGAAATCTCAGATTGGGAAGAATTGAGTTTATTCCCCTGGCATCAGCAGGAGTGCCTCTTTTATCCATATGTTCCACTGATTATTTGCACTTCTGTAATTTTAAAAATGGGGGCCCRATTTCTTGTGCAGTATCGGCATTGGTCTATGGTTGAAGCAGACACCTGGAAAACTGTCCAGTTTAGTAACTTATTTTCAATATAATGTCTGTTACAAAAACTTTTCTCTAAGTTATTTCTGGAACAAAGTGTGTCCTTTCTTTGGATGAGGTTAATGTGAGAAACAGATAAAGGTATTAAAAAAATAAAGATTTGGCTTAATAGGGTCTGTCAGCTTCTCTCCCACGCATGCTCTCTGTCTCTCTTCCCTGCAGGCTAACAGGCTCCCCTTCTCACGCTCTTCCAGCCTCTCTACCTGTAGCATCACCTATTCTTCAGGAAGGGAGAAATGTGAACAGTATCTTTTTAGCAATGCTACCTCTCTTCTTCCAGACTGAAAGCACCGAGTCTACAAAGTTGCTACTGCCTCTGTGCACCTTGTTTTTAATGGGAGACTTTGCTGTAGACAGGAAGGTGGAGAGCTGCTGCAAGCCCATGAGGAGAAACAGAGGAGAGGGAGGAAAAAAGGTGCCACCAGATGGTGGCCTTCCCTGATCTGTCCTTCCCTGCCCTCCCAATATTTACTGTTAGACACTAGGGAAGAAAGAATGTGGGAGTGAGGACAACAAATTGAAGAAAAAGCATGGAGAAGCCTCTCAGTGCCTTTCCTGCCCTACCGCACGTTGATCCACACAGGACTACGGTTTGCATTGCACTGCCTTCTCCTCCCAGAGAGTAGTGGCATGGCCACTCTGTTTTCAAAGTCAGCACGGAACAAGCCAGTTCATATTTTTGCTGCGAGAGAACGAAGTATCAGCAGCTATGTGAAAAGGGCTGATAGGAAGCTTTGAGGTGACACTTGTTACAAAATTAATCAACAATCTTATGCCCATCATTCATTTCAAACATGGCAGGTGACACCTCCTGCCAGAATTACGGAGTACATTTACAACAACAGTGTTGCTTAAAGGACACAATCAACTTAAGGCTTGTTTTGTTTTCTTATAGCCTGCCCAATTTCAAATTCAAAATGTAGGTAGTTCGTTGGATTTCAATTATCTAAAAAAAAAAATAATCAATCACCTTTGTGCTGCTTTAGCACAGTTCAAAAGCCCAGAGCCCAGAAACCACAGCCAGCCACAGGGCAACTCACCCCACCCTCCTCTTCTCACACAACTGACATTCCCATCTCTGCTGCCGCTGCCACCCTCAAAACAATGCAATAAAGTGATGCCATTGTGTCTTCCTATGATGACAGGGATGGAAAATGACTGCATGAAATACAATGGGAAGGAATAAGAGAAGGGAGGGAGGAGTTTTGTATTTATTCCTACAGTTAATTGTTTTAGGTGCCATTTTTACTCTTGCTCTCCCCTTCCTCTTTGTCCTCCCCAGCTAAGGAAGGGCTGTTTGGACATGGTCAGCTGGAAACATAACACACATCGGGCAGCGAATCACCCTGTCAGAGCTCCATCACAACGCTCTCTCTACCCCTCCAGTCCCCTCTCAGAATAATACACATGAGCAAACACATATACTCATTAAAAATGAGTTACAACTTGATGTAAATCATATCCAGATTGCAGTTTCTGAGATCAGAGGCAAGAATGAAATTACTTATGCCAAGACTCAAATAGTTCACAACTTACGTCCCCACATGAGGAACGCTATTTTCAGATGGCACACTCCAGGCTTCATTTAAAGAAGATATATTCATGATTAGTTTTTAATAAAGAACAAGCCATTCCAAGCCATCTCTTATTCTGCAGCACTTCTAAAAGCACTCACACAATACTGTTGTGAAGAAAGAGTGAAAGGCGTTTTCTGTTTCCATTTTTACATTATTTCATGAGCATACAAAGGACAATATGTGATGACAACTAAAGAGTTATTCTCTACTTTATTGCAGGAACACATTTTAAAATTAAAAACCATGAACAAATCTACAGAATAATTCAGTTTTCATATCAAACAGCTGCAGACCCTGTAACTGAAATAGTGTGTCTAAGGTTATAAATGAAAACTGTTCAGTATCATTCTTTGAGTGACAGATTAAATTCCTAATCCAGTTATGGTAATGGCCAGATTTGTAGTTTAACATAAATTAAGAGCTTAATTATATTTGTGACTATTTTAAACAAAATAACAAATTCCTTTGTACCCGTGAACGTAATTTATAGCAAAGCCACGTTCATTCTCCAAAACAATCTATTTTACACTGCAGCACAACACTGCTCTAATGGTATAATGTAATTCTTGTTGTAGAATGCGGAAAGAGTAGATTCACTGGTAGCACAGAGGTTTTGAAGATAAATGAAGATGCTATTCATTCAGGGGTAATTTCATCTTAGAACTATATGAAAGATGTTTCACTCACAAACAGTACCTGTATGGCTTGGGATTTAAGCATGTTTTCAGCTACAATGCAATGCTGCTAGATTGATTATGTTGATACTGCATTTCTCATCATGAAGAATTCCAGCTTTTATTGTCTTTAAAAAGAAGATTGTCAGATTTTCATTTCAGTACTAAGCCTTTGTTCATGCCTCAGCAACAAGTTCAAATTTCTCTTAATGTTTTATCTAGAGAAAAAACAAACCACAATTCAAACACACACACACACACACACAAAATCACAAATCTGTCGAGGGCAATTAATCATGCGTGATTTACACATTTATTTGATTACTTGTTGAAGTAAATAAGCAGTTGGTCTGTGTAACACAATTTTAAATTGCCCAAACATCCTTCTGTCATTCAGGACTAAGAACAGACAATTCTAAATGCACTCTCCTGGAATATATTAACACCATTTACAAGGACATCAATTGCACAAGCAATTAATACATATCTTAACATAATGAGCTGCAGGCTCTATAACCTCAGGATAGCTATGAGAATTTCCACAATCCTGAACATTTTAGACAGCCTTTTAAGCAAGACTCTGAGACTACCTGCATAAAGATTTCAGAAGAACCTGTAATAACAGAGGCAGTCTCAACATCCACATTCCTCCTCCCTACAAGTTGGAACACTGCACAGAGATGTTCCTCACTGCCATTTGAGGCAAGAGGCCTGGCACAGCACAGCTGTATTAACCCCCTCCCTCCTACCCAGCCACACTACTTCCACCCAGGCACTAAACAAAAAGACTTTACCTGCACCAGGCGTCAATAGGGAGACAGGGCCTGGACAGGCTCTCTGCTTCAGACTGAAATATACTCTCCTGTGGTAATTCAGTTTTAATCCATTTAAAACTCCATTTTTCCCTCCTTGAAGTTGTGGCATTGTTTTGTTACTGAAATATAGTTGTGTATTCACTTCTGGGTTTTGGTGGCTTTTTTTACTATGGTAAGACCGATAAGCAGGAATGCTGTATAATGGAAGCTGTACAATAAATAAGTGGAGAATGGTTTTAACCATGAGTCATGTTACCCAGGAGGTGTATGTGTTTTCATTAACTTTAACGGGAACAGGGCTGAACATCTCACAAGAAGAACAGAGCCTTCATTCTACATCCAACGTTCTCTTTCCTGTAGCTGGATAATCATTACTGGTTAGTATTTTCCCTTGATTTTAAATCCTTTGCAGTGAAAATAAAACTTCATTCAATATCAAGATTCTGCAGCCTAAGATCAAATGGACTTCACTTTCAACAGGACTGTATAACACACTACTTCAAGTTAACAAACAAGGAGTGCAAAGACCAAGATGTACCAGAGATAATGCACTAGCTCATTTGAAGTTATGTCGCATTTTCAGCAAATATAAAGAATCTAAACCCAGTAAAAGACAAAGGAATTGTTAATTCAGTCTGTTTCCAAGAACAACAATGGGCAGAAGAGGAATTAAAAAACAAACAACAACAACAACACCCTACCAGAATCAGCAGAGAGGTTCCACAAGATGAGAGTGATTTTTTTTTTTGGTTGGTTTGGTTGGTTTTTAACTATTGAAGGCACCACCACAGTTACTTAGCAATTCCCAGGAGACACTGTCCTCCCCTCTCTTATCTGACGTGTAGCTATAGTCAGGAGTCCAGATTTCATTGTATAGCGAGAAGTCATAAGTCCAATCGTTACTAAAACGGCAAGACTCAACCAACTTCCTATGTTCAACCTGCAGCCCTCACTACCCATTAATTCAAACAAAATGCCTGCAACAATCTGTTACACCTACACTGAGAGTAACTTGCTCTGCTGCCTGCTTGATCTGCCCTGTTGACAAGGGGCACATGAAATGCCATCTGTATTGCAGGGTCATCAATTTTAAAACAGTCAACTTTTACTCTAATTACTTACTATGACATTGGATTTTATTCTTTATTTTACATGTAGTTATCTGCATATATGTCCTCTGAGAGTTATCCCAGAGCAGCATTATGAAGAGGTGCTGTAAGGAGATTTTGAGAAAGATCTGAAAGACCAGTTGCAGCACATTTAGAGTCTTGTTGTGAACCACATTCCTTAAAGATTTGATGGTGGCTGACTCCACATGCTCTTTTGATCAGAAGGACTCAAAATTCTGATGCGTTTTCACCACATGGAAGTTCAACAAGCCATGAACAAGCTATGTATCTGCTCTGGTGATATTCATGTGCCCCAGATCACTAACGGGGAAAAGGAACGGCAATAGTGGGAAAAAAGTCCTAGGTCCCAGCTCCTATTTCTCCTCCTATCCCCCATTCCCATTTCTTCCTCAGGAAAATACACACACCCCCTTCTATTT